>CM032157.1:7433129-8033129 GCA_018901935.1 Pugionium cornutum | reverse complement strand
TAAAGTTTGATTTTACATTTTTTAGTATAAACATAGAAAATATTACACCACTTTTGTTTCAATTTTATAGGTATAAAGTTTGATTTTACAATTTTATAAGTATAAATTTTGATTTTATAATTTACAATTTTGCGTCAACTACACGAACTATATTTCATCACACGGCAACACATATGCGATTTTAAAATGCATTGAAAACTACACGAGATATATAGTAAATATGGTGATATATATAAATTATTAGGAAGTATATTGTTAACATAATAATCTGATTTTCGAGTGATTAAAATTTTAATCGGCGATGTTAACATCATAATTCGTCAAATATAGATTAAAATAATTTGTGGTCGACTTGTTCGAATTCAGCGTTATTCTAGTACATGTTTGCATCTCCACACTAATTCTTAACAACGATTAAAGTTTTGACAAATCGAAAATCAGATTATCATATCAACGATATGCTCTATAATAATTTATGTATATTGGTACTATATTATTAATATATCTCGTGTAGTTTTCGATACATTTCGAAATTAAAAATATGTTTCTATATGATAAATATATTTCGTATAGTTAGCTACAGTTTTTCCATAAATATATTGAAATATTGAAAAAAAGAAAACGTAATTAATAAGAGGTTTTACAATACTTTAATGTTAAGTCTTTTAATAATTGCAGGTGGGTCGGGAGGAAATTCATCGTATTCGTTTTCAATTTTTTCCGAAAATACATACAAAAATCTGTGCTTATTTTTAATATGTAAGCAAAACAGAATAAGTTGTTGTTTTGTTAAGATTTAGTGTTTGGAAACACGTGAGCTCATTGACTATAGCACTATAGCAGGATCGAGTCAAAAACCGACAAATGGAAAGAGGACTTGTGCATGATCCACCAAATTTAATAATAATTTCCAAACTGGAAACCGCAGGGAAGCGTGGATTCTACACCTGCCTCCAGACACATGATCATTTCTTTCATTATATTATAAGTTGCGGAGCCAATTAATCGTAATTAGGCTTCTCAAGCAGATCAGACCCGCACCTCCTTATCCATCCCGTATTTTAAATTCTTTTCCATAAATCTTTTTTTATCAAACCCACAAATTAATTTTTTAATATATACACCCATCTCGTATTAATCAATCGGGTCTAGCAGATTTAGCGGGCAACCTGATTTGTTTTTCAAATTTCTTTTAAAATATTTAATAAATTTATTTAAATTAAAACATTTAATTAATTTTTTATAAATATTTAAGTAATTTAATTAAATATTTAATAAATTTAATTGATTTGAGTTTAAACTAGATTTGGATCTAAATTGGTTTAGACTTTAATTTGATTAATTAGTTTGAATACAAAATTTACAGATATCCACTAATCCGCAAATTAAAAATTACAATACGCACTCGCACCGCTCTAATTAATGCTCGATCGGTACCCGCTTCATATATAAAAATTGTTTTTTCATTCGATCCGCTCTGACCATGCAACTGGTCAAACGGGCGAGACCTGCATATAAATACTCATAATAACCGGCGTAATCGTAATTACTCTTGGGTCAGACCACCACGTTTCTCACTCAAAATTATTAAATTGTTTTCATTATTTTTACCTACTCCCATCTCTGCCATGTAATCCTTTTTTATGTGAAAAAGCAAAATTTATTACTTCTAACACATTAACAGCTAAAAAGGAAACGTCATTCATATATTTTCACCTTTAAGAGGAAAATAATACATATACGAAAGTGACGATTCATTCTATACGATTTTTTTCAAGGCAACGTTTCCAGAGAAAAAGGAAAACACAACATCGGTATTAATATGGGCTCAGACACTTAATAGGATGTCTCCAGTTTAGTACTAAAATCTATTAACATGGACCATAGACTTCTTAGTATGAGATCGGTGACGTCTTTCTCTCACGAAAATCAACCAGAAGATGAGAGAGAACATGACTGCACCAGAGAGTGAGGCCAGTCCTGCGTAGATCCACTGGCTGGTGACGGTAAGTCCAGGGCAGTTCTTGCTGGTTATGTGTCTGAATGTGTCTCGGACGAAAGTGCAGTCTGCAATACTAGTCAAGAACGGACCGTAATGATCCAACGTGAACCCGACGTTGATCGCACCCATCATCTGGTCATATGAAGCTGGGGTTAACCTGCCTTGCGTTATGCAGATCCCTTCTGCGTTCACTTGGCACACATACCCTTTGTAGATCTAGATACACCAAATCAAATTAAGAGACGTACAACAATACATACACACATTATGCACCCAATATCATCATATAAAGTTTTACATGTACCTGAGAAGCGTTGGCGAGTAGAATTTCGTCAGGAGCACAAGGTCTAGGATTGTGATTTATGTCGAGCGGGTTACAGAGAAGAGGGACGAGAGGACCGGACTGGTTATGGTAGAAAGGGACATTAGGTGGGAACTCATGATTACTCACATTGACCGTGTAAGCATTGGTCATGTCAACGGCCGTAGAAGTCATCGTTTTCGTTATATCCAATGTCTCTCCAACGGTTTTTGAGTCTAAACATGGAAGAAGTTGGCTCAACGCTGACTCTGCTGCTGGATTATGCACCCATTGGTTCATAGCTATACACGTGTCCGCAACCACACTGGTTTAATAGTAACAAATATATTAAACCTTTGAATCTTGAATCAGATGAATCAAAGTTAGTGATTGAAATATTATATTACTTGTGGAAGACGAGGAAGACGGCACAGAGGAGGATCGTTGCTGTGACGAGAATCCAACCAAGAATTACTAATCTGATAATTAAAACATTAATTATAATTAATTAACCAGTGTTTTCTACCCATAATCATTACTATTGAATATGATAAAACGTAACTCACAGGTAGACAAGAACTCGCAGTCCACAGAAGGAAAACACTGTTTCAGAGTCACAAACATTTTTGATGATATCATATAAAAAAAAAGTATAATCGAACTGTAATGATGAGACTTACGGAGACCGAGGAATGCGACAGCGAGCATAACACCTGCAATCACATTCAACGCATGTCTCCTGACAAAACAGAGAGAAATAACTGACTTGAGTCAAATGAATCAGAGTTTAACTTGAGGCATTAATCTAACTGATATTTACACAGGGTTTAGAGCTCCGGTGAGATAACGAATTGTCTGATTAGCGACTTGATCGGGGTAAGTGATGTTAGACATCTTGATCATGTCGTTGAAATGATCGATGTTACTTCTAAACTCGGGAGTAAACAGGTTCTGTCCGTCGAGTTGAATGTCTTTAGCAGATTGAATTGAGTCCCACAAGCTCGTAAGCTTACCCAAGACTCCAGTGGCTTGTTTCACAATGTACATAAACGTCTTCTCTACGCTACCGTAGAACTCATTTTGCCCAGTGTACAGCATCGCAGACCCAATCCTGAAGAAAATCAAACGACATCCTTTTAACATTATTTAATCAAGATTGAGAAAATACATACGTAATCAAATGGCTTTTGTGGAGGTTACACGGCAGCGACGGTGAAGAGGAGGAGGAAAACAAGAGAGAGGGTGTAACAGACGCGAGAGTAGCCGTAGTTCCGGCGGCCGAAACCGCAGCAACAGCAACAGATGCATGAGCAGATGAGGAAGAGTCCGAGTAATACGAACCACACGATTGCTATTACTATGAACGGAACTGCTGAAAATCCAACGGACTGAATAACAAAACATACGATTAATCACAACCTCCAAAACCTAAACTAATAGCCTAAACGATTTGTAAACTTAAGAACAAAATAAGAACTCACGGCGATGTAATGAGAATTGGTAACATTCCAACCATCGGAATAAATATTGAAATGGTTGAGAGGGTCAGGCCGTCGAGTCCTCTCCGCTGCCAACACCAATGTCCCATTCCCTTCTTCCATTATTTGCCTCCTCACTCCTACAAAAACCCAAAAATTATGATTTATAAAATGACAGAATTGGCTAAAGTTAGGAAAGAATAAACATTTACATTTACATATCAAAATTAAAAAAAAATGAAGAACCTTGAAATGAGGATGAGGCTGGAAGATGATGACAAGAAGAAGAAACTCCATGAGAGAAGTTTATTAACGAGACCAGAAGCCCAACGGCAATAAGGAGGAGACGCCGGCGATCACCAAACGGCGACGTTTCGTTGTAAAGCATTCTCTTTTAAAAAAATATTATTCTTTCTCTCTTTTGTGTTGTTTGTTTGGAATTTTTGAAAGTCTAAAAAAGGGTTTAACTATCTAAGCATCAATAAAAATCTTTTCTTTTTTCTACAGGAAATCAAGGAGAAAGAAGAGGAAACGATAGCTCATTATGTTTGTTCCCTTATTTAGAAATATTTTTCCGAAATTTTCTCCATCCATTATTTTGTTCTAACCTCAATTAAAATTTTTGGTATATTAATTACTTTTTAGAATGATAAAAAAACACTAATTCCACACGGTTTCTCTAACCCAATAATCCTTTTATATTTGAAATGATACACATATTTGGTAAATAATTTATTTCCTCGACTAAAAAATAAACATTTTGGAATGCATAGTAACGGAAAATTGCATTATTGTCAATACTTATATCAGCTATTAAGCATTTTGGAAACGGAAATTGCATTAGTGACCATCTGGTGCCCTAACTTTTTGCTTACGTAAGGTCATGGTTTCAGAAGATATAGAGGTATATGTTTCCATATATAAGACTATCATCTTTTTAGTTGGTTCACAATTTCCAATACAATTGAATCATTTGGAAACATATGGTTACTTGCTCAAGCTTCATAGTCGTCTCACGGTTTCATCACTCACCGACTTGCTCCATCGCGTGTACCAACTTTCCAAGGAATCAATGATCACAACAACTGAAAACAGGATCCCTCAAATCACCACGATTAACCTCGGTTTTGAATTGAATCAAGTGAAAATGTGTATCTTTATGGCTGGAAAAGATGATATCTTCGGGCGATCTCTTCAATCAAAAGTAGGCTTCTTGTTATGACCACAAGAAGCAGAACAACTAGAAGAGTTTACTCCAAGAGCTTTTCTATTATCTACAAACTAGAGTTTCTTCTAAAGACTTTTCTACCAACTCAGGCCTTTTCCTCGGAGATAGCCCTCTTTCAACCATTTCATTTTCATATTCCCTAGCCATATCCAACATTCCTTTCTGAATCAATGCATCAATCAAAGCGTTATAAGCAGCAGAATCAGGAGTATCCCCAGCCTCCTTCATTGTCTTCCACAAATATAAAACCGGCTGAAGAAATCCCCATCTCTCAAACTTCCTCATGAGCATCACATAAGTATCCATTTTTGGTCTAACTCCACTCCTTATCATCCTACCAAACAGACTGAGGATCTCTCTTGGTTTCTCCAACTGGGCAAAGAAACACATAAAAGTAATTGAATCCGGTTGACATCCTTTCTTAGGCATCTCTTCAAGCATCTGATATGCATCTCTCATCCTCCCATCTTCACATAGAAACTTAATGATTGTGTTATGTGTCGCAACATTTGGTTCACAACCTCGTTCTCGCATCTCACGAAACACCCTGATACCAAACTCAACACCTTGTGATACTCCAATGGCCCGAATTACAGTGTTATATGCAACCACGTCGAGTTTTATCCTTTTACTCTTCATTTCCTTATACAATTTCACAGCTTTCCAGGGCTTTCCGCTCTTGCACATTATATCCATGTAAATAGAATAAGAAAACAAATCTTTAGCAACACCTTGGACATCCATCTTCTCCCAATACTCTTTGCATTTACTCCACCATCCCAGTTTCGACCACCCACGAAGAATCAGATTATGAATCTTAGTATTACTGACGCTAAAACCATTACCAATCACATTCTTCCCAAAACAAAGCTCTTCTGCTTCAACCACATGCTTATGCTCGCAAAGCGCATCGACGAGATTATAAAAGGATGTTTCATCTCTCAAACTGAAATCATCCAATCGATCATAAGTATCAAGAGCCTCCTGAACAAGATGCGCCGTCACATAACGCTTAAAGACGATACGAAACGTCACGTGATTTGGCAAAGAAACAGGATTTTCAGTCATCCGGTTTATCAAACTCCATGAAGTTTCGAATTCGAAATATTTACCCAGAATATCAATCATCCGATTAAATGTCTCGGTGGTATGTATGAATCCGGAGTCCTTCTCGACCCAGTTGAAAAACTCGAACGCCTTTTGCCAATCGTTGCTGTAACATGTGAGCGCTTCGCATACTGTTTTCTGATCGTAACTGGACTGATCCACCTGACATCGAAGGTTCTCGTCATGGACATTGGAAATGAGTTTTCCAGAGAGAGATCGAACCGAGGAAGGAAAAGCAATCCGAAGTTGATTTAATTGCCTCAAAGATACCGACAACAGCATTCTCTCTCTTTTTTCCCCTTTCTTCTCCTCTATGATCTGCGGCCGAAATTAGGGTTCGAGTAGTAGCGACTAGCGGCAATCAATTTTCGCCCGATTACCCAATTTCACTCCGCATTGAAGTTTTTTGACCCGTTTTAACAATTTAACTGTTATTTGTTTTTTATTGCGCCACAATGAACCGGAATAATACTTCTAACATTTTTTTACAAAGATTTAAAATCTTTGTACGAGATAAAATATCAAAAAATATTAATTAAGTTTTGGAATTATGCAAAATCATACATAAATTATAGTTAAAATCAAATTTCATATCTAAAATTTATGTTAATTTATATATTTATCGTAACGAATTAGAATTTCGTTAATAAATATTGATGTAGTACATATGTGGCGGATGATGCGGCAGATGACGTTACATTTGCACAAACTCATTAAACTGTAAAAACATATAAAATGGTTAAGACGCGTGAAATGAATTTGTACCACGTCATCGGATTCTATTTCTACGGTTTAATAAATTTGTGCCGCGTTATATACCACATGGATGCCATCCTAGTATCCGTTAACGAAATTCTAACCCGATATATTAATGTATAAATTATTAAATTATATGAATTTTGGGTAAAAAAATTAAATTTAACTATAATTTATATACGATTTTGAACCATTCCAAAATTTAGATATAGATGGAACATTCAGATATATTTTGAATATGAAATAGCAATTTTGGATATTTTGATCTCGGACGAATCTCTCTTAGAGGCCCATCATTGAACATGTTGAGCAGTTTTTGTGACACAGCAACAATTCTAGTACAAATTATCTTATCATGACACACTTTTGTTTATTTATTTTGTTAAAAAAACACACTTTTAATTAACGTGTGAACAATTATTCGATGTTTATTATTTAAGTGATGACTGATCAAATTTTCAAAGTAAAAACTAAGATGTTAGTTTGTTAATTGTTCAACCATTATATTTGTCCTGTAATCCCCGTTAGCAAAAAAAAAAGTAATCAGGCCCAATATTATCTAATTCTTCAAAAGTTCATTAAATTGTTTTCTGTTTTAGTGTCAACTGTGAACAGTTGTGTGACCACTCCTGTCGGTAATTAAAGTCGAAGAGACATAGAAGGTTCACATGAATATTGATAGAACTTTTTGGAGCTTTCTCCAAAAATTTTAAACATTTGTTTGATTCGCTCTTCAACCTGGACTTTTTTTTTCCACTAAATTCGTACACAGACCACAATCTAATCACTTACATAAATGAACTTCATACATTTATACATGAACTTCGGCCAATTCATACATAAATGAACTTCATACATTTTTTTCGGCCAATTCATACATGAACTTCGACCCGTGGTTACGATTCGATAACGAACTTTGTTGTTGTGCACTTTCATACATTAACTTAGTGTTTGACCCCATAACATGCATTGACTGGATTAATTAGTATTAAACATACATTAGCGATAAACGACGTTTAATTCACCGTTAATCCTAGCTGACTAGGATGACACGTCAGCCACGACAACATCTTAATAAACACGCAAAACGTCGACGTTTTGATAAGTGGGAGTTACCCTTAATTATTTTCATCTTCTCCTTCTTCCCCGAGCTCCTTCTTCCTCTTTGCAATAAGAGTTTTCCCTTAAGTGCTGCAGTGCTTTCTCTCTTCCCAGAGCCTGAACCAGCGCCCCGAAACACAAAAGCATATCTTATAATCTGTATCCATTTCTTTTTCAATGCAGAATCCAAACTTTGGTCTTCGTAGCTGTACTAAGAACCCTTCTTGACCCCAACCTCCATAATTTCAGCACAATCAAGAACACATCCATACAAAGTTAAGTGTAAGTTAAAAGACAAGGAAAACGTTAACGTGTAGTCAGAGATTTTAGAATGTTGAATTACTTTCTAAAGCCATCTCACCATTATCAGGTTGGCACACTATAAGATTTGCTACATTGACACCTAATGAGATCAAACGCTTGCTCTGCAACGACGAGCATTGCATTGCCTCCAAGCTTCTGCACAATCAGCAAACTATGTTTAGGAGACATATCAAGATGATATAAAAAAAACAGATCATCTGATCGAAGTAGGGAATCACACTTATTTAATTTCTTATGAATCAAAATTCTGCAACTATTGAAGAGAATCACCTCTGGTTTAGAGTCTATCCTGAAATGATCAAACCCTTTATTTAGTCTAGAGTCTATCCTGAAATGGACATATGGTTGATTCTCCGGCGACGGCGATAGTTTATGGCTTCGGCTTGCGTCAACAATGTTGGTGTTTCAAAGGAATTTCCTACTTATGGTTGTTTCAATCCTCGAGCTTCTTTCAGCTGTGAAGACGGTCGGAGTTCTGGATCCGCCGCAACGGAGATGCCCAATGTCGCGGCTGAACAACCTGTTGGCGTTGGTGATTTCGAGTTTAGGCTTGAGGATCCGGTTGGGATTCTCCCCGCAGATGAGCTTTTCTCCGAGGGGAAACTCGTGACGAAGGAACACACGGTGGAGATCGAAGGGAAATGCAGGAGGATGGAAGTGGAAATGGAGATCTCAGGCGCCGATGATTGTTTGTTTTCTCCCAAGGCGCCACGGTGTTCGAGTAGGTGGAGGGAGTTGTTAGGGCACGACGTCGTTTAGGTTAATAGTTAAATAATTAATTAAATTTATTTAAACCCCATTATCTGACTAAGCAAATTTTTAATGGTTTGACTAACACCGTCAAGTCAATGCATGTTACGGGATAAAACACTAAGTTCATGTATAAAACTGCACAGCAACAAAGTTCGTTATCGAATCGTAACCACGGGTCAAAGTTCATGTATGAATTGGCCGAAACCCCTACATAAATGTGTCTCGAGCCAAACAAAACTTTAGGGATAACAAAATCCATTATATTCGTTCCCTTTTGCGACAAACATATTAACATTCCGATCCATGATCTCGACAAACATATTTTCTTCTAACAAATCAATCCTTTACCATAATTCACAAAAATAACATATTAAATGTTTTATAACATCATAAATTTTTAATATTAAAATACATTAAACTTTTATTTTAATATTTTAAAATATAATATAGCATAAAATACATCATAAATAAAGGAATTGAAATACGCCAATCAACAAAATAACAAGTATCAATCAACATATTTTCATAACATAAAAATGAAAAACCTAACCAGAAGACTACATAACACATATTCATAAACAAAAGATAAACATGAAATTAGATATATAATGATAATATAGAAAAAAGAATGAGATTAATGAGATAAATTGATAAAAACATTGAAATTTTCATCCCGAATGAACATTAACGTTTTAGGTATTATAATAATGTAAAAACAAAAAAATATGTTCAAATTTTAAAACTTTTCGAATTACATTCTTTATTGATATTAGATTGATTTAAAACAAATACATCAATTTTTTTAGAAATTTTGATGAGACAAATTATAATAGATTAATTTGACTAATCACAACAGCGCCAAGAAACTCCATTTCCGATATCACCGTGATCGGCTAAAACTGATCATTTTAACTAGTTGGTCAACTTGACACGTTCATACTAAATCGTTTATAACTTTTGATTTATAACTCATAATGACATGAATCCAACGTACACAGTAAACTAACTTAATTTTTTATATTATAATTAAAAAAAAATTAAACCATAAATTAAAAAAATAAATCAAAATATAATGTTTCAAGTTTATGTATTATTTATGATATTTTTGAAACTTTAATTTTAAATTGTTAAAATTGGAACAAAAACTTTAAAAATATATTTTATGATATTATTCAATCCTTTAATATTCACTTTGTTTCTAAAAAATATCATGTTTTACCATTTTCACACAACTTAGAAAAACAAATAATATTTAATAGTAAATATATAATTTATTTATTCTACAGAAAATTTTACTAACCATAAATTAATATTAATTCAAATAATTTTAATTATTTTTGTAAAAATTTACTATTAATTATTGAAAAATACATATAGGAAGAATAAAAATAGCAATATTTTGGAAAAAGAACAAATCGCATCCAATCCAAAAACGAAATATACCAAAATAGATCATATATCGTATCAAAATATTTAAAAATCGAATTTTTTTGTTCGAATCCAAATGGATACCCAATGGCTGGCCTAATCACACAGCATCATCCATAACATTGGGATGTTCAACTTTGTAATGCCGAGAAAATAAAAGTTAAAGATTTCTCTCTCCATAATTACACGTCTTATCACCACGTCCGGTCGTTCCTCTCTCCTCAGGCACTCTTTTGGTTTGGTTCCACCTTTTCATAACTGCCACATGAAGACCAAACACCAAAAACTTTGTCCTTTCTCTGTTTCCCAACCCCAACAGTGTCTCTTGTCTCCATCTCCAGACAAGATAATCTCTCAAGATTTCCATCTCTCCAAAGAATTAGAAGAAGAAGAAGAAGCAGAAGGAGGTGAAGGAGGAGGAGAAGCTTCATCATACAGTTCCATATTCTATTCTTCTCTCTCTCTCTCTCCCTTTTTTCTATTCTGTGCATTTGTTTGTGAAACCACACAAAAACTCAAATGTGTCTCCTTCGTTATCTCCTGGTTTTACTACCCGTTTGGGTTCTGGGTTTCTCCTTCTTCTCCGTCGCTGCTGTAATCAAATCAGAAGAATCTTCCGTTGTTTCCGTTTCTGGTACTTCCCACGAAATCCCTATCTCTCAGGCTTCTCCGCAAATGAGAGCTCAATCCCCAGGTAATAATTTCTTTCCTTTTTTTCAAAGAAGAAGACAATATCAAAATCTGGCTACTGATCTCTCTTGTTAGGTCTTTTTAGTTTGTTAAATTGCCTAAATGGGTTTGCTGAAAGATGCCTATAGGAATTGAAGTTGTTGAATTATTACTTTTTCCTGAAGAAAGAAAAAACTGAGAATTTCCCGTTGAGTAGGCGAAGAATGCTTAGATGGGTCTTTCTGTAGTGATGCAACTGCTGAAACAGGTTGGCTTTTATCTGAGACTGATAAAATAAGTTACTTTCTCAGGACCTCCCATTGTTAAAGTCGTTCTTCGCGAGGACTTGAACAAGAAGCTTCTAATTGCTCTTATAGTCTCATCGACTCTCCTCTGTGTCACAGTCATGTTCCTTCTGTACCTCTTGCTATGTAGGTACAGAAATCTCAAGAACAGTTTCACCGGGATCACCCAAAAATCCGGTATTCAAGTTTATCGCATGTGTTCAATCTTCAGATGTATTTCATAGTTTTTCTTTTTTAATTGTTCATTCTGGTTTATCTTTGTACTTTTGTTATCTGAAGATTCTGTGAAGAGTGTATCCAAGAAACCGGACGTACACAAGATTGGTTCTGTGAGGAAAGGAACTATCCCTGTGTATGAATATCAATTTCTTGAATCTAGAACAAACAAGTTTAGCGATAGTAATTTGTTGAGCCGAGGTGGTCATGGATGCCTTTACAGCGCGTGTCTTGATGAAAAGACCTCTGTCACTGTGAAAAAACTTGATGTTGGTGGGGAGGCAGACATTGAAAAACAGTTTGAGGTTTGATCTGTTTGAAGCATAATATTCCACCGAATCAAACCATCTCAATTCAATACCATCATAACTCGGTTTTATTCTCTTATTGATCTTTTATGCAGACCGAGGTAGATTGGTTAGCAAAGATCAGGCATCAGAACATAATTTCTCTATTGGGGTTTTGCGTATATCGTCAAACGAGGTGTATTGTCTATGAGATGATGCATAATGGATCTTTGGAGAATGTGTTGTATGGTAAGGGATATGATCCAAGTTTAGGCAACTTTTGACATCTGATTTTAACCTCATTTTTTCTTCTTTTTGGTCCTTTAAGGGCCCATGCAAGGTTCAGGTTTAACTTGGCAGCTTAGGATGAAAATCGCAGTTGATATTGCACGGTAAGCTCGAACTTTCAAACATTTAGCAGTTTCATGTGATCTTTATGAACATTGTATTTGTATGCTTACAAAGTTCTCTTTTTGTTTTAAAAAAAAAGAGGATTAGAGTATCTACATGAGCATTGCCATCCTCCGGTAGTTCACAGAGGTTTGAAATCGTCTAACGTCCTTCTTGACTCAGATTTCAACGCAAAGGTAAAACAGAGAAAGAATTGATGTAATGTGAAATTCTTCTTAGAGAAAATATGAGTTGTAAGGATCTGTTGCTACATTTGTTTCTCTTCAGATATCAGATTTTGGGTTTGCCGGGGTGTTGACGGCTCAGAACAACAGTCTGAAACATCCTGGAACTTCAGGATACAGAGCTTCCGAGTATCTTCTTGATGGTAATAACTGTATTTATCACGGGGCTAGTCTCACCTTGTTGCAGCTAGTTTTTTCCATCATATGCCGAAGGAGATGCTCAGAGTTGTCTCTTCTCTTATCACATTCCAGGGAAGGTTACAGACAAGAGTGATGTCTATTCTTTTGGGGTGATTCTCCTCGAGCTTCTCCTTGGGAAGAGATCAGTTGAGAAACCATCAGTCGAACCAGAATCCATCGTCACTTGGGTACATACAAATCTTAAACTTTCTGCAGCAAGTCGGCTTCTTTTAGCAGGAATCCTCTGGCTTATAGTTTTTGTTTATTGATCAGGCTGTGCCTAAGCTCAGTGACAGAGCAAATCTTCCTAACATCTTGGATCCTGCACTCAAAGGAACCATGGACTTGAAGCATCTATATCAGGTCAGCTTTAATCAAAATCTCAGTTTTCTTCACACACATTTTCACTTGCCCTTTACCCAGATTTCGAGAAAAGAAAAGATTCATTCTTCTAACTTTCTTTTATAATGCTGGATTGGAATCTGAACAGGTTGCTGCAGTTGCTGTCTTGTGTGTCCAGCCTGAGCCAAGTTACAGACCGCTTATAACCGATGTCTTGCACTCACTTATCCCTCTTTTACCACTAGATCTCGGTGGATCATTGCGAATTTTATAAACAAACAAAAGATCTCTACCTTTTTTTCCTGTTGAATCTTTTCACGTTAATGTGTATGTGAATTTTACTTGTGTTGGTTCTCCGGCAAATTCATTTTTCCTGTGTTTGATCACTGCTACGAGAAATGAACTCAGAAGTGGATGAATTTAGCAATTAACCTTATCCTGAAGAGATCGCGCCAAAAGCGACGAATTGGATGCAATAATGAATCTTTGGTTTTTATCGATTGTTTTATTGATTAATAAGGAACCAAGAACAATGATTGGCAAAGCAGAGAGCTTAAATAAAAGGAGAATGAGGTTTAAGAAGACAATGCCAAATCTTCCTTCTCTAACAGTCAGTTTGATCCCTAACAGCCACAGGAAGCGTAAGCTCCACACAAGAGAAGAAGCTTATTGCTATACCCTTTACAATAACTATACTCATACCACCACAAATAAAGAAGAAGCAATAAATATGCTTCACGAGATCTGTTTGACTGTGGCTTTTCTTAGTTCAGGTTCGATTGTGTTTGAGGGTTTTGATCTGTTGCAACAAGAACGTAATTCCTTCTTTGAGTGTGGCTTTTCTTCCTTGTTTGAAACTCCGGAGTGTGGGGGATTGAACTCCTTAAGCTCCTCGAGTGCTGCTGTCTTAACTGCGTTCGCCACTTCCTCACCCCACTCATCTCTCAGATCCATTAGGTTCTCATCTTCTTCTCCACAACAAATTCCTGCATGCATGTCAGAATTAAAGAGGCTATAATAAGAGAAACGTACAGTAATATGAAAGATCAATCTGAGTAAAAGATGAGAGAGAGAGAGAAGTGAACAAACCCTTGAACCATCTTCGTCCTTCACTAGTTTGAATGGTACCCACGAGAGATCATTTAGGGTTGTATGCCATTTCGAGTAAAGCATAGCAAACCGAACCATTGCTTCGTCGCCATTGAATCTGTGTTTGCATACATTCAAGAAAGGCTTCACATCAAGTTCTCCCAACCTCTTTACTCCTATCGGCTATCGTCGTTCCATCATCACCAGATAAATCTCTCAATCCCACCATCAATTCTTCACGTGTTTCTTGCAGCTCTTCATAGCCTCGACGTTCTTTTATGACCAGGATCGTGTTCCTAATCTCTGCTTCTTTCAACTCAGAACATTCTCCTCCAGCTTTTCATTCATCTCCTTCATTTTCTTCATCGCCTCCTCATCCTCCACATGCTTCTTCATCCTTGTGCTTTTGTTTGTCTAGAAACTGTTTGAATTCCAAGTCAAAATCAAAGGTTTTATGTTATTGAGCCATACAACTTGTAACTAAAGCAAGCCCTCTAAGAAGTCGTATCGTGATTCACTTGAAAGATTTCTTTAAAAAAAATGTTTATTTTTGTTTTTCCATTTAGTCGTTTACTTTATATTAACTATTCTTCTCTTTCGATAAAACACCACATACTCTGAAACCCTAGTAACGAGAATCGCCGCCTTCTCTCAACTTGAGTTTTTATAATCTGGTTCGATTCGCCGATATGAGCGCTTTGTTTTATGTGTTTATATTTTCCATTGTCAACTTCTGTGCTTAACCTTGATTTCTTCGAACTGGGTGCCAGAATTTGTTTAGATTTTATTGAAATATATTTTTGATAGTTCTTTTTGTTGGATTAAATGTAGATTTGATGAAACCGGATCGGGTCTACCTCTAGATCCGTTCTAGGTTTTGGATTTCCATTGTCATCATCATTCTCAATCCAGATGCTCCAGAGAAATGTAACGCGTTAATCATCATCATCTTTATACAGAGAGATGACGCTGTTACTCAAAGATGATTCGATTCAAAATTCGTCAAGTCTGGAACGATAATCTGCTAGAGGAGATGGCTCTGATCCGAGAAGTGGTCGACGATTTCCCTTACGTGGCCATAGACACGGAGTTCCCCGGAATCGTCGTCAAACCAGTCGGAACCTTCAAATCCAACGCTGATTACCACTATGAAACTCTAAAGGCGAATGTTAACATCCTCAAGATAATCTAGCTCGGCCTCACCTTCTCCAACGAGCAAGGTAATCTCCCGACCTGTGGACCGACAAGTATTGCATATGGCAATTCAATTTCCGAGAATTCGATGTCAACTCAGACATATTTGCCGTGGATTCCATCGACCTTCTTAAACAATCAGGTATCGACTTTTCTAAAAACAAGTAAGAAGGGATCCACTCCAAGAGATTCGCAGAGATCCTAATGTCATCAGGGATTTTACTGAACGAGAATGTGAATTGGGTCACATTTCACAACGGATACGATTTCGGCTACTTGCTAAAGCTCCTAACTTGCAAAAACCTCCTGGATTCACAAACAGTCTTCTTCGAGTTAATCAACATGTAATTTCCGAGAGTGTACGACATTAAACACCTGATGAAGTTCTGCAACAGCCTTCACGGTGGTCTGAACAAGCTTGCAGAATTGCTGGAAGTGGAGAGAGTTGGGATCTGTCACCAAGCTGGTTCTGATAGTTTACTCACGTCTTGTACTTTCAGAAAGCTTAAGGAGAATTTTTTCATTGGCCCTTTGCAGAAATTTTCTGGTGTTTTGTATGGATTAGGTGTTGAAAACGGTCAGGTTGCTCTCTAAACAAAACAAAGAAAAATCAAACTATCTCTCTCTTTTGTTTTGATACTGTTAATAGTTGATATTAAACAGGCCCAACATATTACACCCAGTGAGTATGGTGCTGTGTGTCTTGGGCCTAGCAACCTGATTTGTTGTATGAATTTATGTCTCTGAATCTACGCATAGGTCTAAAATATAAGGCGTCGGACATGGTAACAGATTTATGATTCAGCAGTGCAATCTAGATGTTCATTGATTTTCTTTCTAGTAAAAAACAAACAAAATATCTGTAATCAAGTACCATTTTGCCTTTGTTTTCTTTTACCCTTTCTAATTTTGTAGTTACTATATATCATAAGTTATTTGCTTGGTTACCACAACCGCTTAACTTCAGAAAGACTCGAAAGCTCTCTCCTTTCTTGCTCCACCTTAGGTTTCAAAGCGTTGCCTTGCGTACAGGGTTTTTGGATTGCTTTTAGGGTTTTGAAGTTTGAGAAGTTCTGGGGAAGAAGAACAAATGTCTACAATTGTTGGACTGGACGATCTTTCGAAAGCACTCATCGAGGCTGGAAATAATCTTCTTACGCCTCCTTCTTCAACTGACGAGCTTCTTACTCTTTTAGATGTACGGATTCTCTTCTCACCAGTTTCTTTGATTCTGCAAACAAAATCGTGTATTCGCTATCTTTCTTTTGTGGCGTTTGCTGAAACGACCCTGTTAGGTTGAATTACGTAATGCGATTAGGGTTTCTCTTTCTTGCCGATAAGGAAAGCTTTATTGTTGATTCCAGTTGGATGTTTGGTAAAATCTCTACGTTTTTCGGTGAATTCGTTGCGTTTTCTGGGATATCAAACGTGTCAATCTGTTGGTTTCTAGTTCAATTAAACGACTTTCTGAAAATCTGCGGTTACTGTTTTCTCAATTACCTGATTTTCTATGCAACTCTGCGTAGGAAATTGAATCTCTGCTTACAAATGTGGAGCAAGATCAACCGTTGTCAATGCAAAATGCCCTGATTCCAACGAGGAATGCTTTGGTATCAGTTGACCTCTTAACCCATCCTGATTCGGATGTTAGGGTTTCAGTTGTCTCTTGCTTAACCGAAATTGTGAGGATAACTGCTCCAGAAGCCCCTTACTCTGATGATCTGATGAAGGTAAAAGCCAACAAATTCTAGTAACACTGTTTCATCTCTTTCTCTCTGTAAATGTTCTGTAATCTGTTTCTTTGGCATTGCAGGAGATCTTCAGGTTGACAATAGAAGCTTTTGAGAAATTATCTGACACGTCCTCTCGCAGTTATAGGAAAGCCGAGTTTGTTCTTGATAATGTTTCAAAGGTCAGATCATGCTTGGTGATGTTGGACTTGGAGTGCGATGACCTCATTCTACAAATGTTTGGTAATTTCTTGAAAGTCATAAGGTAGATTAGATATACAAAACCTAAATTAAAATACTCGAGAAATTCTTGAGGTCATCGACTGATTGGTGGTGTTTTCCTTTTGTGTTTGCATCTATTAGATCTGATCATCCTCAAGTGGTGTTTTCGTCGATGGAAATGATAATGATTACAATAATAGATGAAACTGAAGAAATATCCACGGATTTGCTCAGTATTCTATTAGCTAGTGTCAGAAAGGAAAGTCGGGTAAGTTTCTTCCAATTTCAAGTTAATTTCCCAAATAACTTGGAATTTTATGTCTTCTCTTCGTGTTTTAGAATGCTTCACCAATGTCTTGGAGTCTTGTGGAGAAGGTTCTTACTAGATGTGCCCGTAAACTTAAACCATACATCATCGAAGCGTTGAAGTCTGCAGGGACCAGCTTGGATATGTATTCACCAGTAGTTACGTCCATATGCCAGAGTGTATGTGTATCTGACACTAGTATAATCCACAATATGGTTAACAGTAAAGGAAATGAGGTATTTCTGATACCCTAAGCTCTCTGTGCTTTGATTGTTGATTGAGTTGTTATGTAGTGAAAACCTAGTCTATATGTGAGGAGCTATCTTTTTATAATTCAGAAAGCTGAAACGAAGTTGGGGAGAAAAGTTGCCCCAAGTGATTCATTAGAGGTATTATATTTATTGAGCTTGTTCAATGTAGAGTTTCAGCATCTTTTAACAGTGTTATTTAACCAATTAGCTTGATCTAGGAAAAATTGGATCTGGCGCATCCTCGCAAGGAGATTCATTCTAGAGGTAGTTCCAAGAGACCTGTGAAAGATGGAACTCGACAAATCAATGAGAATGACAAAGTCAGAAACGGAAACCATTCGAATTTAGCTAAACATAGTCTGAAACATGTGAGGTCTGAAAGTACAGATGCAGAAACAGAATTAGGTATTACAGGGAAGAGAGGACGGAAACCCAACTCTTTGATGAACCCTGAGGAAGGTTATGACATTTCTTGGATTCCCGGGAAAAGAGATTCATTAAAGACGTCTCCAAACAAAAAGCTCCAGAAAAAAGGATCTGCAGGAGAATCATCACTTGGAAAGGTGACTGCCAAGAAAACACCTTTGCCTAAAGAAACTTCCCCAGCCACTGGTAGGGCTTTGACAGGTTCACTTAAACGAAGCCGGATTAAGATAGATAAGAGTGATCATGATTTGGATTCTCTATCTTCACCGAGATTGAAGAAATTGGCATCATGCTTCCAGAATGAAGAGCCTCTGGAAGAAGAAGCAATCCAGGAGAGATTTGAAAACACAGAAGATGGCAGAAAGACTGGGAAGTCAAGCAAGAAGACAAGGTCCCAGAATGGTATAGAGAAAAGTCAGAGAACAGCAAAGAAGAAGGCAATTATGGAAGCTAAGATTGTGAACTCCAGCGGAAAAAGATCATCAGCCTGCTCAGATGCCAAGAGAAAGAATTCAGAAGGTGCATCTCCGGATACTTCTGTTTCACGATCATCAAAGAGCAAGGTAAAAACAAGATGACCATAGATTTCTCTTGTCTAATTAGTAGTGATGTCATAGAAATTTGCGTTGAATTTCATGTTTGCATCGATCTGGACAGAAGATGGTTTCTCAATTTGCAGCTATACCATTGGCACAAGAATCTGAAGAAACTCCAAAGAGCCATCCAACGAGGAGACGGACAGCAAGAAAAGAAGTGGTATAATAAGCTTTATTCCGTTCCCAATGTTAGCCATTGAGTGTTACCTATCTGCTATCATATGATATATGCATTTCCTCTTTTCAGGATTCCGATATGAATCGATTTGTGCAGGATTTGGTTGGTAAGAGAGTTAATATCTGGTGGCCGCTCGACAAGACGTAAGTGTATTTGAAACTTGAAGGTTCTTATTTTTAAGTGTACTGCAATCTTTGCTATTCCGTTGATGGTCTTGCACTTTGCAGTTTTTATGAAGGGGTCATAGATTCTTATAGCAGTCGTAAGAAGATGCATCGGGTGAGAAAATATCTCTGATCTGCACGCACTTCAGAATTCTGATGAAATGTAACCTTAGTTGATTCATATGGAATGTTTGTTTCCCCACCAATTGCAGGTAATATATTATGATGGAGATTCGGAAGAGCTTAATCTCACTAAAGAACGTTGGGAGTTAATTGAGGATCACATTTCTGGCAGTGAGGTACAAGTTTCTTCTTTTTGTTTCGGAAGAAAGTGTAATCGCAGTGCTTAATGGTTTCCCCAAAATTGATCAGCAGAATAAGGAGAATGATCTGCCAGAATCCATTCCTTTATCTGACATGTAAGTAAAACCGTTCATGGGTCAGCTTGTCATTACTGTGATCGGTGTAAAGTGCCCATTTTTAACTCTTATGGTCTCTAAAGTGGATATAGTCTTTTGCTGTTTGGTCTTATGAAATCGCAGAATGCAGAGGCAGAAAGTCAAGAAAATCAAAAACGTGGTGGTGCCTGTAGAATCGACAAGTTCTCCGAGTGCAAGGTGCGTGAGAATGCTAGTTATATTTGTTCTATGAAAATTGATGATTCCTTGTTCTGAATGAATTGGCTTTGTAAATTTATGGTGTGATAGATCCTCCAGGAAAACACTTGGGAAGATGAATTCTGGTAGAAAGATGAATAAACAAGTGAAAAGATGCAATAGTGGACCGAATGGTGGTGGTGTAAGCGAAGAACCCGAGAACACCAAAGAAGGAAAGAATCTGAAATCGTGGAATGCTGAATCTGACGGAACAGAAGAGCAAGAAAACGAAGATGATACTAGCGAGAAGCAAGAACAATCCAAAAACAAAGTTAAAAGAGCTGAAGCTAAGGAAGAAGAGAAACAATATCCAAATTCAGAGGTTGAGAGTGAAGGAGAGGAGTCCGTCACAGAAGAAGAGCCCAAGTGGAGAAACACAGAGGATATGGAGGAGGATGACGAAGCAGAACAGATAGAAGAGATTGATGACAAAGGGACAAGCAGAAGCTAGGGCATTGCAAGCAATGAAAACCAGCTTAGAGTCTGCTTTTCTCGTTTTTTAGAGGAATGTTATTGAGATGACGTCGCGTGGTTTGTGCTGTGTTGAGTTTGTGACATTTTATTTATTTAGAAATCATTGCCGTTTTTACTTATTAGTTGTGAACCACGTTTCTCTTTGTTGGTTGTGCCTTTTATAATAGTATTTATAGTTTTATAAAATAATTTGTGCTTCAATTTAAATAAATTTGAAATTATATAGGAAATTTATATTATATATATATATATATATTTTAAATAGAAAAGTAATTATTAAATTTTAAATCAAAAATATCATTTTTTTATTTAAAATTATACTTGTTTACTTTAATTTTTCCTATTTTCACATAGTTTTAAATTTTATATTTTTTTATTGAATTTCAGAATTTTGTCGAAGTGATATAAACGAATTGCAAACGTTTATCTTTAACTCTTACTTATTGATTTGAGTTTAGTTTAGAATATTAAATAGCATATTATATAATTTTTGAATTTTCAAAACACTAAATCAAATTTTAAATAATTTTACCATTTGAAAAGTTTTATGGATATCCGATAATCGATTATCTGTGGCATTCAGATTTTAGATCCGAATAATTAAAAAGACAGATCCGACAAATTTAGATCTGAATATTGCATCCCTCTACTCATGTATTAGATATTTTTATTTTGGTCGGCCTTCTACCATAAATAAAAATGATTCTTTGAATAAAACAAAAAAAGACAAATGACAAAAACAACACGTAATGCCAAATGAACTCGGAATACAATTATAAAATATTAATACAAAATAAATATCAAAAGATAAACGTGTAATTCACGGAACACACTGAGTATAATAATGCTATGTGGACACATGACTTCATTTTTTTTTATGATGAAGAATCAATAAATAAGTTTCTGTCACCATATGTAATCCAATTAGCTACACTGCTTATTTTATCTAATACACTATCAGTTTCCTACCTATATAAATTCTCCTATCAGAATTTAGAATTTAGACAATTTAATCTTTTGTAAATACGTTTTACTTTTAAAAAAACTGATATTTATATTTATTAATTCCACAAGTGTCAATACAACAAACTATTTAATAATTTCTTTTTTAATTTCTGGATCCTCAGTTACAACTTTTTATTTTATACACTTTTAATTTGTTAAATCTTTTTAAATTGGGAGGAGCAAGTGGTCTAGTGGTTGTATCACCTCTACGTTCATCCCAAAGGTGTGGAGTTTGATTCCATCGCCCCTCGCAGGAGGGTGCTAAATCTTCGTATGAAGATATTGAACTATTGGGTCGGTCCGTTGTGACCCAGTGACAAAAAAAATCTTTTTAAATTTTTATTTTAAATGTCAGTTTAGTAATTTTTTAAAATCTTTATCTTAAATATCACTTTAATACTAATAAATATTATATCGAAACACTCAGCGAAACATATATCTGACAAAATTGGATGTAGATATTTTTGGTTATTTGAAAGTGTTAGAGATCATTTGTATTAAAGAGTTACATATCAAAATTGTTGGACCGATTTTATCTTGTACCGATTTCGATGTTGGGAGTGCGAAATTCATTCCAAATTAAAGCACTACAATGAGGATTGAGAGGAGTGAACTAATTTACCATGTTTTGTTGTCGGGCAGAAGAAACTATAGTTTTGTCCAAATTTGTTGGCTAAAAGAAGTTAATGAAAAAACAGACTTCTAAATTTGATAGGAGATAACGTAGAGGAAAAGGAAAAGTAAAACAATAGAATGTAAGATTTGGGGATTAGTCAATGGTTTTCATACTTTTCATAAAATAAAGTGGACATGCAAATTGTAAACAAAAGCTAAAAGACCATTTCCAAAAAGGCAAGAGGGAACTAATAATAATATATATTAAGAAACACATGTTTTAGACCTTTATTAGTTCATGAACCGTACATCCTTTTTGTTCCTTTGAATTCAGTTCAATGCATCTATGGTGGCCCGACGCTTAACTAACCAACTTTTTTAAAAAATCTATTAATTATAATTCTTGACAAAGAAAGACAAACTTTCAACACTACAAGAAAACTGCGAATTTGCGACTGCGATTTGCGACTACATATGTGGTCGCAAATATTGCGACCAAATTTGCCGTGGTTTAGCGACCATTTTGCGACTACGGCCAAGTAGTCGCAAATTGGTCGCAAATAAGTGACCAATACCTGTGGTCGCAAATCAGTCGCAATATGCAACGAATTAATGACTGATTTGCGACTGCTTTGAGACTGATCATGGTAGTCGCTAATCAGTCGCCAAATAGCGACTAATTAGCGACTACTTATGGAAAATCACGTGGTAGTCGCTAATTAGTCGCAAAATAGCGACCGATTTGCGACTACGGTATGTAGTGGCTCTGCAGTCACAAAATGGTGGCAAAGTGCGAGCATAAAAAACATGTGCGGGTTAGGTATAACGACATTTAAGCGACTACATAGGTGTAGTCGCAAAGTAGTGGCAAATCAGTGGCAAAGTAGTCGCAAAGTAGTCGCAAAATGTTGTATATATATGCACCATCCCATTCTCTCATTTGCGAAAGCAAAAGTAAAAAATTTTGTAAAACATGTGGGGAAATTATAACAATTCGAGAGATTGGATGTACAGAAGAATAGATAATGAAACAAGAAATATATCGGCGGAATTTGCACAAGGCATGGAGCAGTTCATGAATTTTGCAAGTAGTCAACCTATAGCTCAAAGTAGTGGAGGTAAGTTTTTCTGTCCTTGTATTAATTGCAAAAATGATAAATTTATTCCGGGACGAAAAATATGGAGTCATCTATATAGTCGAGGGTTTATGCCAAATTATTATATTTGGTATAAACATGGAGAAGAGCTGAATGTTCAGTTAGGGACGAGTAGTACTAGTCGGGGTGATGTACCAAGAAATCAGGGACGTGATTGTAGTAGTGATGAAACAGTTGGTATATCCGGTAATAGATATGTTGAAATGGTGACGGATGCATTTCATGAGACAACGACTGATGATCAGCAGTAGTACTATAATCAGAACGAAGAAAATTATAATTATAATTATGAAGAAGAACGGCCTAATGAAGAAGCGGAAAAGTTTTACAACATGTTAGAAGCTGCAAAAAATCCATTGTATGATGGTTGTCATGAAGGGCACTCACAATTATCTTTAGCTGCTAGGTTTATGAACATCAAATCTGATTTTAATTTACCAGAAAAATGCATGGATTCTTGGGCGGAGCTATTTACAGAATATTTACCCGACGAAAATCAGGCGACGGGTTCATATTATGAAACCGAAAAATTGATGCGAAATTTAGGCCTCCCGTTTTATACAATTGACGTGTGTGTTAAAAATTGTATGATATTCTGGAAAGAAGATGAGAAATGGAAAAATGCAAATTTTGCGATTCCCCCCGGTATAAGCCAAGCGAGGGCAGGACGAGAATACCTTTCAGTCGTATGTGGTATTTACCTATAGGTGATAGACTTAAAAGAATGTATCAAAGCGAGAAAACCGCAGAGGCAATGAGGTGGCACGCAGAGCATGAAGCAGAAGACGGAGAAATGAGTCATCCATCTGATGTTGTAGAGTGGAAAAATTTTCAATATTTACATCCTAGATTTGCTGCTGAATCTCGAAATGTTTATCTTGGCTTATGTACTGATGGGTTCAACCCATTTGGGATGTCTCATAATCATTCATTATGGCCGGTGATTATCACTCCATATAATTTGCCACCGGAGATGTGTATGAAGAAAGAGTATTTGTTTCTAACTATTTTGAATTCGGGGCCAAATCATCCGCGTGCTAGTCTGGACATATTCCTACGACCTTTGATTGATGAGTTGAAAGAATTATGGTCTATCGGAGTTGATGCATACGATGTATCGCTCAACCAAAATTTCAATCTAAAAGCTGTGTTACTTTGGACGATAAGCGACTTTCCCGCTTATGGAATGTTATCAGGATGGACAACGCATGGAAGGCTGGCCTGTCCAATTTGTATGGATGATACGAAGGCATTTCAATTACCAAATGGGAGAAAGACGTGTTGGTTTGATTGTCATCGAAGGTTTCTTCCTAATGGTCACCCGTTACGGAAAAATAAAACAAATTTTTTAAAAGGGAAGCATGCTTTGAATGACTGTCCTCCACAATCATTGACAGGTGAACAAGTTTTGTACGAGCGAATAAAAACTGTCAATCCTTTAAGAACATCTGAGTGCGGCGGAAACGGTCATGAAAGTAAAGAAGAAGGTTATGGCAGCTGGCATAATTGGCACAAAGAAAGTATATTTTGGGAGTTGCCGTACTGGACAGATCTTAACCTTCGACATAATCTTGATGTGATGCATATAGAGAAGAATTTCTTCGATAACATCATTAATACTATTATGAATGTAAAAGAGAAATCAAAAGATACAGTGAAGTCAAGGTTGGATATTGCGAAGTTTTGCTCTCGAAAAGAGTTGCACGTGGATGGTCGGGGTAATGCTCCATTCCCTATATTTCGATTGACCCAAAAAGCGAAAGAACGGTTATTGGAATGTATAAAAAATGATGTCAAATTTCCGGACGGCTATGCGGCAGATTTAGCAAATTGTGTGGATATGGATGGACTAAAGTTTTCGGGCATGAAAAGCCATGACTGCCATGTTTTTATGGAAAGACTTCTCCCTTTCATATTTGCAGAACTTTTACCACGGAACGTTCATCTAGCATTATCAGGTAAATATAGTAATAACTATATTTTTAATTGGAAATACGTACGTAAATTAATAATAATTGCCTGAACTAATTCATTCTCGATGGTAATTAATATATATATATATATAGGGATTGGAGGATTTTTCCGTGATTTATGCTCCAGATTATTACAAAAAAACCGTGTCCAAATTCTGAAGGAAAATATAGTCATAATTTTGTGCAATTTGGAAAAGATCTTTCCGCCTTCATTTTTCGACATATGATTTTCATATAATTTAATGTATTACCAATATCCATATATATATAGATTTTTTAAGTAATTGAGACTGATTTGCCACCACTTTGCAACTGCATTGGCAATGTGGTCGCATTTCAGTCACAAAAATTTAATGTAGTCGCAAATCAGTCGCTAATTAGCGACCGATTTGCGACTACATTCAAAATTTTTGATGCGCAGTCGCAAATCAGTCGCTAATTAGCGACTGATTTGCCACCACATATGGTTAATTCACATTTTCCCTAAGTATTTTCCACATTTAAAACTTGTATTTCTATTCTATAAGACTACTAACCATTAGAAGTGATAACATATATTGAAAACCATATTTTTAATGATTTCATATTTAGATAACATATAGAATGTATATAAGAAGTATAAGGTTAAGTAAATTTGTTAAGGATTTAGGTAAGTTATTTGAAAATTTGGGAAATGTTATTGTTTTCATAGTAATTGAATTTTTTATAACTTATAATCAATAACTCAATCTTATAGAATTATATGCATTCCTCAAAATCTCAAAATTTAGGGTTTAGGGTATTATTTGCGACTGATTTGCCACCACTTTGCAACTGCATTGGCAATGTGGTCGCATTTCAGTCACAAAAATTAAATGTAGTCGCAAATCAGTCGCTAATTAGCGACCGATTTGCGACTACATTCAAAATTTTTGATGCGCAGTCGCAAATCAGTCGCTAATTAGCGACTGATTTGCCACCACATATGGTTAATTCACATTTTCCCTAAGTATTTTCCACATTTAAAACTTGTATTTCTATTCTATAAGACTACTAACCATTAGAACTGATAACATATATTGAAAACCATATTTTTAATGATTTCATATTTAGATAACATATAGAATGTATATAAGAAGTATAAGGTTAAGTAAATTTGTTAAGGATTTAGGTAAGTTATTTGAAAATTTGGGAAATGTTATTGTTTTCATAGTAATTGAATTTTTTATAACTTATAATCAATGACTCAATCTTATAGAATTATATGCATTCCTCAAAATCTCAAAATTTAGGGTTTAGGGTATTATTTGCGACTGATTTGCCACCACTTTGCAACTGCATTGGCAATGTGGTCGCATTTCAGTCACAAATATTTAATGTAGTCGCAAATCAGTCGGAAATGCTGATGTAGTCGCAAATCAGTCGCAAATTTGCGACTGATTTGCGACCACCATTTAATTTGGTGGGACTTTGACAAAATCGAAAACTTTCAAACTCCCACAAAATTAACTGGTAGTCGCAAATCAGTCGCAAATTTGCGACTAATTGCGACCACATTTACAGTTTCGATAAATGTAATTGTGGTCGCAAATCAGTCGCAAAGATGCGACTGATTTGCGACTACCAGTTAATTTGGAGGGAGGTTGAAAAAACCGAAAACGTTCAAACTCCCTCCAAATTAATTGGTAGTCGCAAATCAGTCGCAAATTTGCGACTGATTTGCGACCACAATTACAGTTTCGATAAATGTACCTGTGGTCGCAAATCAGTCGCAAATTTGCGACTGATTTGCGACTACCAATTAATTTGGAGGGAGTTTGAACGTTTTTGGTTCCCACCAAATTAATTGGTAGTCGCAAATCAGTCGCAAATTTGCGACTGATTTGCGACCAGTATTTTGCCCTGATTTGCGACACATCCGTGGTCGCAAAAAAATCTATAAATACCCGATGGTTTTCCCTCATTTTTCACAAATCTCTCAAACTACTTTACAAAACTCTCTCAAAAACACTTCCTAAACACTTTAGAAAAACACTATTTCTATAAATGGCAAGTGGTGGTAGGTCGTTGAGAGGTCGTGGAAGACGATCTTTCGGATCGTCTTCCGGCCGAGGAACCTCTTCGGCCTCCTCGAACCCATCACCATCCGCTAATAGAGCGGCATCGCGGCTCCCGCCGCAATACAACTTTGTTCCTCATGCCGTTCCTGAAACCCAAACACCTCCACGGTTTCAGGAATCGGATGAACACGAGGACGAACAAATTCCCGATTGCGAAACGGGAACGGATGAACAAACTATCACTCTTGATAGTTTGTTACAAACTCCGGGTCGCGAACAGTATTTGACTGTGCTTTCTCCAGATGCGGCTCCGAATACAACTTGGTAAGTATGTTTATTACAAGCTAATTTTTAATAAATATTTATTAAAATTTAAATTATATTAATATAATTTTAAATTTTTGTAATAAATATTAGGTTTGACCGCGATAACGGGTCTATTACTCGTCAAATCGCAAAAATTTTGAAAAATAAGTTTGACGGTCCGTACTACAGTTGGACCGTCGTACCTCCTGAGAGGCAGGAGAAATATTTTATAGAATTTGCGGTAAGTATTTTTTTTATATTGTGTAAATTTTTAATACAATATAAAAAATATATACTAATATTTTTAACTTAATTTCAAGCAATCGTACACCTGGGATCCTTTGATCACCTCGGTGGTACGAAAAGAGTTCGAGGTCGTCTGCGTAAGGCGGATGAAAGGGATGGTGAGCACGGTTCATACAACCAGAAAACGTCCCAGATGGATTTCCCCAAGTTTGTACAGTATTATGACTGCACATTGGGCAACCGAAACATCTACCGAGAGGAGTACAAAATCCTCTCATAACCGCAACTCTGCTCGGGACGGTCTTGGCCCGCATAAACATTTATCGGGCCAAAAATCGTACATTCAGGTCCAGCAGGAAATGGTAAGTAAAATTTTTTTTTTCATATTATTATGTTTTCTCATAATTAATTAATATTTTAATATCTGTGAAGGAACATAATTTGGGACGACCAGTCTCAATAGGTGAGGTCTTTATAAAGACTCACACAAGACCGGATGGTTCGTATGTAGATTTGAAAGCAAAACAAATCTGTGAAACATACGAACGAAACATCCAAGAGAAGATGGCGATCGTGGAGGTCGATCCAACAGAAACATCCGATGGAACCTCCCGTCCAATTGAGCTGACTCAAGCACAGAAGAATGAGATCTTCTTACAGGTAAAAAAAAATTTTCAAACTTTTTCCTTTTTACATATTTTCCTAATTACAAAATAATTACTTTTATTATATAATTTACGTTTTCGTAATTTTATAGTCATCTGTTCCTGATGAACGAGGCCGTCTTTATGGACTCGGTAGCCTCAACCGCGTACAGTCTACGGGTAGAAGTAGTGGGGTACAAACCCATTCACCCGAGTACGTTATTCTTCAAGAACAAAACGCGTTGATTAAAGCACAAAACGTGGAGATAAAGGGAAAATATGAGAAGATTGAAGAGCTGAACAGAGAAAACCAGAAGAAGATCTCGAGCTTGGAGATGCTCCTCGGATATATCCAACGGACGGATCCCGCATTCGCCTCCTTATTGCGGGATAACGATTGTACAGGGGAACCATCGACGGCTCCGCCAACCACCCCATTTTCGCCATCAGATTTCCAATTTCCGCCACCGGACAATTAGAATTTGTTTTTATGTATTTAAAAATTTTGTATAATAAATGTTAAATTTTAAATTTGTATATTTTTAATTCAATATTTATTTTACATATTTTTTTCATTTATTATTATAAATTTTTTAATTTATTAATAAAAATTAATAAATATTCTAATAAATATTATAATAATATTTTAAACCAATTATATTAATAGTTAATCTAAATTATTTTATTAATATTTCTAATTTCAAATAATTATTTTTATTATTCAAATTAATTTTCTAAATTATTATTGAAATTTTAATTTTTAAATATTATTTTACATTTTTTTAAAATAATTTAAAAAATATTAATATTATATTTCACTAATATACGAAATTATTTTAGTAGTAAAAATATATATATATTTAAAATTATTAATATTATATTTTTAATATTATTTTATTAATATTATATTTTTAAATTATTAATATATTATTTCAATAATAAAAATAAAAAATATATTAATATTTTTTTTTTAAATCTAATTACGGTGTAGTCGCAAATCAGTCACAAATTTTTGTGACTGATTTGCGACTACGGTTCACCTGTAGTCGCAAAACAGTCACACATTTTTGTGACTGATTTGCGACTACGTTTCACATGTAGTCGCAAAACAGTCACAAATATTGTGACTGTTTTGCGACTGCGTTTCTCCTGTAGTCGCAAAACAGTCACAAATATTTGTGACTGTTTTGCAACTGCGTTTCTCCTGTAGTCGCAAAACAGTCACTGTTTTTTGTGACTGATTTGCGACTACGGTTCACCTGCAGTCGCAAAACAGTCACAAAAAACAGTGACTGATTTGCAACTGCGGTTCCACCGTTGTCGCAAATCAGTCACAAAAATTTGCAACTGTTTTGCGACTACAAATTTACCAACCACAACAGTAGTCGCAAAACAGTAGCAATATTTGTTACGGAATTTCAGTGGCAAATTAGTCGCAAAAAAGCGACCACGGTTGTGGTCGCAAATTAGTCGCAAAATACCCACTATGCCCGTGGTCGCAAATCAGTCGCAAAATTGCGACTGATTTGCGACTAATTTTTTTTGCGACTATTATTTTGCGACCACATCAGGTAGTCGCAAAGTAGTCGCAAAATACAGTTTTGCGACTACTTTGCGACCACTTCCGTGGTCGCAAAACGGTTGTTTTCTTGTAGTGCAATGCTAATACTTATTGCACTCCAATTTTTCTTTTCTTTGTCAACAGCTAAATTGAATTTTCCTATGTATATTATTCTAAAGGTAATTTGGCTTTTCTATATATATAAATTTTTATTTTTTTCACCTCAATTAAAAACTCTAATTGTTTGTGATTGACTATTTTTTACAACCCTAAGTAATTCAATAAATTCAACTATTTTCATTAAGTTTACAATTTACAATTTATGCATATTAAAATTAAAAAACTATATCTTTTATGAATAACTACAAAAATGTAGATATTAAAATTAAAAAAAAACTATATTTTATGAAACAAAGTAAATTTTTAAAAAATATATAGGTGAGTTATAAAACAAAAACGATATTTGCGCTGTTCGTTTGTTTGTCACGCGGCTGATCATGTTTTAAGATTATGTTTTTATATATAATTAATCATTAGAACTAAAGATATTTTTGTCATTTACGATTTATATCATAATTTTTTGATCGTAACGCTAATATTCAGCAGTGTTTAAAATTTTATGTCGTCGATTAGTACAGTCAACTGTAGCGTTTGATCGCAAGAAACAGTTGCGGCATGCAAATGAACACTATTTCATCGTATGACACCACCGCAGTTTACTGCGGTTGCAAAACGAACAACAATATTTATTTTGAGAAAAAAATATAAGAAGGTGATGAAGAGAAATTCATGAGGATGAAACCAAACAATAGGAAATTAAAGACTTTGTATTAAATTAAACTGAAATTCGAGTGTGAACAAGTGATGTCGATAAGTATATTCCGATTGTGAACAAGGGATCTTAGATCTTTTGTGTTTGTCCATATGACAGACATGAAAGGAAATCATCAAATCATTCGTGTGTATTAGGATTTCCCGAGTCAACGTAGTCAACGGTCAAAGTCTTTAGTTAGTACTTTGCTTCGTCTTTGGACGAAAATGGTTTTTGCTTTTGTTGAATATTTGTCCACTTGTATTTTCGTTTTCCTTACTTCAATTCATCACTTGTGGCGTCCAAAATCTCATCACCGACCTTTCTACTTTTCTTTTGTAATTTTGTGGGTTTTAGACAAATTCTAACATGCATTGTGTTTTTTTTCTCCAGCTGTTACGATCATTCTTACTTTTAATAAACTCGCGACGCAACAAAATTCTTCATGTTATGGGTTTTTTTTTCCTTTGCAAGATTTATAATGACCAAAGTGTTCGTGTGTTGTAAGAACTAACCTATTTCTTTAACACAAAAAAACTATCAGCAGCCATATGTATCTGTTATAATATTAGTCAATACTGAATAGGGAATATAGTGTTTGTTTAATTGATTTGACCGTTGATACAAAGCGAATGAGGAAAAGTAGTGTGGGGAGTAGGTTTGGCATTTATATATTCGGTTCGATTTTAATTGGTTATTTCGGTTTTAGTTTTTTTTATTAGTAACATTAAATATCTATTCAGTTATTTTTATATTTCGGTTTTCGTTTTTGTTATATCTCGATTTTGGTCAATATGATTATTAAATTTAAAAACTAAAATACCAAAAAATAATTCGGTTAATTGAAAATAACCGAAATAACAAAAAATAATCAAAAAATAACAAAACATAACTGAAAATAACCAACAAATAACTAAAATATTCAAAATATTTAAATATTTTTGGATAACCAAAAATAACTAAAAATAATTTGTTTTTTTAATATTATTTCGGTTACGTTTAGTAACCAATAATCATGGTTTTCTGAAATAATATTCGTTCAGTTAATTTTTTATAACCGAATACCAATCAAAATCTATTTTTCTATTTGATTTCGATTCAATTTATTCGGTTTGAATTATTTTTCCGCCTAGTGTAGAGTGAGATCCAAAAACATGCAAAGGCTCAAAGAGACTCACATATGGTAACAATGAAAATTAAGAGGTAGGCAAGAAACCAAGATTAATGGTGGTGGTGGGCACCAAACCGAAATTTGGTAATATCCCTAATATATTATTTGAAAAACTTTTTAACAGAATAACTTTAGCTTGACGTGTTAATAACAAAAATACCATGATGATGTGTTAACACCACATCAAGTTTTAATTTAAATATATAAAATGGTTTAAATTACTAGAATAATTACAATACATGTCATTGATATTAATTTGGTTAGATAATCAATATATTTTATTCAACTAACTAAAAATAGTATTATATTTACCTAAACAATAATTTTTATTAATTTAAAATTTTATACGTTAATTTATAAATAATTAACAAATAAATATAAATAGATTTAAGTTATTACCTAATCACTAATATATTATTTGAGAAACAATTTAAAAAAATAATATTACTCCCACGTGTTATTAACAGAAATATCATACTGACGTGTCATCACTACAGTAAATTTCAAATAAATATATAAATAGATTTAACTTATTTAAGTAATTACAATATATTTCATTGTTATTAATTTGGTTAGAGTATTAATACATTTTATTAAACTAACCAAAATATACTATTAAATTCATAAAAAATAATTATTTTCTTTTTCTTAATTTATATATACAAAAATTAATATTAAAAGTAATTTTAAATAAATTTTAAAATTATATAAATATTTAATTTATATTTACTAATAAAATATAATATACATATATTTTTCTTCACGTATTTCGTGGATATAAATCTAGTTAGTGATTACAAAATGTAACACATGACAACGAAATTAGTGGCACTAAAATTTAGAATTCCCTATCGCTTATTTTATTAAAACACTAATGGAAACAAATTTTCGGAAAATAATATGTTTAATTCATTATAAACTAATGTAACATTATTTTACAATTAATTTCTAACTTTATTTTATGAATACAAAACATGTTAAATTGCTAATAATGATATGATAACATGTTAAATTATTTATGACAATATATAAATATATGAGTTTGTGTATAATTCTCTATTTAACGATATAATTTATATGTTTTTATAATACGTTAAAATATTTATAATAATATGTTTAGATAAGTCGGAAAATTATATATAATATGATTACCGAAAAATATTTGATATGTAAATATTTATTATACCATATAAGCACAAAAATGAATCCTTTACTTTTATAATTTAATTTTTTGTATTTTTTTCTAATTCATGTTTTCGATGAATTCTCATAGAGTCATCACTTCCTCCGATTAAATCTGTATTTAATTTCATTTTTATTTTGATTTAATTTTTTGTCAAATAATTTTTAATTACAATTATGAATTTGAATCGAGTAAAATTTGATTAAAAAAAATAATAGATTAAAAAGAGTAATAAACTGGAGATTTAATTCATTTTTTACAATGGTGTGCTTTAGATTTTCCTGATGGTAAAATCGGTGAGGCCAAAAAAAAAAAGACAATCAAACTAATGAAGCTCATGAGATTCTCCACACACCATTTCTCTTTCTCTTCACCAAAACAAAAATTGTCATTTGACGAATTCACTGAGTTAATTCGGTATATGTCCAAGTCAATTTGATGGGTTTTTTCTACGAAACTTTTTATATAGAAAAGAAGAGAAGAAAGAAAGTAAAATCTGAAGCTTAGGATTATGTGTAAAATAGAGTAAACGTATTCACTCTAATTAATAACTGTCACTATGCAAATTACTCAAAACTAAAATGTGATAAAGTTGGTCACACCACATGTCGTCAAATACGTGTGGGCTTGACTTTGACCGAACAAAGCACACGCAAACTTAACTAATTGTTTTTTGTTTTTTTTTTTTTGACAAGGTATAATTTGGATACAGATGAATCTCCCAATTATTATTACAAAGACACACATTCAAACATAAAAACCACGTTCCGCACACTCCTTTAATTACATTCTAATATTTCTTTTTTTTTTGTCAACCTGCTAATTAATTCACAATTATAATATTCAACTTTGTAATTAAGCACGCCCTTTAATTGTTATAGATCCATACATAGTCTTTTATCCCACATGATTGTTGTTCGTTATGTCATATGTGTTTTAAATTATGATAAAAAAACAATTATTACTTTATCTTCTTATAAAACATGTTGTTTATTATCGCCAATAGTATATGTTGTTCGTTTGTCTATCGTCAATAGTTGCGGTTGTAATATATATTGTTTGTTTGTCCAGCGTTAATGGTTACGATTGCAGTTGATCGTAGATTTTTAATCGTATCGATATTTTAATCAACGGTCAAAAAAATTACAATGCAAAACGTAGCGTATTACCGTTACGTCTGCCCATAGATAACTATGACAGATAAACAAATAATAATCTACCATATCATAATACAAACATGATCATAATTACTAGATAAAAAGAACAAAAAGGCAAACAATAACCACCTAAACATTAACTAATATTGAATTAATTATGCGTTAACTCATATATTAATAGACAGATTTTAAAAACTAAAGTACTTATTTTTTCTATAATAAACACATGAGATTAATATGAGTTTTAACTCCTCTAATAATATAAAAATAAAACAACAATCAACATATAAAAAACGTGGAGAACAGATATATAATATAATTATATATAGTAGACAGCATAACCAATCACAAAACCATATGTTTTTTTTCCAATAAAAAAAGAATGTCAACCCAACTATATAAAATAAAATTCAAGAATATAATTTTATACATATACATATTAAATTGGTTATATAAAGATTGAGACCAAATACGTGTGACTCGGTCGGGAGAGTCAAGTTGAGTCTAAAGACAAAAAAAAAAAAAGAAAAAGAAAAATGATAAGCGTATTAGTTTATTAATTGCATAAAAATGAAAAGCACATGATCCTCTCTATCTCTCTCTTTCCACCCACTTTCCTCTTAATGAACACTGCCTTTATATATAATCATCAAAAGCTTTCATTTTTCCACAAACCCAGAAGAGAAAACTTAAAAAGAAGCCAAAATCGACTCTTACTACGATTCACAAGAACCCAGATCAAAGATTTCATCGTACGTATATACATGGATAAATACTCATCGTCTTTGGTTGATACGTCGTTAAATCTCACTATCGGCGTAACTCGTATGCGAGTTGAAGAAGATTCAACAACGGTATGCTTCTATCTTATAGCGGCAGATCAAATGTTTATAATTAATATTTATGTTAAAGATTATGGTTAGTAATTTCATGCATGCAATAATGTATTAGATTTGATATTGCAGACAAGTGCTTTGGTGGATGAGCTAAACCGAGTGAATGCTGAGAACAAAAAGCTAACGGAGAAGCTAACTTTGATGTGTGACAACTACAATGTCTTGAGGAAGCAACTTATGGAGTATGCTAACAAGAGCAGCATACCCGAGAGAGATCAAATCAGTCCTCCCAAGAAACGCAAATCTCCGGCGAGAGATGACATTTTTAGTTCGGCGGTTATCGGTGGAGTGTCGGAGAGTAGCTCGACGGATCAAGATGATCAGTATCTTTTCAAGAAGCAGAGAGAAGAGACTGTTGTGAAGGAGAAAGTCTCAAGGGTTTATTACAAGACCGAAGCTTCTGACTCTACACTTGTAAGAAATTTATCAAGTTTGGTATATATATATCTTCTTTAGAATATGGTTTTATTGATTTTAATTTGAAACATGTGTTTTTGGTGAAATTAGGCTGTGAAAGATGGGTATCAATGGAGGAAATATGGACAGAAAGTGACTAGAGACAATCCATCTCCAAGAGCTTACTTCAAATGTGCTTGTGCTCCAAGCTGTTCTGTCAAAAAGAAGGTAATAATTTTCGCCTAAAAATTTGAATTGGAGAGGTACATAAATTAATGAGGCATATTCTGATTCTTGTGTGGCCTTTTCTTTAGGTTCAAAGAAGTGTGGAAGATCAGTCCGTGTTGGTAGCAACTTATGAGGGTGAACATAACCATCCAATGCCTTCGCAGATCGATTCAAACAATGGCTACATCTCTTTTGGTGGTTCGGCTCTAACACCAGCTGCAACCAAAATAAGTAGTAGCTTGACTGAGCCGATGACTACCGTTGATCTGACTGAATCTGAGAAAGTGATGAGCCCAACATCAAGAATCGATTTTCCTGAAGTTCAGAAACTTTTGGTGGAGCAAATGGCTTTCTCCTTGACTAAAGATCCTAACTTTACGGCTGCGTTAGCAGCAGCTGTTACAGGAAGATTGTATCAACAGAATCAAACCGAGAAATAGCTTCGTGTTCATTTGGCAATCGTGCGGTCGATTGCAAGTTATCGCCGCAGCTTTGTTCGTTAGGCAATCACGCGGCTGATCGTGTTTTAGGATTAGATTTTTATATGTAATTAATCATTAGAAATAAGATTATTTTTATCATTTACGGGTTTTATCGCAACGCTAAAAAATTTAACATTGATTAAAATTTTATGTCACCGATTACTGCAGTTAACCATAACGTTTAACTGTAAAAAACTGCGGCATGCAAACGAACAGCGTTTCACTGTATAACGCAGGAAGCCCTCGTGATACTGAAAATGTAACATGTAATTGTTTTCATGCAATCTCCAATACAATCGGCTTAGAAACTCTTCCTAGTTTGTTTGACAGCAAAAACATCTGTACAAATGCAAACACAACACAATAGCAAACCATATTTCTAAGCAGTAGTTTTAAACTATTGTCTCCTGGCAATTCTTGCGTTCCTTTAATTACTGGTCTCGTTCTACCTTCGATATGCATTCTTGGTGTCTGAAGCAGCTAATGAGATGGTCGTTTGTGAGACCAGCTGTTTGCATGAACGAGTAGATAACCGTTGGACTAACACTGCGAAAGCCTCTGCGAACAAGATCTTTGCTTATCAACTCAGCTTTGGAAGTCTTCACAGGGACTTGGCGTGGGTACCGGAATTGGCTCTGAATAGGATTCTGGTTAACGAAGTTCCAAATGTACTTGTCAAATGATCCAAATTCAACGATTATCTGGATCGAGGAAAACCAATGACAATCAAAAAGATAATTTTGTTAAGCACACAAAACGAATAGATGTTAAACTACCTTGCGAGCTTGATTTGCGTTCTCTAGGATTGACCTTAACTTTTGCTCAGATAGTAACAAGGTGGTAGCAATCTCAGGGGATGCTAACTTTTTGATAGTTAGTTTAGCTATTGCAAGTGGATCAAAGTCCATGAAAACTTGACTGTTTAAATAAAGCAAAAGCATTAGGAGATTCAAAAGGTCATACGAAGTCTGAATATAAAACCACAATAGCTTTGGCATAGTTACCTGAATAATTGTCTTTTGGAAAGAATGTCTTTCCAAGATAGTTCAGCAAGAGCACCAGACAGGCTTAATAACTCAAAGAGTTTCCTGCAAACAGTTTAAGGAATAAGAGAGTTTATAATCACAAAGAGAGTCTATGAGATCAGTGATTAAGAAGTCTGCTATAATAGAAATCATAGCTTACTTGTCATCATGGACAGGAACTCCCCACTCTTCATCGTGGAAAGCAATGTAACATTGATCTTTTACAATAACCAAAATACAAAATTATCGGTCAAGTTACAGCAGATGAAAAGATTCAAGACAAGATAAGTTAAAGCTTAAGCCCACATACTGATCTCTACAATTCCAGTTTCTGTGGTCGTTGTTCAAAAGAGATTTGCCTGATTACAAAAGCATATTCAAGAACTAACTTCCAAACTCAGTACTAAGAAAGAGAATACAAATGTTTTCAAAGATTAAAGATGACATCGAGAATTCAAAATGCTTAACTGGGAAAGCTAAGCATCAGACATACAGTAACTGATATGTGGAAACAATGTTCCAATAAAATTTGGAATTTGATGAAGAAGAGAGATTCAAAAGGATTATTACCAGATTTGGGAGTGATCCAAGCGCATCTTTTACGACCGTCGGAGAAGCCACCACCTGCTTTATCATCTCTCTCTTCTGATAGATTCCTTCCCAATGAAGAGGAAGACACTGACCCATTTCGCCGCAGAGCCTTCCTACCGCTCGATGTAGACGCCATACTCAAAGGCGACGACTCGCACGAAGACGAAGCATCCGACGAATACGATGCACTCATCGAGATACCGTTTCGTCTCAGAATTGAAGGGCTTACAGGCGAGCATTGCGGCATTTTCTTCGCCGGAGGCGCCGTAAAGGTTAGGTTTTTCATTTTATCAGCCACCGACTTCTGCGCCGGTTTTAACACCGGCTTCTTGTTACCGGCGGGACCAAGAACTGATCGGAATTCTCGGTCAGTGGAATCCAAAGACCGGACTCGCGGTGGGACCGACATTAACCTAAGTCTTTGATTTTTGGAAAACTGCTCTTGAATCACAATTCTTAAAATACTGGATCACGACTAAGAACTGCAATTTCCCAAAAACCTCGAACCAATTGTGAAAAACCCTAGAAAAGAAAGACCTGCATTTACAAAGTTAAATGAAATCGTAATCTAAAATTTCAGCATTCTTGTAGCGAAAATCAAGGCATGCCAAAGTTACTGATTGGGAAGTTTACATACATTTAAAAAAAAAAGTGAAGAGAAAAACAAAATAATTTAATTGGAATAGTGACAAGAGAAAAAAAAAAGCTTTCTTTTTTTGACTTCGAAGGAGATGACTTTCCCGATCGAGAACCAAAGGAGGAGAAGTTGTCGTTAGCCAGTCGGGTCGGGTACCTATTCGCCCCACCCGAAAAGAGCGGGTTACAATCTGAGATGCACTTTTGTTTTTAACATTACAAGTTTGAATAACATCTTAACCCGATAGATAGCCCACAAATAGATTTGAAAGGTTGTAGACGGAGTCTTTCTCCATGCAAATTCCATGCTGACCTCCGACTGACTTTTTGAACAATGTTGTCGTCTTTAAAAAACAGAGAAAATTTCTATTGTTTTTATGATAGCAACATATCTATATTTGTATAAATGATGCGGATCAAATCTATCACTAACATTAAATTGAATTAATATGTATCACAATAATGACAAAACTTTACTTTTCTTATCATTTGGGACTTGGACTACCATAAATATATTATTTTCACATCTAGAAATAACATGAAAATTTCATAAAATACCTTTCAAATTTGAAGACGAAGAAAAGAGAAACATTATCGTTCACAACCTTAAATTGTCCAAATTGTTCTCAGCTTATTATACATATGATAATCAAGAACAGAAGATAATTTTGCTCATTGAGGTCGCAGGTAAATTCAATTTGATTAACCAAACAAAATTTGAAAATCTGGCAGAAATGACCAACAGAACAGCCTATCAAGCTCTTCTTCTTCGCTTCCTCTTCTCTTTGTCACTTTCATCCGAACTAGACGATGATGATTCCGACTCAGATTCGGATCCAGAACTGGAACTGGAACTTTCAGATCCAGATGATGATCCTGATTCTGATTCCGCAACTTGCTTCTGTTGTTGCATGATGAGGCGCGGCATGTTCTTCAGATACTCTCTAAGATTCTCTGTGATGCCTCCAAGACCAATGGAGGTAAAGAAGTTGATTGCAAATCTCGTGTTCTTTGGATTGTCTTTTGGGAAGATAGATTCAAGTGACTCCTGCATTGTTGGATCCTGAAGCCTCTCATTAAGCAGCCTAATCCCCAAGTGTTCTGACAATTCCTACAATCATTGCAGAGTTGTAACCAAATCAACACAAAAATTCCCACAAACCAATTACCATACCTTAAAAAACATTCAATACATGAGTTCTAATTACGCAATAGTTTCAGATTTCAACCAAATACGAAACTAAGGAACTAACAACTCTGAAATAGTAAAACAGAGAGTTGATTCTAGTTACCTGAAAAAGAATCTTAATGAAGATACGAGATGAGGAAGTTGTGTCCTCCTCAGTTAACCGGATGTAGGCAAGCACATGCCAGGGGAGAGCGTCCGTGCCAAGTAAATGCGCAAAAAACTTAGCCACATTACGCAGCTTGTTAGTTTCAAGCCGGTGTATCATGGAATACTGCTGGACAAAACATTTCTCAAAATTCTCTTGATGAATTTTGTTGATCATGCAGAAACGCTGACCCAACAAACCATAGTAACGAAGATATGTTCTCTCCTGAGAGCAACATTCCAGGAGCATTATGCATAGTTCCATCTGCAACATTGAATTGCATAATCGTTATAAGACTTGTGCAGTTCCAGTAACTCAGCAAACATTAAGGTGGATTGAATGCAACATCAATTAAAAAGCAGGAAAAGAAAAAACAGAAAGGACCGAAAAATATAGAATCACAGTTTGGAAGGAGGTAGTTACCTCTTGACCTGGTTCAAGCTTGATTTTAAGTAGCTTGTGACCTGCTTCCTCAAAATCAACACTGGACATAATGGTCAGGTAGATTGTTCTCCTAAGATTAACAAGATTAGTTTCTGTCTCGTCTCTTATTCGCATTTGTTCTTCATCTTCTTCATCAGATTCATCTTCCTCGTCATCATTATCCTCTGAACTAGCTTCAGATCCATCTTCGTCCTCATCCTCTTCACCAAGTAACTCCTTCTTCAGCACCTCATATTTCTTTTCGTTCTCAAGGAAGTCAGGATCAGGTTTGAAAACATCTGCAGACACAAAATTGAGAAAAAATGAAAAATTAAGAGTTGTTTCGATTATACCAAAAGGTAACCTCTCTCTCTCTATAGAACAATGGGGTAAACTTTAACACCAAACTTACCAAGAGAAGTTTCAGGATTTATTTCCTCATCAAGAGATACATCATGCGAATATTTCTCTTCCACAAGATCAAGCTCCGGACGAACAGCCGGATGACCCTGAAAGTGAATCATTCACACAGTTTTTTTATGAGCATAAATTGCTATCTGCGAAAACAAAAGTATAGTAGCATCTCTCCACAAACCCATAATATCAGAATATAATTCAATCACGTTGTGTCTAAAAGTATATTTACCTGAAATTTTGCTTTTCGAATAGCAAAGAGACCTTCGATCAAATACTGAACTCTCTTATCTATCTCTCCCTCGTGCAGTATACCACGAAACCGCTCAAAAATCCCTGTATTAACAATTGGAAGAGCTTAGAAACGCAAATAATTGGAAGAGACGTGGCAATAAAGGAACATGTATGCCATGGAAAATTGTTTAATGCATGAAATGAATCGCTTAGAAACACAATCAGATTTCAACAATATTCTTTACCAAGAAATGAACTAGATTGTCGTAGCAGCATATATGTCAATAATCATTGATTCGTGAAAGAAGGTAATGGGTTAGGTGGAAATACAAGCAGTCTAATGTTTCTCAATATACTAAACCACATTTCTCAACAACAGAGAGAGAGGTCAAAGTAAAATTACCATGCAATCCTTTTGGTGTAACGTCCTGAAGCATAGCACCACACTCTGTCACAAACCCAACAGCCACCTCGACACTGTCATCCGTCGGGTTTTCCAGAAGTACAGTGACTAATTCAAGTGCAATAATCTCCTCAGCGACTTGCTGGTTTACTAGATGCGCGATAAATTTTACAGCAGCAAGCAATAAAGGCTGCCAAAACAAAATGAAACATTAAAATGAATAAATATGACATATATAAATCTAAATGCTTGAAAATTGGGAAGTGTAAAAAGAAAAACCTTGTCGTTACGCTTATACGCTCTCTTTAGCTGCAGAACGACCCTTTTCAACAGAAGTTCAGCAACTTCAGGGAATTTGGCATTAATAACGGCAACTAAAGCTGCAAATACATCAGTGAATCCAGGAGATGCCATTTGAGACTTCATACATGAACGGCAAAAAAGTCCCCTTCCTCTGATGAGATTTTCAGCAAACAGTTCAGGGATTATGTTCTTGATGTTGCTTGCATTAACTTTATTCACCAGCCCATTGATACTTTTACGGAGAGCATCCCATGTAAGACGTTGATACTCTATGCTGCTTTTATCTTCCACCTCCTTCATCATGCGTGCTAACTTGAACGGAGGAATATAAACTCCACCAGTCTTTCCTAAGGCCGTAGCATTGCTATCAGTTGGATTGAGCTCTGGCACCTTGGGCTTTGCCACTTCACTCTTCTCTTCCTTTTTCCTGCTATCTTCCTTTCTCACCCTGTCCCTTTGACTATCATTATATCTGTCACCGTTTCTCCTCTCCTTTTCATCTATTACTCCATCGCCTCTCCGATTCCTTTCAATTTCCCTACGTCGATTCCCATTCTCATGCCCAACAGACAAGTCTCTCTCTGTTTGATCTTTCTTTTCTTTTCCTCTTCTTTCATTCTTAATCTCACCTTCCTCATTTTCGTCAGATGCCTGATGATCTCTACGTTTCCTCTCGATTTCTTGCCTACCTCTCCTGCTCTTGTGCCTATCATATTGTTCATCAGATGGTATGACTCTACTACCCCTATGAGTCCTCTCCCTATCCTGTTTCTCTATGCCTTTGGAGCTTCCATTCCTTCCTCTCTTATTGTAATTAGCCTCAATGGTTTTCTTTTTATTCCCCTTCAAATCACCATCTTCATCGTCCAAACCTCTACGAGTCTTTCTTCCATCTTCAGTAACCTTTGAAAGATGCTTCTCATCTTTTTCAGAAGAAGTGTCCGCCCTAACTCTATCCTCACTTCTTTCCTTACTTACCCTCCTCTCACCATCAGCATCACTATCCACATCCATTCTTTTACCTCGATATCTTTCTTTATCATCTTCAGAACACGAGTCTGCTTCTCTGCGATCCTCCCTCGACCACCTAGCTAATTCTTCATCAGAAGACCTATCCGAGCTCACTTTATCTCCACGGCTTGTCCCTCTTTCTTTCCTGTCTCGCTTTGACTTTCGAGCATCCCCAAACTTAAGATCTCTTTGCGAGCTCTTATGGTCCTCATCCTCGGAAACCCTAACCCGACGAGCGCTCTCTTCTGTCTCCATCCTCAAATGCCTATCATCAGGGCTTCTATCTCGTCTTATAATATCCCTCCATCTCACTCTCTCCTCTTCCTCGGACGAACTATCGTACCTACCCATGGACGAAAATTCTCACCGTAAAATCAAACACCCAACCTAAACCTTTCTCGAATAAACAGAAAAACCTTAACCAATCCAACGAGGTTTATAGCAAGGACCCTACTGAGGTTGTCGTCAAGATCTGAATCGCGAGCAGAGTGGTAAGACTGGAAAGAGTAATGTTTTCGATTAGGTTTTCGATCTGGGTTTGTAGCGGCATGGCACAATGTATAACAGCAATCTTAGTTTTATTAGTTGGTTCTATACGATAGGAAGAATTATATATAAGCCTAATGGGTTCAGACCCAAATTGAAATGACGGTTCATATAAAGTTTATCATCTACACCTGAGCCCAAAAGGTACACTGATATTAGGGAAATGTGAAATTTGGTAATGGGAAATTTGGTTGGATTGGATGGCCAAAATAGTAACTGAAATTAAGGAAATGAACACATAAATGTGATAGCTAAATTACTCTGTATATTCTGAGAAATATATACGTTGTGATCTTAGAGTTAATATTATCTGTTGAAACTGCAATCTTAGTAGCTAAGATTCGAATATTTTCTAAGAAAAGATAAAACTACATCACCTTGTTTGTATGTCTTTTCAAGAAAAAAAGAGAAGGTTAGGCGATGAAAAATCAGAAATTCTGTCTTAGGTTTTCTGACCAGTGAATGCAAAATTATCTTTTTCGATAGAGGGTTTGGTAATAACGAAAAGGAAGAAGGTAGATATTTGTTCGTTAAAAAATATTATATGACATATAATCACATATTTTTTTAGGACATAGTGACTTTTTTAAACAGAATTGTTAAAAAATTAGTATTAGTCATTAACTCAATTAGTGAAAAGTAGTGAAATGATATAGTTAAACTCTTTTGCGGTAAAAACAAATTGTATTGAAATCTATAAACTAATTTAGAAAAATATCATAAAATAGTATTTAAATTCTTTATTCCAAATTAAGTATTTTAAAATTAAAATTTCAAAAATAACATAAATAATTACATGAAAATACTTATTTAGATTAAATAAATTATACATAAATTTAAAACATTATATTTGTGTTTATTTTTCAGTTTATAGGTTAATTATTCTATTAAAAAGAACTCTTAATATATTTTATATTTTAATTTTGTGTTATTATTAAAATTTAAATAACGATACAAACCAAAAATTTAAAATGTGTTATTTAGAGATAGATAATTCTCTAAAATAGTAATATTTTAAGTTTTTGTTTTAAAAATAATATCATTAATTTAATTTTTTAATAATATCACAAATTTAAAATTAAAAAATTTTATTTTAATAAAAAATATTAAATTTTAAATTAAAAAATACAAATATAATATTTTATCTTCGCCCAAGGTTTCGGAAATCAAAAAATTTATATCACTTCGGTTTTGCTATGATCCGTTTCGTCCTATGTGTGTTTGGAACTCAAAGCATTGACAACTTCGTTTGTATCATCAGTGAATCTACCGGAGGCTGTTTGGGAGGTCACACCAGAGAAGAATGAGACAACAACAATGGAAACCGAGAAAGTTGTGGAACCAATGACCACAAGTCCTGTTCTGTCCGAGAAAAGAAAAGCTCTGTTGGACCCACTCGAACCCATTACAAGTTTGAACGGAAAGCCACCAACAGCGGCTGATTCATTGTTGCCACGCCAGATCTCGAGTCTGCAAACTACCCAAAAGGCTGGTTGATGATCGGTAAGCAGAGATGCTTCAGTAGGAAACAAGAGAAAAATATATACAAGTGTCAGAAATGATATATAATCATATATATGCCTCGTGTATATTACATAAGTTGTTAAAATGTTTACTTCTCCTTTGAATATATGAAATACACGGACCACGAATTTCGAGTGTCCATTTCTGCTTTTGCAAAACAAACCTGTACGAACACGAAAGAGATGCTTCAGATTTAAACGCCCAAAGTTTCCATCACAGCCACAGCTTCTTTTCTGTTTTATTGAAACTCACTATAGCCCATTGATAGAACCTGAACCTTTATTGATTGAAGAACAGAGTTACAAGAATCGGTTATACTCAATCCAACGATTGAGCTATAACCTTTTCCCCACAGAAACAACCTTCTGTGTCACAAGTTTCCCAGAAAATCAACCTATCTCCCAAACCCCCAAAGAATCCCGTTATATACTCGAGATCCTATGTTTTACAACTATTAACAAACTATTAACAACTACTACCTTTCTTAACCAATCAATTTGCCACGTCATTCTTCATTAATCCAACTCAGCATTCTCTTCTTCAACTTCCATATCTTCTTCCTTTCGAGCTTCTTCCGCTTTCCTTCTCCGGTAATACGCCCTCAACGGTCTATCACACATATCCCAGTTAAAAGACATCATCGAGAGAGAGCTTGGGTTGTGTAATGAAAGTTTTTTCTTTCAGTATTCACACAATTATTCAGTCAGTCATGGTTGTTTTTGGTAATAACTATAAACATTGTCAGACCAGTAAAACTCATTCTTCTTTCTGATGGAAAACATGGGTTTGACCTAAGATTACCAATGAGAGTTGCGTGATATATCCTTTTCTCGCCAAGTCCTTAATCCGATAGAATCAAGTTACCCTGTAAAGCCAAAAGTTGGTAAGATTACACACTAGCCAAAAGTCTATATATATATATATATATATATATATATATATATATATATGTATGGTTTGACTTTGGTTAAATGCAAAATACCTCGGTGGCGGCCATTAATCTTCGAACATTGCTAGCATGGTGTTTAGGATCATCTTTCTCCAAGTGACTGATATACGAATTGTCAGAGAAGGAAAGCAACGTGGCGTGCCTGGCAAACAATTCGATCATTCTTGTAAAGAAAAGCTGACTTTTAAAGCGAAAACTTCTGAGTTACACGCAGCTTATAAGAATTCCTGAAACTGTTGAACTAGCTGTGCGCCAGGTACCTGCACCTGCATCTGGAGGGCCTAACTCATCTCCTTTGAATTTTATTCCCTCAGCCTCAGGTATTTAGTAACTAGTATTATCTGCGTATCCAAAAGAATTGATACGTTAGAAACAATGACCATGTTGCTTGCTATTCTAACTTTATCCTCATCTCTTTATAAATGTTCAAGTTATATGTGTATCTCTTCTCATCAGTCGTGATGGCTATGATTATGAAAAGGGCATCTCAATTGGTTAAAACCATCAACATAGTTAAGCTGAGATTGTTTACTGTTATAGCCTTTCTAGCAGAGTTAAGCTGAGATTGTTTACTGTTATAGCCTTCTAGCAGGAGATGATAAGGGTGGCTGTATGTTAACATGCTTTCATTGCTCGTTCTACCATTTTATCCATATCTATACTCATTCTCTTGTACTTGCTATATATTGTAATAGTTTTAACAGTTACAGACCATGGTCCATTCTCCAGGTACGAGAGGCCTAATCTCTGGTCGAAAACTGCTGCGTTTGTTAACAGCCGCCCATATATGCTTCATGAAACTAAACAAACACTATAATTCGATGCTTTTAAAAAAATCAGAGATATAAAGTGTAATCACGTTATTCTTGTGGGATAAACATCAAAGTGTAACAGAGATTATCTTGTCGCTGTAAAAAATATTGAAAAGTGATCCATAAATATCCGAACTCAGCATACCGATTTTATCCGGTTCAGGGAAACCTATGGCTTCTTGGTTTGGTACAAGGTCTGAGTATCTCGTAGGAAAAATATGCTAAATATTTCATAAAGGTAGAGTCTCGGTTTCATCTGGTTCAGCCGAAGTTTCTTGCATTGGTTGGAGCCGTTAACCGGATTCGGTTATTGAACTTTCTTGCATCAAGGCCGTTAACCGGATTCGGTTATTGACCAGGGAAACAAGAAAATTAATTCTGATATATGATACCCTAATTAACTTTGCATTATCCATTCTAGGGTTACAAATTAATGGAACGTAGACCGTCAGTTTTTTTCCTTCCGGGAAAGTAGTTTAAATATTTGATTTGCAAAATAATGTTAAATAAGGAAATTTGAAGGAAGGGGAGAAAAGGGCAAACAGAGCAGGAAGAGACCTAAAGTGGCGGGATTCCAAATTTAACAACATTCACAGCAAAGAAAGCTTCTCTCCCTTTTGAGCGGCGATCCGATTGTGACTCTCTCTCTCTCTTTCTCTTTCTTTCTCACAACTTTTCTCGTTTTCTTTTCATTATCTTTCTCGAGAATTTTTTTATAGAAAGTTGAACCAGGAAGGAGAAAAAGAGGTGTTACATATAAGATCCTCATCAATATCTTCATCACCACGATATCTATATATTTCCTTTTCTCTCACTCTTTTCATTAATTATCCTGAGTTTGTTTCCTATAATTTCTGATTATTCTTCATGGATGTCGTGTAATTACGACGAGATTATTATATTTGAATCTTATTTGTTTCCCTTTTTAAAATTACAACCAAACATCGTTTACCAGCTGCGTTTGTGCTTTCGTCGCTCAATTTCAGGTTTACTTTTTGATTCCAAAAGCGTTTTCCAGGTCAGAACTCTACACCTTCGTTGCTGAGAATAATTGGAAGTTCGGAACTAGATCTGAGTTTGTTCATTTGTTTCTGAATTGATTTTTCTGAAACAGAGATCTAGACAATGGAGAAGAAGAAGTATCCGATTGGGCCACAACATTACACCCTTTACGAGGTGATCGGACAAGGTGTCAGTGCTTTAGTGCATCGTGCTTTGTGCATTCCGTTCGATGAAGTCGTTGCTATTAAGATTCTTGATTTTGAACGCGAGAACTGCGATCTGGTGATCTTTCTCTTGCTTCCCCCTGCTCTCTGAATTAGGATTTTCTTGTTTATTTGAATTTAATTTGCTTCGCTAATTTACCTATCCCTTTCTTTGCAGAACAACATTTCTCGTGAAGCGCAGACAATGATGCTTGTTGATCATCCCAACGTGTTGAAATCACATTGCTCCTTTGTTTGTGATCACAATTTGTGGGTCGTTGTGCCATACATGTCTGGTGGTTCTTGTCTTCACATACTAAAAGCTGCATATCCTGATGGTTTTGAGGAAGTTATTATTGCCACAATGTTGCGTGAAGCGTTGAAGGGCTTAGAATATCTCCATCAGCATGGCCACATACATCGGGATGTCAAAGTCAGTACTTCAACTTTCAATTGGCTTCTCTTAAGACTCATGTTACACTGTAATCTTGTTGTTCTGAATAGCGTTTATCATCAAATGAAGCTGCAACTTTAACTTTTTAAACTCCTTCTATTCTGATACCTTGATTAACATAAGCATCGGCATCATATTGATAACCCTGTGTCCTGATTATATTTTCCTGTCTTCATTTCAGGCGGGCAATATTTTGATTGGTGCTCGAGGTGCAATCAAGTTGGGAGACTTCGGCGTATCTGCATGTCTCTTTGATTCAGGTGATAGGCAACGGACGAGGAACACATTTGTTGGAACACCTTGCTGGTAAGTGCTAGGTGGTAACCACTGCCACAACACTTTTATTCTTCTTCTTTTTCCTTTTCTTTGTGTGGAGGACTTTAACAGTGTTTGAATTTAGTTCTCATGTGCATGATCTGTACTGTTTCTTATTTTTACAGGATGGCACCTGAAGTCATGGAGCAGTTACATGGTTATGACTTCAAGTTAGTTTTGGCTCATATTCAGACTTATATCATTCTATTTGCTTATGCTTACTAGAGGAGTCTATAGTATTTCTTACTTGGAACATTTACTTCAGGGCTGATATTTGGTCGTTTGGAATAACTGCGCTAGAGCTTGCACATGGTCACGCTCCTTTCTCCAAATATCCACCAATGAAGGTTCATAACCCTGTGATATCTGGATTGCAGCTCCAAAATCTTTAGTTCAATTTAACAATTTTTTGTTTCAGGTTCTGCTTATGACCTTGCAAAATGCACCACCAGGGCTGGATTATGAAAGAGATAAGAAGTTCTCTAGGGTATGCCCTCGGTTTCAAAAACTATACATTGTGGTCTGAATTGTCGGCTCTTTAACATCTCAAATTTTCCTTGTATTTTCAGTCTTTTAAGCAAATGATCGCCAGTTGTCTAGTTAAAGACCCTTCGAAACGTCCGTCTGCAAAGAAGTTATTAAGGCATTCGTTTTTCAAACAAGCAAGGTCAAGCGATTACATTGCACGAAAACTTCTGGATGGGTTGCCCGATCTTGTTAATCGTGTTCAGGCAATAAAGGTTGGATATGTAAAACTAAGTAGATGGTCCATAACTTTAAATCTGTTCAATATAATCACTCAGCATCTTATGACGAAAACTGAGGAGGATGTGCTTTCTGCATGGCAGAAAAAGGAAGAAGATATGCTTGCGCAAGAGAAAATGGCGGATGGAGAGAAGGAGGAATTGTCGCAGGTTTGTGTTTTCAGTTTCCAAGTTTGATCTATGTTCCAATCTTTGACTTTTGGTTTCCAGAACCAATTTTTCTGCAGAATATTCAGCCTTTAACCTCTTGTCATAGTAACATGCAGAATGAATATAAGAGAGGCATCAGCGGGTGGAATTTCAATCTCGATGATATGAAAGCCCAGGCCTCATTGGTATGAGTTTGGTTTCCTCTAACCCATAAAAATAGCCAACTGTAAAGGTCACTATGCTTCATATTATGACATTATTTTGATCAGATCCAGGACATAGACTGTGTCTTATCGGAGAGCAGTTTATCGGGAAGTATAACTTCATTTCAGGCTCTAGATTCACTGGATATGCTGTCGGAGACTCAGGTGTCCTCTTGTGAAAACCTTTCTCAACTTCTAGAGTAGATATGGCTGCTAGATGTTCTGGAATTTTCAAATGTTAGAAAATTTTCCATTATTTGACATATTCATTTCTTATTATCTAATATCTGCAGGAGGATATTGGCCCAATAGAAAATAAGTATCTTCAACCCCTAATTCACCAAACTCTAAGTATTGCGAGGTTTATCTCCTAATTTTAGCTCTGTTTTCTCTATTTTTCGTTTTCATTACGTTATCTACTTATCCGTAGCTTGATTCAACTGGATAAACAATATTTTGGTTCGTCAGGGATAAATCTGATGATGATTCCAGTCTTACCAGCCCCAGTTATGATAACTATCAATATTCCTCTCCTTGTCCTGAGGATCTATGTTTAAGTAATACAAATGGTGCTAGTACGCATGCAATCAATGGAAAACCAATGGATTCCACATCAATCCCAACCAATCAACCGACAGAGATTCCATCAGGGAACTGTGTTTTGGCAGACAGAAATGTTGCTTCCAGTAAAGGAGTCAGGTTAGTCATTTAATATGTACTGCTATTGTAAGTTCTTTGTTTGGTTCAGTTTTCCTTCTTGAAACTCTTTAAAAACTTGAAGTTCGATTTCCTTTTATTCTAAACTCAAAGTTTACTTCTCAAGGATCATATTTACTGACTAGACATATACTCTGTATGTGACATTGAATAAATCAATCTGGGAATTTCCAGTGAGAAAGCCCAAGATCAGCTTCAAAATGGGTCAACCTGCAATGGGGCACAGCCTACTACAGTGGGAGGAGATGAAATGCCTACAGAGCTGGCTATGAAACCACCCAAAGCAGCAGGTAAGCATTTACAGAATTTGTACATATTGGGAATCCAATGTAAACACCCCTATGGATCAATGCCTATCCATTTAAATGAATTTGTACCTGTAGCAGCGACTTTAGATGAAACTGACGACAAAACAAAGCCGCCAGTTGTGCAGCAAAGAGGGCGTTTCAAAGTAACTTCTGAAAATCTTGACATCGACAAGGTAACTTAAAGAGGGAGAAAAGCGGTTTTGTACTTCACTCACGTTTTTAAGGTTTCCTTTTTGTATCCACTTTCTCTTCTATCAGGTGGTGGTTCCCTCTCCAATCCTCCAAAAGAGTCACAGCATGCAGGTTTGTAATAGTTTCAACTTTTGAGGTCAGCCTGATCAGCTGCAATTCAGTGTCTATTACCACAAGTATTCATCTCAAGATTTCTCAATCGAAAAAAGAACAATGTTAATTGCATTTATATAGGTGCTCTGCCAGCATTCTGCTGCTTCTCTACCTCCCTCTGTTTTAGGATCTGATGTCACAGTACCAAATCTAACCAGCTCATACGTTTACCCGCTGGTGTATCCAGTTCTGCAAACTAATATTCTGGAAAGGGTATGCCTTTTGTTGCTTATTATACTCCTACTCCCTTTCGTTATATATATTAACTATGGAAAGTTCATTGCTTAATTTACTTCGTTTTAAAAACAGGATAATATTCTGCACATGATGAAAGTACTCACCACCAACAGAGAGTCGACAGGTTAATTTCGCCCAACATTCACTCTTTTTGCGTACTACTTTAATTTTAGCTCTTGATTACATTTATTTAATTATATGGCGTAGACGGGCGTGCAGTTGAACCGGGAAGCATACAACAACCTTGTGCACCTCCTACTGAGAAATCCATGGTATACAATTGCTTGCAGAAAAAATCTATTAAATCACATCGCCTCAAAAGATTCGAACTTAAACTGAATTGTTATTCTGTTAAATCACAGCTTGAAGCAGCACATGACAGAGAGAAAGAACTGCTCCACGACATAACCGATCTGCAATGGAGGTAACTATCCAAAGCATCTCCTTGTATAGCCCTCTTAGGTTTAGATTCAAATCCAACATTCTTTCATCTGTTTTTGTGTGTGTTGATAGGCTCATTTGTGCAGAAGAAGAGCTTCAGAAATACAAAACCGAACACGCCCAAGTAAGCGCTTGAGTAGCTAAGCTAAACATAATCGTCTTTTTCTGCAATCTTTATCAATTAAAATTAGTACATGACCACTAAAACCTTTGCTTCCCTGTTTAAATTCCAGGTTTGATAAGGAACTTGAGAAGATGTGTGGCTAAGTATAAGGAGTTTGATTTCATCCTCAACTAATAAGTATTTAAATAAGAACATAGCTAATGAAAGTAAGATTTGCTTTCAGATGCTTTTGTAATTTGATTCAGAAACTACATCACTTCCTACTGTATATTTTCCTCTAGTCTTTTTAGGTTTGATTGAGGAAAATTGCTGGTATGTATGATGTAACACTACCATGGTAGCTATTTTATATCCATGGTCACATAATGGTCTGTGTAATATTGATACAAAAAAGGTTACTGGAGAAGCATTTTCATAATATGATGATTTAGATTTAGAAGTTTAATAATAAATGAATGTAAATGTTTTTTGGATGCGTGTAAATGAATGCATCTCTCACCAACTCAATAGAACAATTAAGATTTATCATCATGTTGCATAGGGCAACACATAATCCGTGAATTCTGTTTAGATCATATATCCTTTATTTTAATGCTCAAAATGTGTATATATATACATGTGTTATAGAGCATATACTATGCATTCTTGGAAGATATGATTTATGAACTTAAGTTGTTCGTCTTTATAACTGAAACGATTAAAACTCAAAACCCATAGGTTTTCTTATTACTTGACAAACCAACCACAATTAATCACCAATCTTAGATAGCTCAAAGGCAAACCAATCTTAAATTAAGATTAAACACCATTAATACAGTCACTAACTATAAATTATCAACATTTATTTATTTTAAAATGTGATAAAGGTTAACACAAGTGGGGGGGGTACTTATATTATATTTGTTTGAACAAAAACAAAAGGGACATAATTTATTTTTTCTTTCCTAAAATTGGCTGGCTACAGAATTTAGGTTTAATAATAAAGGCAGAAAGAGGGGGCCTTGTGACCGATCAACAGTTAATATTCGAAACATTACACGAAGCCAGAAGCCAAAACACCTCCGAGTCTCAGACACGTGTCAACGCATAATTGGATTAAATTCTGGTGATGGAGGGTACGATGCAGACAAGAAGCAAAAGTTTCCAACCATTATTATTCATAAAAGAAAAATCTCACGTGCGGAACCAAGCTCTACGACCTTTGTCTGATCATTTCGTCTCTCTCTCTATCTCTCACTCTGTCTCTCTCTCTATCTCTCTCTATCTATCTCTCTCTATCTATCTCTCTCTCTATCTCTCTCTCTATCTCTCTCTATCTCTCTCTCTATCTCTCTCTCTATCTCTCTCTCTATCTCTCTCTCTATCTCTCTCTCTCTCTATCAATCTATCTCTCTCTCTCTATCTATCTATCTCTTTCTCTCTGTCTCTCTCTCTGTCTCTCTCTCTCTCTGTCTCTCTCTCTCTCTATCAATTGTTCTTTCAGTCTTCGCATCACAACTTCCCACTTTCCTTTTTTGACAAAATTTTAGTTTTTAATTTCTTTCTACGCGGAAGTGGAGTAAGTAAAACGTTGGTCTCTTTGTGGGCCTGCAAGTGTTGGCGTCGCTGTGTTCAGAAAATCATAAATCGATTCACAAGAGTCTGATTTGAATGGATTTTGATGTTCTGTTTTCTCTCTTTGCTTTTGATCCTTGCAATATGCAAAAGTATGAGTTTCTTTACCCAAGAAAATAGCAGTTTTCCCGAGAAAATTTTGAAAACCAGGTCCTAAAGCTTAAAGCTAAAGTAGTGGATTTTCTAGAGGCCAAGTTTCGATTTTTGAGCCTTTTAGCTCTTTACTAGATTTCGTTTTCTCGTTGCCCCTTTGTTCGCCGAGTAAATTATAGCGTAATCATTGCTGACAAAACCAAAATAATCATAGATTTTTTTCTATCAGCAATTTCAAAAATTTGAACTTGTTTTTAACGCTTCGAACTCTTTCTCCGGATTTTCAAAAATGGGTCTGTGTTATTCAGTAGATAGAACCACCGGGAAGGAACCAGGAGAAACAAGCACCACCGCCACTGCGGTGGAGACGGCGGAGGATAGGTTCGGCTCCGGACGGTGGGGGCGGCCGAGAGATTCAAAGGGCGGCGGCGAAATCGAGGGGATTCAACAGATTGTGGGTCGGTTGGTTTCGAATGGTTCAAGTAAGATTGCATGTGCTTACACTCAGCAAGGGAAGAAAGGAACTAATCAAGACGCCATGCTCGTCTTTGAGGTTCGTTTCTTAAATCTTTTGTTATTAGCGTCCCATTTATTCGGGTTTTTAAATCATTGCTCTAAGAAAAATGTTGGGTATTGTGTCCTCATTCGATCAATTTCAGCTATTCAGGGATTTTTTGAAGGAATGTTGTTCAGTGTTATAGGAAAGCTACTACATTTCTTGCACTTGTGTCTTGTAGCAGATCAAATGGATCTTCACAACATGATCGCATTGTTGTTTGGTTGCTAGTGCTTAAGAAGAGTGAGTGAGAGAGAGAAACTTGGAATGTTGCACGACTATATAAATTTTTAGGGACCATTACAGAGCTTAGAGCTTTGGAACTGAGGGAGTTTTGTTTTGCCATTTGTGTGTTGTCCTGAGACTTTGACCTATTTCCGCATAGATGTGCAAGGACCACTAATTGCATAGATTCTATATGTACTCACTTCTCTTAATGTTTTATATAACTTATGAAAACTACTTCAAATTCCAGAACTTCTGTTCAAGAGATGATACAGTGTTTTGTGGTGTATTCGATGGACACGGACCCTTTGGTCACATGGTCGCTAAGAAAGTCCGAGATACATTGCCCTTCACACTCTCAACTCAATTGAAATTGACCTCAGAGTCAGAACAAAGCGGTTTAGTGAATGAGAATGGTTGTCAAATCAAATGTACAGGAGAAGAAGAAGTGCAGAAAACAGAGTCTGTTACTAGTATAGATGAGCAATGGTGCGAGTTAAATCCAAATGTGAACTATGATGAACTTCCCGAGATGTATCTGCCTCTTAAACATGCGTTGCTTAAGTCTTGTCAGCAGATAGATAAAGAGCTGAAAATGCATCCAACTATTGATTGCTTCTGCAGTGGAACAACTTCAGTCACTTTGATCAAGCAGGTACTTGCTTAGACCTGCTTGCCCATCGATTTTATATTAATTTTTGTGATTGCTTATAATGATTACTTTTAGGGTGATGATCTGGTGGTTGGAAATATTGGTGACTCGAGAGCCGTTCTTGCCACAAGAGACAAAGACAATGCTTTGGTCGCTGTACAATTAACCCTAGACTTAAAGCCGGATTTGCCAAGTATGTTATCACAACTCTCTCTGAGAAGGCAGATGCAGAATTTCTTCAAACTTTTTCTTTCTATGTACGTTCAGGTGAATCAGCAAGAATCCAGAAATGTAAAGGAAGAGTCTTTGCATTGCAAGACGAGCCTGAGGTAGCTCGTGTATGGTTACCAAACAGCGACTCACCTGGTTTAGCAATGGCTCGAGCTTTTGGAGACTTTTGTCTCAAAGATTACGGTTTAATATCAGTTCCAGATATCAATTACCGCCGCCTAACTGAACAAGATCAGTTCATTATTCTTGCTAGCGACGGGGTAAATTAAACATCAGTTACCTGCCACTAAATTACAACTCTTTTTACTAAAACCTTTGGAGCTGACAAAATGTTCTGTTTCTCATCAACTGTATTAAAGGTATGGGATGTGTTGTCGAACAAAGAAGCTGTTGACATTGTTGCTGCAGCTCCTAGTCAAAGCACAGCAGCTCGAGCACTAGTTGACACAGCGGTTCGATCATGGAGAATAAAGTATCCAACTTCCAAGAACGATGACTGTACTGTAGTATGCCTCTTTCTACAAGATTCATCAGTAGCCATGGAAGTTTCAAGCAATGTGATAAAGCATTCAGACAAAGAGGAAGAGATTGTTCCTGTTAAAGACGAAAATATCCGAGAGAGTTGCAGGATTGAGTCGAAGATGATAACAATGACACTTGCGGAATGTATTTCAGTGGCAGAGGATGATGAAGAGTGGTCGGCTTTGGAAGGATTGACGAGGGCTAATAGTTTATTGAGCATCCCAAGGTTTTTCTCTGGTGAACTTAGATCAAGTAGTTGGAAAAAATGGTTTTGAACTTGTGATTCTAAGTTATAGCCATTATATACACTTCAGATCACGGCCATATCCATTTTTGTTTCTTTTCATGGACTTTATAGTCTCCCAATAAGATAATCCAAATTATGATTAAAAAAATATTGGGGGCAAGAAAATAGTTGATAACGTGTCTAACGCGTTGGTGGACACAATTGATCGTTTCGAATCTTTGAGGATTATAAAATATCAATATAAGTTTCAGAACGTATTGGTCTCTATATGATTAAACCCTTAAACCACTAAGTGCTTAATGCATGACGTCTTCGTGAAGGCAACGGCACATCTCTATATCAATTAATATTAAGAGTTACTTAGGAATTTAACATGTTGAAAATGAAAATTCAGTGCAGATGTGCACTCTGTTTTTTTTTTTTTGCGAGGATGGAAACAGGAAAGGTTTCTTATAATGGAAAAGAAAAGGAGCTTTAAAATATGTTTACCACTAATTGAATAAAAAGATAACAAAGCTACACAGATGACTTTATGATGGGAACTAACATCATCAATATGACAAAATCATCAAATACAGACAGAACAGAAACAGAGTACAACAAAATCGGCTGTGATCCAAATGAACGTAATTTGCGGGTGTTCTATTCTATCTCAACCGATGATGGTGGCAACACAAGTACCTTCATCTGCAAAAGCTCTTTTAAGATGAAGTTGCTCAGACCTGCTCTTGATTCTTGAAGCTGTTGGGAGCAGTCATGAGGTGACAGGAGAAGAGTAAAAGCTTCTAGACTCTGTGGAGTGGCGCAGGACGTAAATCAACTGGTTGGTAGCTTACTCGATCTTTGTGAGGCAAAGGTTCATCCTGAAAAGTTTTTTTAATCAGTTTAACGAAAGAACAATCAGTCACTTGAAATGGAATCTAGAGATGCGAACTGAGGATCAACAACAAGACGAATATAAATTACATCGTCAGCGTTTATCTGGAACGGCTTCACAAAGTCCTCAAACATTAAAGGAGAAAGGTCTTTCATTTTCTCTTCAACTTCCTACAAAGTGAAAGGAAATTTTGTTAGCCTGGGAGAATCTAAGAACATAAAAAGATCAAAATTCAGTTCGTTTGTGAACCAATCCAGTAATCCTTGATCGTTCCAATAACTCTCTGGTGATCAAGTCCAGAATGTGTCTGTTTGCACTCAGAGCATTCATCGCAAGTTCTTCAGTCTCCTCAATATACTGTCACCAAAATTCAAATCCCATATATGTTTCAAGCTTTTAGCCACACATAGGAGATTTTAAATTAGATAAGGCATGCTATGTCAAAGATCGATTACCCTTGTCAATTCGCGGGTGAATAATTCGGATACTTCAACCGACATATCTGCTGGCATTACATGAGGATGGTCCCACTGAAATTTATCATGGATCAGAATAGAAGGTGATGAACTACTGGGAATATGAGAGATCAGTGCAAATGGGTACGTATCAGTCTTTGACACATGTATTTACCCGGTATTTTATCAGCTCGCCATCTGGGTTATCCGGTAGATCCACCATTCCCATCTTTTTCACCAGTTGTGTGAGACCTAATCTTGCATTTTGGGGGCTAATCACCATTTCTCTGGCAATCTGAAAATTCAATTTCAGATACATTCTTAACATGGAAGATAATAAATAAAAATTAATCCAAAACGCGAGCAATTTTGTAGATATATACAGTTACATAGATGTTATGCTTGCTACCACGTTGAAGTTTTAATCAGAACTCAGATCCGAGAAGCACAGTACAGAGAGAGAGAGAGCAAGAGATAGAAAAATAGATTGCACTTACCTTTGTTATCTTTTCCAAGTCATCTTTTCCTCCATCAGTGACATTATCGCCAAAAACCACACGTTCGGCACAGCGTCCACCATGAGCTACCACCATTTGCATTTTCATATAACCAAATGTGGTATAACCTTGGTCTACCATGTCTTCACGTGGATAGAAAACCGATACAGCAGTTTCCTGTAAATTTAAGAGAACAGTTGATTCAGTCCATTCTTAAACTGTTGAGTGTTAAAACAACAATATTATGAGAACAGAAAAAATAACTGTTTGAAACAGACCTTGCCACCAGGAAGAAGCTGAGAAAATGCATGCCAGTCAAATCGAGGAAACAAATGAGCCAAAACTATATGACCAGCCTCATGAACAGCCAGAAGTCTCTTCTTTTCGTAAGATACCTAAAGTTACATTAGCTTCACTGGTAAGGGCTTCTTTAGATCAGTCATAGTGTGATTTATAAGATATATAGTACAAAGGATGTCCGAACAAACATTTTGTTCACATTTCTGTTGCTCTTCCTCTGTAAGAAGCACACCCATACCCTCTAGTAATTGTTTATCTAACACATCAACAATGTCTTGCTGATATATGTATGAACGTCCCTTCCTTACCTGTAAAATTGAAATAGTATCCTCAGAAATCATCAAAATGCCCTTCTTAAGTATTGTAAATTTATGATGGGAAATTGAGATCTAGATACAAAGATGACATACCGACATTATAGCTGCTTCGTTAACAAGATTCCGGATATCTGCCCCGGAAAAGCCAACCGTACGAAAAACAAGCTGGATATGGAATTGGGAAATAGCCGATATGAATAAGGAAACGCATATCTCATGCGTGGTATTAAGACTCAAAAACGGTGGAAATTACTTGCCTTCCCAAAGTCTATATCTTCTGCAAGGTTCTTCCCGGCACTGTGAACTCCAAATATTTGCACCCTTTGCTTTGCATCAGGCAAACCAATATAAAGCCGACGATCAATACGCCCAGAACGGACAAACTCTAGGTCGAGTTCATCAGGTCTATTGGTAGCGCAGATAAATATCACAGCTTGTCTCAAAGAGAACCTATCTATACCTGTCTTTTCCTTCCTGTAGGCAATACAATTTTAAGTATGAAAACATGTACAAAAAGAAATATATATAGATATATGTATATATATAATGTATCATTAAACTTTCTAAGCAAGTGCAGACTCTTACTCCCCGTCAAGCTGTGCAATTAAAGCTTCAAAAGTTGCTCTTCTTCGTGGATCTTTTCTAGCATGTCTACCAGCAATAGCATCTATTTCATCCACAAACACAAAAGCAGGTGCCTGGAGATAATATACAAAAATAACGTGAGTATAAGACAGCTATACCAAATGAGGTTTTAAACACATAACTAAGATCGCTTACATTTCGTCTCGCCACTGAAAACATCTCATTGATCTTTGCAGCACCACTTTTTTCACTGTCTGTGAACTCCGCACCAGATGCAAAAACAAACGGTAGCCCACTTTCCTTTGCAAGTGTTCGCGCAAAAAGTGTTTTCCCAGTCCCAGGCGGTCCAGAAAGAAGCACACCCTGACTCGAAACAGAATACAGAAGTTGTGCTTACTTTAACGAAATGGAGCAATATTTGTGTGTCAATTTGTGTCAAGATTTACTTTACCCTGACAAAAGCCACATCTTTTTCATAGTATTGCATTGGGTTTCCCATGTAGATCATGAGCTCATCAAGAAGATCCCAAACATCTCCGCCTAGTACCACGTCCTTATACATCGATTTTGTCTCACTGACATCTCCAACCGGCTAGATGAGAATTAAAACTCATCAATAGGAGTGTGAACATGTATAAAGAAGTTCAAACACAAAGAAACAAAAAATTTATGGCTGTAGAGTGATGATGATTACCAATATAAAATTTTCTGCATAAGCCATATCAAACAGCTGATTATACTTCTTGTAGAGAAAACGCTTGGATGTGATTAGCAGAAGCATGGCAGATTCTCTTATAAACCACAAGATTAGTATCCCAGGCAGAAGAGCAATGAACACTTTCATGAAGTAGTGGATCTGCTTTTTCTGAAGAAGATCCACCTCAACACCACAGTCGGAAATCGTCTCAAACAAGTAAGGATCTAAGGGAATGTCAACCTAAAAAGAGAAGGGTACTATAATGGTAAGTATACATCACCCCGTTTCAGTAAGCGGAAAGCTATGTGTTTTGGTACATGATTTGTAAAAGAAAATGCATGTCTGCTAAAAATAAAATACTAATAATAAATAAGGACAGATTGTAATTTTGGTCGAGATTTTTGTGTGATGCCAACTTGATGCTACCCAAGTTCCCAACAATGCATATGCATGTGCACTTATACCCATGGGATATATGCCGTTTCCACATCATTATTTTAAAACTTGCAGCTATAAAGTTTTACTTACAATATATTCCAGAGGGAAGCCTTCTTTCATTGTCACATACACTTTCTTTAGGTCTTCTGTGAAAACAACAGCTGCAACCTGTCAAAAAAAACAGTGCAGTAAAAAGGGTATCACATCAAGATAAGCACAAAAACAAAGAGGTCAAAAAATATATCACATCCAAGTACAATGCATTGCTTCGGAAAAAACTATTATCTATTGTGTTCTATTCCATATGATTATATTGTCATCTATTTGTTCTCAGAAAAATAATAAAAAGTGCATGTTATCAGCCAGGACAACCTGCGCCATTTCAATAAGAGCATAACAAGAATAGATTATTAGATGATAGGCTGTACCTCAGAAGAATCAAGTTTCTGAAGAAAGTAAGTATACGGAAGCTTAGGGCGATATCGCCACCATCTCTTTGATATCCAAAGAGCTCTAGTTCCCTCTGTCTCAGATGTCTTTTCAATAACATCTTTGCGAAGACTATTCTCTACCTCTTTCATATCAAATTCAACAACATACTTAGCCGTTGAAGAATTTAACTGCTCTGATATTTTTTCTCTTTCCAACATTTCTTTCCAGGTTGCAAGCCTCTCGCGCCAAGTACCTACACTGTCTCCAATTTCACCTGTCATAGAAGGATGGAATCTATTCAAGAAATACTGATGATGAAATTAATAACAAAGCTACGTCTGTATTATAAGAATTTGCAACTAAGCTAAACAATATTTAACGCAAATCAAATGTCTAATCAAAATGCATATGCACTGACCAGAGACACCCAGATCTTGGCGTAGTTTCTTCTTTGCCTCTGTCTGAATCCTAGCATTTCTGTCAATTATTTGTTTGAGAGATTCCTCTGTGGTCTCTAGATCCTCATCCCATGCATTTTCTCCAACATAAGAACTATCATGGACAAGTGTTCCATCAGGCCTTTCAATGAACCTTTTTAGTTTCAAGCCTTTCGGTGTCGTCTTCCTCCACATATTTTTCTTAAACCTGAAACGCTAGAAAAAAATCAGGACATTCTAGCGAGTCAACTAAACCAAGATGCTTTATTCCTCCTTTGACGCTTTAGATGCCTCCACAGCTGAGCATGTACTAGGTCAAGGTCGATACCATTGTTCAAATGCCAATCAAATTTTACCATGTCCCAGTAAAAAAAACGTTACATTTGGAATCTGAGGATTAGGAAGCACTTACTTTTCTATATTTCCAGGAGATGGCTCGGGGATCAAAGCCTCCATAAAAGACTCTGTTAACTCTCTTCTTTCTCGTTCTATCCGGGGAGCTTGGATGGCAACATAAACCCTTTGACAAGAAAATAAAAGCGCAAAAGCATATATGACCAAAGTAGTAACTCGTCTACCGTCCCAATTCCTGATGTCCTGAAACAAAACATCTTCTCTCGTTAAGAAACTACGGCTAGTACTACTAAAACTTTCTCGAGTTCTAGTATATGTTGTTAGATTAAGCGAAGTTGTAGTCATCTTCATTAGCCCCTCCAAAGATTTTGGTTCCGCTTATCCATCAACAAACATGAAGAAATATAAACTTATTGTTCCGCAATTTTTTCTGAACAGAAACAGAAGCACTGTCCAACGATACTTCAGAATCAGAATAGAAAAAGCTGGACAGCTTACCTTCCAGTGCTCCCACTTGTTCCAATCAATAAACGAAGGCATTATCTCAGTCTTAAAGCGAGTCAACTCATGCTGGCCCTTCTGCACACTGTCCTTAACTCGACCCACAAACTCATCTACTCTCACACCTGCTTCTTCAGAGTCAAACCCAATTTCCTTCTTCACAGACTCTCCAATCTTCTCCCCGATTCGCTCCGCACCAATGCGAAGAGACTGCGTCAATCTCACCCACGATAATCCTCCATCGTTATTAGATGAAGACCCACTAGTACTTTCAGACGCATAGACTCGCAAATGCCGCTTCTTTCGGGAAATTGCCACTCCATGTCTGGCAGGAAGCTGTAAAAGTCCAGAGCTTTTAGGTCTAATAAACAATTGCTTCGATGAAGAGATAAGCGGATTCGGCTTATACGAAATTACGATCTCCATGAAAGAATCAACAAGAAATTGTAATCTTCAGCACATTTGGGGGCTTTCCTGGTTAAGAAGAATATATTATGCGGAAAGTGGTGGAAACAAAGCTCCGTTTAATCGTCTCCCCGGCATGTGGAGGAAGAGGAGTGCTTCAGTTCTATGGGAAGGGGCTTTTAAGAGGTTTATCTAAACTGAGAGTTTTAGTTAGCTCCAAGGAGAAGATGACATTAAACTCTAAAAGGCCCAAGCCTTTGTTAATTACATAAATGGGCTACGTCTACTAAAGTTTCTCGAGGCCCAATATCCGAACAAATTGATTAAAAAATATATTTTGTGTAGGACATACCACAACATAGTGTTAAATCTCTTTTTTTTTTTTTTTGTCTATGGCTATATAGCTAGCTCGTAGTCGCGAGCTGCAGATACAGTTGAAATTGCGATTGTCGCTATTATAAATTTTGTTGTTTGTTTGTTAATGGTATTTGTGTTTACGGTTAATCGCAAGTTATTTTATTCTAATACTGTTTGAATCAACAATTTACGACTAAACATAGAAAGAGACCGAAAATAAACGAATAATAACATGAAATAACCATAACATTATGCGTCAAATTATGTGATTCTGATTAGATTTGTTAAATTTTTAAATATAATTAATTATAGAGATAGATACTATCATAATTCATTAAAGTGTAACAAAAAATTGTTAGAGCATTAAAAAAACAATTATCTAAAATAATATTTTTTAAAATCTTTGTTCCAAATGTAACAATATTAATTTAAATTTATAAAACTAACACAAATTTAATATTAAAATAGTTAAAAATATCATCATAAAATAATATTTTAAATTTTAAATTGGAAAAAAAACTAAAACATAATATTATATATAATAAATTTAAAAAATATATATAATTTATATTATTTTAAAATTTTATTTTTAACAGAGTTGATTTGAAAAATTAAGACATAAAAAATAGTTCAAAGTTATGGCTCATTAACATGCATTTGTAATAATATTCTATAGACCCAAAAAAGTGACCAAGCCATATATTATTCGGCCCAATAAACTCAACTTCGTGAATAGTATAGGGCCCATTTTGGTATTTTTGACCTGCTCCTTAGGGTTTCTCGTAAACAAGCATCTTGGCTATTTAAGCCGCCTTTTCCACTCATTCATTCACGAAACAAGATCGCCGTCTCTCAATTCTACTGTTTCCTTTCTCTTTTTCATTTCTGCTATTCTTAACGTTTTCTTCAGATCCATGCCTGTGATGTTTGAGTTTGTCCGTACCATCTGAGATTATTTTCTTCTCCATGATTATTTGTTACCTCTATCTTCTGAGGCTTTGGATCTATTTATTTTCATTGAATAATATTAGGCGGTGATGATTGAAAAAGATTACCATCAAACTTTGAGAGATTCACAGCTCGTTGATGCATACCTCTTTTTGATAATCTGAGCCTAGCTTTAGTTTTGTGATTGAGATATTTGTTGGAAGAAAAAGGCAATAAATTAGAGTCTCTGGTACACTTAATCAATAGTGTATTAAGCGCTGTACGTTGCCGAAATCGAATAAGGATAAAATTCTGGCACTTGGTCTAGTTTTGATAGCTCCAATGTGCATTCAAATGCCTTACATGATTCATCAATCAATTATACAGTATTTGTTCAAGGCAACAATTTAGAGTCTCTGATTCATTTATCAATAGTGGATAAAGCGCTTTACGTTGCCGATAATTACATGGTACAAAGACGTTTCCATTGGCTTTAATTCCTCATTTTTCTGCCAATGCGATCAATGTCCCGATATTTTTTTGTAATTTATAAATATACCAAATTGTTTGCAAAATCTGATTTATTGTTTACAAAGATTAAAACTTAAATTTTCGTTTAATATGATGTTAATTATGGAGATTGAAATCAAAGATTTCAATGTCCATAACCGTAAGAAAATGTTTAGTATTGCATGTTGAAAATGGCTAAACTTTTTTTTTTTTTTGCAAATTTGCAATGTGTTGATGAAAGATTGTTTGATGTTACGGTGTAATTATGGTCGATGACTGAAATGCTACAAATATTTCTAACATAGATCAAGTAAATAGTTTGGAATTATCAGGTGTTGTTCGACCATAACAATAACTATCTTGTTTCCCTGTCCGAAATGGATAACCTCCAACAATATTGGATTGAGCACGGATTATTATTGATGACACTTTCTGCGATGAGACGAGCTCTTCTGACACTTTCTGCGATGAGACGAGCTCTTCTGACACTTTGGAAATCATTTTCCATTCTTCGATTAGATTCATGACTTTAGAAATTTGGATCTCCAAGCTTTGAAGTATGTCGTTCACACAAAAATTCACAGACTCAAACGTAACCTCTCATGTCATATTGTCTTTTTCAAGAGTAACTAATGTTGCGATAATGTTGTCGCAATGGTTTGGGAAGATACCCAAAGATTTTAATTAACTCAACGATGTGGATGGCTCCATTGACAACTCTCCATAAGAAGAATTTATGTTTTTTGGTGGAGTTAGAACAAACCATATTGTTTCCTTTATGCATTACCAGATAGTTTCGTCGCAGCTCCGTTAGTGATATATATACTTTTGATTAACAACAAATCTTCATGGTGTAATCATGGCTTGTTTACGATTATGAGACTCGCATGCATTGTCATAACAAAGCCCGTCCAACTCTTTCTTTTACATCTATTTAGTACGACTATCAAATATTTTACCCTATAGTTTACATCAATAATGGGTTTTTCATCTATATCTTAATTCTCCCATCAAAAATCTATCCATTCTTTTGAGAGACAATATTATTATATCAAACAAATTTATGCTATTTATAGTTTTTCACCTAAATTTTAGGTTTCTCTATTTTATTACACAAACTAATTGATAGTACTTTAATTTTATAAAAATTTTGTAAATATCTTTAAAATTGCATAAATCATGATTTTGCTGTAAAATTACAATCAATACACCGTATTTTTAACACATTGTAATTATATTAATCAAAAACTGACTCAAATAACAATGTGTTAGTGTTAATTTAATGTAATTTTGATTTATTATTATTTGTATCAGTCTTTAGTTAATATAAATATATTAAATATGATTATAGTGTATTGAATACAATTTTATAGTGTATTGAATACAATTTCACAGCAAAATAATTATTTATGGAATTTTAGAGATTTATAAAGTTTATATAAAATTAAGATAATTAATTTATCTAATACAATAGATAATTCTAAAATTCAGATAAAAAAACTGAGGATAATATAAGTTTTTTTGGTATAATAATTTTTGTCCATTGTCCATAATCTTTTTCTAAACCGTTTCATTAGTAGTTCACGATAATAGATGTTAATCTATGGTCGAAAATGTACGGAAGCATTGAGGCAGTAGTTTTGATTAAAATACATTAGTTTTACAAACAGACAGTTTGGTATTGGTATTTGTTTGTTTTCGTGTTTGTTTTGAAAAATGTATGGTTAAATCTATTTAAAATTCTGATGAAAGAAAAACTAAAGATAATTTTTTTAGTCAGCAATAAATAAAGATAATTAGAAGTCAAAAGAAAAGAAACAAAGGTGAGGTTTCATTACCACTCAAAAAACGAACAGCTGTTTATCTTCCAACAAAGCTTCGTGCTTCTTTGCTCGTCTCACAGTCATCCTCTGTCTTCTCTCTCTCTGATTCTTCGCCGTGGAAAAAATTAAGACAACATTTGGAGAACAGAAGTTCTATAATTCAGCAGCTATGGCGTTTCTTCTACCGAATCTCTCTCCTTCTTTCCTTCGTCAATCAGGAAAACCCCTCAAAGAGAAAACCATTTCTAACCAATCTTTATCGATATCATCATCGTCATCGCCTTCTTCCTTTTGCCACGAATTCGAAGAAGAGAGTCTCTCTCTACTGTCTCTTTCGGTTCAAGCTCCTCCTGTTCGAGGTGCGCAGGTTAAGACGAGGCCGACTGCGCAGGATAAGCACCAACACGGCAAAGATGAATTCTACATCAATCTCGGTTTAGCTGTACGTACGCTTCGTGAGGATTTGCCTTTGCTCTTTACCAAGGATCTCAATTACGACATTTACAGGTGTGTTTTTATTCTCATCTTAGTAATCTCCTTTTTGTGATTCCTTAAATGGATGTGGATGAAAGAGGAATCCTTTCGATGAAATCTAGAAATACATTATACAAGTGATTTTCAGATTTTGCAGTGTTCTTATCATTAGATTATTTGTTATTGCATTCAGGGATGATATAACATTGGTGGATCCAATGAACACATTCTCTGGGATTGAAAACTACAAATTAATCTTCTGGGCACTCAGATTTCATGGGAAGATTCTGTTCAGAGATATCTCACTTGAGATCTTCAGGGTTTGGCAACCATCAGAGAACATGATTCTCATCAGGTGGAATCTTAAAGGTATACCTAGAGTTCCATGGGAGGCAAAAGGGGAGTTTCAGGGTACTTCCCGGTATAAACTCGATCGCAATGGAAAAATCTATGAGCATAAAGTCGATAATTTGGCTTTCAACTTCCCTCACCAGCTCAAACCTGCTGCTTCTGTTTTGGATATGGTCACTGCTTGCCCTGCAAGTCCCAATCCAACTTTCATGTTTGGCTCTCCGAGTTCATACTCATCTTCTTGGATTGAGTTCTATCAAGCGGTGCAGAGGACACTAGACAAGCAAGAAGAGCAAATCCTTGTCCAAGACCGTTTTGTCATATGGTCATAGAGCCATTCGGTCACATTCAGGTGTATATATATTTATATATCTGTTGCATTGAAGATAGTATAATATATGTGCAGGCAAATGCAGAAGAGTAGATGTGTTTGACTTATGTTTTTTCCGAAATCATAAAGGTAAAGAAACCAAGAAGACTCCATGATGAGCTTGTACAACTTGCCTGTACGAGTGTAAACAGAATTCATTACAGTTGTTTATGTTATAACACATTGGAGTTTATGTTCAGTTTGGATGATGAATATGATGAGTTTTGATTCAGATGAAATAATTACCTTTAGGCAACACAAGTATAAACAAGCTAACAATCGCAAGAAGAAGAGTTTTAGTACATACATGTACGAGAGTGAGCTTTCCCAATGACTCATTTACTATCACCTTAGATCATATATATGAGATCAGAGCAGCTTCCTATCAGTTGTGTGAGATTTTACAAAAGTATATTAATTGTGAAAGCAAACCACCAAACTCTTTCATTATTTACAAAAACAGCCTCAATTCTTCCTGTTATAAGAAACAACATAATTTTTGGTATTTACAGAGCAACCACCATAGTTTGATATTTACAAACTAACCCCAATTCTTTTGATATTTACAAAACGTCACACACCTATTAGTGTATGTAAAAATTACCCCGATCGTATGTAACTACAAGACTGCCCTGTATCTTTTGAAATTTGCAAACATACCCCCACCACATCCTTTTATTTACAATAAATCTCCATATCTTTCACTATATTTAAAACCGCCCCAGATCTTTAGATAGCTACTAAAACGCCACAATTCTTTTGAGACATCCAAAACTGCTTCATACTTTTAGTAATTTCAATACTGCCCTATATTTTGTATTTAGAGACCTGCCTACATTTTTCTAGGTGTTTACAAAACTGCCCAAGTATTCTAGTGTGTACTAAACTTCCCTAGGTCTTTTGGTACTGTAATTCACTAGAAATCTTATCTTATTCACCAAATTACCTTAGAATATTCCATATTTATCAAAGATGTCCCATATGCTTCTATAGTTACTAAACCACCCCGATCTTTCGGTATTTGTCAAGCCGCCTCAGATCTTCCTTTGTTTACTAAAGTAACCGATAGATTATGGTACATACAAAATTACTTCGGACCTTTGGTATGTGTAAAAAAAACCCGACAACGTTTAGGCCTTTTCAAATGTACCCGAAATATCTTGTATCATATAACTAATGATTCGTTTTAACAGAATCGGTTTGAATCATAATATTTTAAAGTTTGGAGAAACCACAAACAAATAATGTTCTTTACTTAAGCAGATGATATCCGAAGAACTTGCAACCGCAGTGAGAATACTTTTTAACATCTTTGGAGAATTTGCTGGGACCCAAATGTCCGTGAGGGAGACCTAAAAGATTAAGACAAATGACCAAAAAATAGCAGCAACAATGTCAGACATGCAAGTTTTACAGTTTTTAAAATCCATCTCTGTTAGTTAATGTTTAAGATACAAGACCAGTGATGACAGATTATGTAGTATCATGGCTGTGTGTGGATTATAAACAGTTTTCTGTGGGGATTCCACAATTGACGAGAAGAGTCATATCATATATGCCCACTTGGGTTACTCACCTCGGGACTACTACACCTTCGGTCCTAATCGCGGTAAGGTGTGAGATCGATTTGGAACCGCTGCTTTCCTTTTGTGACTCTCTACGAAAAAATTTAAAAGTAAGATCTTGTCATTGGTGATGGTGTACAAGAAGACAGATCCTTGAATCAACAATGGGAACCGTAGAATAATAAACCATCATTGATTGAAAACGCTTACAGCAATCGCGATGAGCTCTTCCAGGAGTTCTTCTAGATGACGCAGAGGCTTTGAAAATGAAAAAAAAAATACAACAAGTATTCATAAGATTTCAAGAACGAGAGGGATACTTTTGTTGTTGAACTGAGAATGAATTCATGCCATTAGTAAGTACATTAAACTCACCCATTGAGTTGGACCATCAACTGGAGCACTTAGAGGATCATCATGAACCTGATCATAATCAAATTCAAAAAAAAGAACTTGCTTAAATGTCAAAAAGGATGTGGTGTCGCCTAAGTGGTATGAAACAAGTAATCCTACTTCCATGAAGATTCCATCGACGCCAACTGCAATAGCTGTTCTTGCAATGCAAGGAATTAACTCACGAAGGCCTCCACTAGCAACACCACCACCGTCCAACTGCACAAGAATGTATTGTTTGCATTCAAAGTATTTGGATGTCAATGGCTTCTAATGAAATAGCTCTTTGCAAAAGGACCATACCTTTTTGCCTGCAGGTTGTTGTAGTGCATGGGTTATATCAGCCACCTGTTCACCATCAAGGCAACGATTAAAACATAGTACGTTAACTTATAGGTTGACAAACGTACAATACAAAGCAGAGTAGATAAAGCAAGATTAACATACAACAGGACAATTAGCTTCCCTCATCCATTCAAAATTTCGTGGATCTACGATCAAATCATCTGATAATCAAAACAAAGCAAGCAGAGTATTAATCAGACAATTGCAAAGACAGATCAATTAATTTTTTCATGTATATTTCAGCAATTAATTTTCTATTTTCCAAATTTGCATGAGATTTGAGACTGTCTACTTGTTTATCTACAATGCAATTCGATGGACAAAGAACATCCTATAGCCTGCAGCTGTCATTCTGTATCGGAACAGGAGATGATAACTTACTGTATCCAAACATGGTTCCTCTTTCACAGACCATCACATTTGGATTCCCAGCCAGTCTGATTTTTTCGGCCGAATTTTCCATGACCTTAGAATCCATCATATACACAGTCATCAAAAATATCCAGCAAAAGTATTTTACCAGCACGAAACACGTGAGAAGAAAGAACTCACAGAAGGAGCACAAAATTGTCCTTTCTTAATATTGATAATTTTCCCAGTTTGGGCTGCCGCAACCAGAAGATCTGTCTGTAATTATAATTATTAGCTTAAACCATGATGCAGACGACAAAAATAAATCCAAGATTAGAAGTCTGGAAGCTACAAACAGGAGCTTGAAGAAAATACAATTTAGAGTCTTGCCTGACGACATAAGAATGCTGGTATCTGAATTATATCTGCAACCTTTCCAACTTCTTCACACTAAATAAATAAGTGAAATATCAGAAGGTACGAAAGACTTGCTAAAATTCAATTCTCTGAGGTGAATACATTCCTTTATACCTGGATCGATTCATGGACATCAGTTACAATTGGTAGGTCATATGCTACTTTCACCTTCTCAAGAATCTGCGTTGGAGAACCATAAATGTGACCATCAGTAAATTGTAGCATCATAGGTGAACAGTAATGCAGCGGCTGGCAACAAATTCGATTCAAAGTCCTAACATCCTAAACATCTATGTTTGGACATTACAAAATGAATGATCAAAAGTAAACAGGAGAAAGACACCTTAAGACCCTCAGCCATGCCAGGACCTCGGAATGACTTTGAAGAAGTTCTGTTAGCTTTATCAAAACTTGACTTGAAAACCAGGGGCAACCCAACTCTACACCATTCACACACAAAAAAAAGTTGCATAAGGATCTTTAAAGGAGAAACCATTTTGTTCAATATATGAAGATTTTCATCTCTCAAGTAAAAAAATTCTTGAGTCGTAGAAGGATAGAGTTCTCCCATGTGATCAAATTTTCATATATAGATCAATAAACATTGTTAAAATGATATCACAGGCCCAAAAAACGGAGCTAATGATGCAAGAAACACAAACAAAAGCTTCATCGGTAATGCAAATAACAAAGGAATCATACTTTGTGGCAATGCCTTTTATGTGCTTTGCCATTCGTAGAATATGTTCCTCGGATTCGATCACATTTGGACCAGCCAACAAGAAGAATGGTTCAGCAGCCTATACACAGTTAAAATACGTATTAAAATCAAACTAAATTTCACCACAAGAAACGAAGATTCGATAATCTGAAAACAAAAAAGGCGAGAATCAAACCTTGAGCTGATTGTACAGTGGTGATGATCCGGACATTGTTAACGTCAAGCCAATAACCGGAATACAAAAGCGGGATTCGTCGAGAAAATCTAGATCAGAATCCAACTATCGGAAAAAAAACTAATTCGTTCACTACACGGATCTGCAACGAAGAAAATAAGAGATGGAGAGCTAAGGAAGTTGCAGACAGTGAGTGAAGGGAAAGCCGGATCTCCTCTCACCTTTTAGCGCGTGACAAGTCGGAGCTACGGAAAGAAAGGAAGTGTTTGGATACACGGACAAAATTAAACCCTACCCAGGATTAGGATGTACAAATTTTCTAGTTTCTCTTGAAATCTCTCATTTTGCTAAACGACAGATCTTTTTCAATTTCAATCGAACAAAAAAAAAAGAATTATGCCACGAAGTAACAAAGATTTGGAGGCCTACATATAATTTCTATTATATATTTCAGACAAGTATATATTGACTATGTAATATCCAAAACATAACCCAACTAGAAAACAAGGTCATTCACAAACACATGACTTTTGGTTTCCTAACGCCTTCGACGACATTAGTGGTTTGGGAGGTGACATAAATCTAAGTTCAGGAGTGAACGTTTTCTTCCCTTATAACTTAAGTCTTTGTTTGATTTAGTTTGTATAAGAGAGAAAGAAAGTTAGACACACGATGTTTACGAGTTCAGGATCCAAACTCGGATCCCTACGTCTCGCCGAGGAATTTCTCGGAATCCACTAAGAAAACTTACTCTTAAACTAGAGCTCTCTTACAGTCGATTAAACACACTCTTACTTCCTCTCTTACTGAGTTTTTTCTTTCTCAGTTTACAACCACACTCACTTCACTAATCTTCTCATCTCTTTTCTGCTCGACATGCTCTGTTTTATACTTCAAACAGAGTACACTCCATTTGCACTTAGTCGACATTAATTCTTCAAGTATAACAACTGTCTAATCGACATTCTCTTTGTCTTCCATGTTTGTTCCGACAAACGTTGCAGATGTAATTTCCGAGAGAGAAGTGATGGGTATCTTAGTTCTGTCTGAAGGTTTCTAAGTTGACATATGTCAACTTCTTGAAACCTTCTGAATAAGAACAAGTCTTTTTTCTTCCTTCTTGTTTTATAAACCTTCTAGCTAAGAGAGTATCTTTGACAGTGTTCTTGCTTCGTCTTCTTTGAGTAAATTGAGTTTAACCATCATCTTGTTTTTCACAAAACTCCTCCTTGGTTAGACTCACATTACTCCTCCTTGACTGTCATACTTAGTTCTTAGTGTGATAATTCGCTTCCTCAGAAAAACTGGTGCTGTCTCAAATGTTGGACAGCCTGAGCAACTTCAATGCTTCCTGAAGTTTGCTCACTGGGACAATCTTTGTCATGATGTCTACAGGATTCCAGCTTGTGGATATCTTAACCACTTCAATCCTTCCTTCTAACACTTTTTCTCGGATGAAATGCACTTTCACTTCAATGTGCTTCGTCCTTTCATGAAATACCGAATTCTTAGAGAGTGCAATCGCACTCTGAGAATCACATAGTATTTCCACCTTCTCTTGACTGAATCCCATTTCCTCTAATAGTCCCTGCAACCAGATTGCTTCTTTTGCTGCCTCAGTTAGTGACATATATTCAGATTCAGTGGTGGAGAGTGCTACAACAGATTGGAGTCCTGACTTCCAACTGATTGTGTTTCCACCAAAAGTGAAAACTCGACCAGAAACTGATCTTCTCTTGTCAGGATCAGTTGCATAGTCAGCATCACAATAGCCTTTAATCTTTGTCTCTCCTTCTCTTCTGAACTGAAGACCAACCTGACTAGTTCTCTGCATATATCTCATAACCCATTTCACGGCATACCAGTGGTTCTTTGTTGGATTTGTCATAAACCTACTTATAACTCCTACTGTGTACGCCAAATCAGGCCTTGTGCCAATCATCAAGTACATGATACTACCTATGGCATTGGAATATGGAACTGACCTCATGAATTCACACTGCTGCAGTATCTCTGTTTCTGTTGCAGACTTAAGCTTGAAATGAGCTCCCAATGGAGTTTTAACAGCTTTACTTTGATCCATATTGAATACCTTAAGTACCTTCCTGATATAGTCTTCTTGAGATAGCTCTAACAGTCCTCTGATTCTATCCCTCTTGATGTCAATACCAAGAATTTTCTTAGCCGGACCCAAGTCCTTCATCTCAAATTCTTCACTAAGTTGTGACTTAAGCTTTCTGATTTCTTCCTTGTCTTTTGAGGCAATCAGCATATCGTCTACATACAAGAGTAGGTAGATGTATGTTTGGTTAGATAACTTCTTGAAATATACACAAGAATCATACCTGCTTCTTTTGTAATTTGAGGTTGTCATGAATGAATCAAATCGAAGATTCCATTGCCTTGGTGATTGTTTAAGACCATACAATGATTTCTTCAGACAACAGATTTTTTTCTCTTTCCCTTCCACTATATAACCCTCTGGTTGATCCATGAGAATGTACTCTGCCAAATCTCCATGGAGAAAGGCTGTTTTGACATCCAATTGCTCTAATTCCAGGTCATGATAAACCAATATTGACAGTAGAATTTTGATTGAGGTGTGTTTGACTACCGGAGAGAAAATCTCTTGGTAGTCTATCCCTTCCTTCTGTGAATATCCCTTAGCAACCAGTCTCGCCTTATATCTTGGTGTTTCAACACCAGGTATGCCTGATTTCCTTTTGAATATCCATTTGCATCCAATGGTTCTTGTCGATGCAGTTCTGTTATGAAGTTCCCATGTGTTGTTTTTCAATAAGGACTTCATCTCCTCCTTCATAGCATTTTCCCATTCTTTCTTGTTGGGGCCTGAGATGGCTTCCTGATATGACTGTGGTTCATTCGTATCACCATCTTCTGTAGCCAATAATGCTAGACCAACCAGATTTATCTGCTCATCAAACCTCTTAGGAGCTTTGATATCCCTTCTTGATCTGTCTCTTGCAAGAAGATAATCTTTGAGGTCATCTTCCTCTGACTCACTGTCTGATGTCCTTTCTGTCTCTTGTACACGTTCTCCTTGTGAGCTGGTGCCTGGTTCATCTTGTGCTTCTGGTTCAGTCCCATCAGATTGTTGCAGAGTTTCTGCAGACAGTTCTCTTAGATTTATACTAAGCGTTTCCTTGTGTGTCTCGTGTTCTGATGGTTGAGATGATTTCTGCCCTTGAGCTTCTTTGAACATTGTGTCTTCTTGAAATATCACATCTTTAGAAATTACACATTTCTTATCTTCCAGTAACCAAACTCTGAACCCCTTTACACCAGCTGGGTAGCCTACAAACACTCCTCTTTTTGCTCGTGGATTAAGCTTTCCTTGATCCGTGTGTACATAGGCTATTGAACCAAACCTTTTCAGATTATTATAGTTTGGAGGTTGACCTGTCCATTTCTCATCAGGTATCATGAATTCTATTGATGAACTAGGACTTTTGTTTATCAGAAAGACTGCCGTAGCTGCTGCTTCAGCCCAAAATTGCTTTCCCAATCCTGATTCACTGAGCATGCACCTTACTTTGTTCATGATTGACCTGTTCATTCTCTCTGCAACACCATTCTGTTGTGGTGTGTATGCACAAGTACGATGTCTGATGATTCCCTCACCTCTGCAGTAGCCATCAAATTCTGAATTACAGTACTCAAGGCCATTGTCTGTCCTTAAGGCCTTGAGTTTCCTATTCTGCTGATTTTCAGTGAGAATTTTCCACTCCTTGAACTGTCTGAATGCTTCATCTTTAGTCTTGATGAAGTATATCCATGTCTTCCTAGTAAAATCATCAATAAACGTTATGAAGTATTGACATTTACCCAGAGACAATGGTACTGTCGGTGATCCCCACAAATCAGAGTGAATGTACTCTAACTTATCCCTTGTGACATGCTTTGCAGAACCAAAACTGACTCTATGAGTCTTTCCAAATATGCAATCTTCACAGAACTTCACCTCTGTTACCTTGTTTCTGTCCAGAAGACCTCTTCGAACCAATGTATCTAGACCTTTTGAACCAATGTGTCCCAATCGACTGTGCCACAGTTTTGTTTCATCAACTACTTTCTGTGCAGTGTGTGTTTCTCCTACAATTGCTATGCCTTGTAAGAAATATAGAGTGTCGATTTTCTTACCTGTTAGTAATGTTCTGTCATCCTTACTAACATTCAGCACACCTCCTTTTGATTTGAACCAACATCCTTTATCTTCTAAGGTTCCAAGAGATATCAAATTCTTAGACAGTTCAGGGACATACCTCACTTGGGTAAGTAGAATCGTAGATCCATCATCCTTTCTTATTCTGATATTCCCTATTCCTTTGACTGTTGAGTATGTGTCATTTCCCATTCTGACTTTGCCCACTTCAGTGTCCTTGAAGTCTAACAGCCACTGTTTGTTGCAGGTCATGTGGAAGGAGCACCCTGTGTCGAGTATCCAGGTATCTGGTGTGATCTCTGGAAGGCAGATGAGTGCATCAGAGGCCACTAATACTGTCACATCTGTTATACTTGAGGTAACCGTTGATGCTTCCCCTCTTTCAAACCTTGCATCCCTTGGTTTGTTTCTTTCCTTCCACACTGTGCACTGTTTCTTGAAGTGCCCTTCTTTTCCACAAATCCAACAAGTCTTAGCTCCTCCTCGAGATTTAGACCTACTCTTACTTTTACCTTTTTCATTCTGCTTCTGTCTTTTATCAGTCCTTCCTCTGTCTTGTACAAACAGACCTTCTGAACCATTCTTGACTGTTTTTCCACTTGCTCCTAGTTCCAAAACTTTGGATCTTATGGCAATATGGATGTCTTCCAGAGATAAGGTCGTTTTGCAATATTTCAGGGTCTCCTTTACCTGATCAAATTGCTTTGGAAGTGACATTAGCAGTATGATTGCTTGATCTTCTTCAGAAACAGAAACCTTCACATTCTCCAAATCAGCTATAAGCTTTGAAAAATCATCTGTGTTCTCTTCAATGGTCATTGCATCGCTCATTTTATAGCTGTATAGTCTCTGTTTCAAGTAGATCCTGTTGGGAAGAGACTTAGCCATGTACTGTTGATCTAGTATCTTGATCATACCTGCTGCAGTCCTCTCCTTTACTATTTTTCTCAGGACGTTGTCTGTCACGCTAAGTATGATTGTTGATCTGGCTTTTCCCCTTTTTTCTTTTAGACTCTTGTCTACTGTTTTACTGTGAGTTTCCTCCTGTGGTTGCATTGTTGCAGATGCTTGTTCCCCTGTGGCTGCAGTTGATTCTCCTTCTTCTGTGTGCTCATCCTCCTCAAGTCCTTCTAACAGTCCAAGCATCTCGAGGTGAGCAAGGAGTTTCTCTTTCCACAGAATGTAGTCGCCTCCTCCATCAAACTTCTCCATGTCTGTTCTCCCAGAAGTCATCTTGCTTATAGTTTATCACTTCTTCAAATGACAAACTTGCAAGAGCTCTGATACCAATTTGAACGTTTTCTTCCCTTATAACTTAAGTCTTTGTTTGATTTAGTTTGTATAAGAGAGAAAGAAAGTTAGACACACGATGTTTACGAGTTCAGGATCCAAACTCGGATCCCTACGTCTCGCCGAGGAATTTCTCGGAATCCACTAAGAAAACTTGCTCTTAAACTAGAGCTCTCTTACAGTCGATTAAACACACTCTTACTTCCTCTCTTACTGAGTTTTTTCTTTCTCAGTTTACAACCACACTCACTTCACTAATCTTCTCATCTCTTTTCTGCTCGACATGCTCTGTTTTATACTTCAAACAGAGTACACTCCATTTGCACTTAGTCGACATTAATTCTTCAAGTATAACAACTGTCTAATCGACATTCTCTTTGTCTTCCATGTTTGTTCCGACAAACGTTGCAGATGTAATTTCCGAGAGAGAAGTGATGGGTATCTTAGTTCTGTCTGAAGGTTTCTAAGTTGACATATGTCAACTTCTTGAAACTTTCTGAATAAGAACAAGTCTTTTTTCTTCCTTCTTGTTTTATAAACCTTCTAGCTAAGAGAGTGTCTTTGACAGTGTTCTTGCTTCGTCTTCTTTGAGTAAATTGAGTTTAACCATCATCTTGTTTTTCACAAGGAGCAGAAACAGATGAGTTGGGTCATAAACCCAGCTTTCTCCATGTCTTTAAAACCCGTCATTAATTGCTACTTCAAGCTTTCCTGATTATGCATGAGATTCAATGACCATTGTGTACCATCCAAAGTGAGACCTGAAACCTAACTTCTTCATTTCATCCGACAGCCTAAGTGTAGTAGTAAGCTTATATGAAATAATTAAAGAAACAAACATATAGAGTTGCTGATGGCGTATACATTTTCATCGATCTGGAATGCATGTTGCTTGTTGTTTGGAATGCATGTTGTTCGGTAGTCTAGCTGAGTGTTTGACTTGATGTGAGATGACGAGCCAGTGTTTGTATGAGTGTGCAGTTGCACTTGTGAACGCGTTGGCGTTGCTGTGTGCTTAAGGATCCATGGCTCCATGCACTTAATTGATCTGTTTTATATTTGTATGCCGTTCTGCAAGAAACAACTCTTGTATTTCCCTAATTCATACAAACAAGGTTCGAATATATGTTGTTGTCTTTTTCTTATAATGCGTACCTTGATCACTTGTTTGATTATATTATCAGGTTCCGGGGATTCTATGCAGATCAAATAGATATGCTAATTGGAAGATATGAACAAACACTAGTGATTAAGTTCCTCTCACAAAACCATCCCCAGTCTTTAATTTGGGTTTTCTTTATTTCTTTGTAACAAACAGAGCTGTGGAGGTTGTTTATCAAGAAATCAATATTTGGTCTACGACACATGCTTTTAAGTTTTATTTTATTTACCTTTGTTTTACGTGAACTTTTGTGTAATATTAATTTCTGACTTAAATAAAACGTTGTTTTTTCCATGATTCCTTACAGTTGTTTTGCAATTATTGATAAAAAATGCGCATTCAATCGATTTTTTTTTCCAAAGTTCATACTATTTTGTTAAAATATCAAGTAGCCAAAACATTGTTTCAAAATATCGTAAGATGATGTGGTTCTGTGCCAAACTTAGGATTTTAGTTTGTTTTATTGTTTTTTTATTGAGAAAAAGATAAGGTTGGAAGGAATATATTCATTTCGAATAAGAAATTCCAAAGCACCACAAAAAAAAGATGCTTGAACTTCAAGCAACCGTGGCCTTTGTTGTCATTAATCTACTTTTTTTTTTAAGTGAGTTTGCTTCAACAGCAATTACCTAAAAGTTAAACATTAGCTTTACTTGATTTAAACTAATTTGCTTTGTTTTTTTTAAAGCAAACTAAAATCTCACATAAAAACATTACTTAAAATCCACCAAGAATAATTAAAATTATGTAAATAATAGTAAAAATGTGAATAAAATGCATCTAACTATTTTTTTTTTCACTGAACCGCACAGATCAATTCACTAATCTAACATGTACATAAGAAAATTTAATATTATCATACAGGAAAGATGGAATTGAATTTCATCCCTCTGTGATGGATGTGAATTCCATCTTCTGCGGATGTGAATTCCATCTTCTACGATGCATGTAAAAATAATACAACCACTAATTCATTTACTATTTCTTTTTTATATAATTATTTAACTATTTAATTAACATTTATTGCGAAATTTCCATTTCATTTTTTTAATATTGTTGGCGCAATAGGAATCTACCTTTAGTCATCAAAGAGAAACCAATTCTCATACAATTTATAAACTTGGAATTATTGTTTAAATATAAAAAGTTTCACCACTTTTTATTATAATATAGCATGAATTATGTGCCATTGATTAGTACTTTACTGTAGAGTGAATTCATTTAATAGGCAAATAATAAATATTTCTGCCAAAGAAAAACATATGTTTCTAATTTACTTAAAGTAAGTAATATAAATGAATTACCATGTATAGCTGCACAATAGTCAGTCATACAAAAGCCAAAAAAGGGTTATAGCCCCAGCAAAGCTTTAACAAACAAATAAAATATAAAATGAAGAAAAGAAGAAAAATCATATGGTAAAAAAATAAATAAAGAGCTTTAATAAGTAGAAGAAGAGGTCCCCGACAGTAACACTATCTTTACACATTGATGCATAATTCTCCACATATTACTAAAATGTGTAAATGTATATATAACTTAAAGTTTTGGTTCCATATTCGTTTGTTATTTTTTAGCTTTTTCTACACTAAATATTAGGTTACAATGGACATTTCTCTCGTATAACTTCGTATTTACTTAATACAGAATTTATCATATATTTGAAAATTTCGTATCTAATTTGAGTTTTATTCTTTTATGATATTCTCTATCTTTTTTTTACACATCAGTGTCAGCCATATTCGTTGACTTATTCGTGTTGTATCAAAATATACCATGGAAATTCGCGCTCATATATATAAAACAAAAATATTATAATTTATGCAAGTTATGATTAGTGCCATTGATTTAACGCCATATTTTTAAATTTTTATTTTAAAAATAATATTATTAACTAAATATCTAATAATAACATAAATCTATAATTAAAATATATTAGAATTTTTTAATAAAAAATTAATCTTAAATTAGAAAAAATAAATACGGATATAATATTTTAAATATGTGTAATTTATTTACAATAAATAAGTATTTTTACATAATTGTTTATGGTATTTATAGAATTTTTATTTTAAAATGTTATATTTGGAACAAAAGGTTTAACTTATTAAAAGAAATATGATGGTGACGTGTTATCACTACATTTATTTTCAAATAAATATATAAATAAGTTTAAATTAATACAATAATTACAATATATATATCATTTTCATTAATTTAGTTAGAAATTCAATATATTTTATTAAACTAACCAAAAAATACTATTAAAATTTTTTATTATTATTTATATATACAAAATTTAATATTAAAAATAATTTAAATTAAAATTTAAAATTATATAAATATCTAATTTATATTTACTAATAAATAATATTATATAATTTGCGAATATTTTTCTAATCTAGAATTGTATAAATAATATTATATAATCTCATATTTGATTAGAACTGTATATTCAGCTCATAATTAGCCAAAAAGGTTTACCTACCATATTTGATAAAGCCCTTTGTGGAATTTGTTTTTTTTTTGGTATTTGTATATATGTGGGCAGATTACAATATATAACGATATAAACATACGATAAACCTGGTATAGAACATTACAAAAAAAATATTTATAACAACCGAAACAATCGTTGTAAATTTGTTGTCAAAATCATTTAATGATGCAATAGCGACGATTAACACAAATTACGAACCAGGTCGATGACTGAGCTATTTCCTCTATTCATCGGCCAATGAGATCGAAAAAGGTCAAAGACGAGTTGGAAAGAGAGGATAGAAACGATATTTGTAAATTCATATGCTATTAAAATCACTTTATTCAGAATATTGTATACTATTAAAACATAATCCATTTTTAAAATAACTTTTATTTAGAAAGAAATAAGTGATTTAATTTTACATGAGTTCGAATCAACATACCCTCGTATGTGGGTATTAAATGGATATATACTTCATTAAATGATACTCCTACTCTACCATGCATTCACCCTAAAATACTAATAGAAGTTTTATATTAGTTTACTTTTTTTCTTCAATACAAAACTTGTTATCATTTAAATTACTTAATCATATTTTTTTCTTAAATTAAATTAATACTTGACTTATATAAACGTTTTTATTTAATATTAATTTTATAAAATGATTTTACCGCGCAGGACAAGGTAAAATTTAGTTCTATGGTGTTTCAACATAAATTGAGGCAGAGATATGAATACTTAGTGTATACGTATAACGCCCTGCTTGCAAATATTTAATATTCAAAAAAAAAAACTCAAAGGTATTCAGGATTAAAAAAACCAATTGAAAAAGATAGCGACAGGATCTTTTCACAAAGGTACTTCTGCGTACTATATAGTCTGTAACTCCTTATTTACTAACGATTAACCATTTTTAAGTAATATTTATATCCAAATTTTAATTTTATTTTATTCACAAACAAAAGAAAAAAAAAAGACAGATGAGAGAGGAGAGAGAGAGAGAAAGAAAAGCCGTCATCTGATCTCTTCAAAAACGCATCGTATTCTCTCATAATTTGCATCACATTCGTTTCTTGAATTCCTCTTTTAGAGAGAGAAAAGAGAAAGAAAGACAGAGAGAGAGAATGTTCCATGCTAAAAAACCTTCAAGTATGAATGGTTCATATGAAAACAGAGCTATGTGTGTTCAAGGCGATTCAGGCCTTGTCCTAACCACCGATCCTAAACCACGTTTGCGTTGGACCGTCGAACTCCACGAGCGTTTCGTCGACGCCGTCGCTCAGCTCGGTGGCCCCGACAGTATGCATACATATTATGTCAATCTGTTTAATTAACTTATATTTCTCTTTAAAACTTTTTGACCATTTTTATTTGCAGAAGCGACTCCAAAGACGATTATGAGAGTTATGGGTGTGAAGGGTCTTACTCTTTACCACCTAAAGAGCCATCTCCAGGTTTGTGCACAATATATAAATTAGGGCTTTGATTTTTTATCTTTTTCTTGTTATATATTATCACTTAATTAATAATCTAATTATTATAATACAAAAATTAACGTGGATTTATGAGTGCAGAAATTCAGGCTTGGAAAGCAGCCGCACAAGGAATACGGAGATCACACAACAAAGGAAAGAGGTGACCACTCGATCTTCCTTTGTCTATCAAATTAGGGTTTTGAAATTACACATAGTATTTATATATATGAACACTCTGGATTTCCCCGTGTAGCTTCTGCCATGGATATTCAACGCAACGTAGCTTCTTCTTCTGGATTGATGAGTCGCAACATGAATGAGTATGTGCTCATCATTAATTTCGTAATTAATTAACTTTTCTACTATAACATTGTATATAAAGCAAAAACTCACATGCACTTAATTGGTTGATTTGATGATCAGGATGCAAATGGAAGTGCAGAGAAGGTTGCACGAACAGCTAGAGGTATAAATATTACTAAAACCTATAGATGTTCTATGATAACTTAACCTTTAAAACAATCAACCTTTAAAACAATCAATTTATATGCATTTCAATTTTGTTTTAGGTTCAGAGACATCTGCAACTGAGGATTGAAGCACAAGGAAAGTACATGCAATCTATACTGGAGAGAGCTTGCCAAACCCTAGCCGGTGAGAACATGGCAGCTGCCGCCGGAGGAGGCTACAAGGGTAACTTGGGAAGCTCAAGTCTTTCCACAGCGGTGGGTCCACCACTTCATCCTCTAAGTTTCCCGCCGTTTCAAGACCTAAACATTTACGGAAACACCACGTCCGATCAAGTCCTCGACCATCATAACTTACATCATCAGAACTTAGAAAACCACTTCACGGCCAACAATGCTGCGGACACCAACATTTACTTGGGGAAGAAACGACCTAACCCAAATTATACTACCGATATTAGAAAAGGACTTTTGATGTGGTCTGGTCAAGATCACGTCGATCTTACCGGAAACCAACCGATTGATGATGAGCATCGTATTCAGATACAGATGGCGACACATGGCTCCACTGACTTGGATTCTTTGTCGGAAATTTACGAAAGGAAATCGGGTTTATCAGGCGATGAAGGTAACAATGGTGGAAGAATACTGGAAAAGCCATCACCACGAAGATCACCATTGAGCCCTATGATGAACCCTAATGGTGGATTAATCCAAGGAAGGAATTCGACATTTGGGTGATATGACATATATAATATATATGTTGTATGAGAACTTGAGAACGAGATATATTTTGTTCATTATGAGTTTGACTTAGGGTTTATATAGAGATGAGACAAAAAAAACACAGACGTACGTTGTTATGTTATCGGATTAGTTTTGCTCGTATTTTAATCTGTAATGAAACTATATATAATTGTTCTTATCGTATTTAGAATCTATTTTGTACTTATTCGTTACTTATTTCCAGTCAACACTGCTTCATGATTGGTCATTGTTAGTCAGCAAAATAGTCGAATAATTCTATGATTTCGTTATTGTTCATAATCCAGATTTTTAGTTGTGCTATATATATGTATATTTAGATATCTCTCTATATATATGCCATGCAGGAACGTGAAATTTTATATGACAAGTAATTAATTAACATTTATGGATGAAGAACACTCATCTTTGAAGGCATATACGATATTTTAAAGCTTTTGAAGGGCCCTTTGCTTTTTCATAAGTTAGTTATTTCTATGTCAAGTTAGTTTGTACTTGATGCCTTATGTATATGATTATGCTAAAATGGGATATATATATATGCATCGGGAAACTAAAGTTTCAAATCAAAACTAAAATTTTAAAGTTAAATGGTATAAATCAATAAGTAAATAAGAAAAGAAAGGACAGAACAAGTTATGATGATGATCCCAATCAAAGCAAAAGGTTTTTAGGGTTTTGGGAAAACACATGCAAACACAGCAAAGAAAAGCTGTAAAAATGTATATAGTCACTTGATTCTATATATATGTATTAATATAAGAATGTAACAGATAGTATAGACATGTATGTTGTATGTAGAGATTGATGATAGCTATCCTTTTGAAAAGAAATAAAAGAAGTTGTCATACGAGAAATTAACCGACACTGAGTATCTATCTTTCCTTCCGTAGATGTCTTTGTTCTTTATTCTTTAGTTTTCTTTCTTTTTTGCTTCATATGACCACTAATTAATTTATACAATTTAAAGTTATTAATTTATACATTCATTAATTAATTCAGCATAGAGGAGCTTTAACTCTAATTAGATTTAGACTCATTACCTGCTCAAGACAAATATTTATATATTATAATTAATTAATTATTAAATAAATATAAATTAGATACATATATAATTTATCTTTTATTAACATAATTATTTTAAAAATTATTTTATTGATTATACAAATGAAATACAAAATTAAATTGAATCATACAAATAAAATTAAATTGTTTATATTTTAGATAGATAATATTATTAAATAGGTAAGAAATGATACATGTCATAAATATTCAATTAATTTGAAATTTTATTTTATTGTGTTTAAAAATTTTGTTTTTTATTGTGTTTGTATTTTATATCAAAATATTATGAATTTACATATAGTATATTGTTAAATATTTGTCTACTATCATTTTCGTAAATATTCTAATAAATTATATCTTATGTATTATTTATCTCAAAATGTTCTAATAGAGTGACATATTGTAAATCACACGTGAAACTGATTTTTTTATTAAAATTTCTATCAATTAATCTATTAAGAATTTGTTTTAGTAAAACATATAAATTATTTTTCATTGTGTTTACTTAATTATAATAGCCTCTTAACTAATCAAAACAGTTTGTGGTGAGTAAATCAGAAGTCCTGTTTTGTTAGGTACATATGTATCAAATGCAGTTTAGCTAGGGTTAATACATATTAAGAAAAGAATCAAATTACGGCTCATAAATATGTGTGTATATATATGTTTTTGGATCAACTTTGTTAGTGAGAGAGAGAGAGAGAGGGAAAACATAAAGTTCTGGTCATCACTGCAAGTTGGCATGTAAAAGAGAAAGCTCTCACAGTCTCTATCTCTCTAAAAGCTGAGGAAAACAAAAGGTAAAAAAGAGAGAATTGAATGAGAAGCATACAGAGTTATAAACGCACTTCCATGTTTGCACTTCTCGAGGAAGCTTCTCTTCTCCTTTTACGTCTGCCCCCACACTTCCCTCTAATTACGTTCGTCATCTTTTGTTTTTTTTTCTATAGATTTATATATTTTGTTTTATTAATTCAAATTTATTTAGAATAATACTTTAAAATAGTACATTTTAAAGTTTTTATTTCAAATATATCACTTTAAAACTAAAATTTTTAAAATATCACAAATAATTATCTGAAAAACTTATTTACTCTAAATAAATTATATATAAACTTAAAATATTATATTTGGGTTTTTTCTAATTCAAGATTTAATTTTTATATTAAAATAAAGTTTTCATGTATTTTAATCTTAAATTTATGCTATTATTGGAAGTTTAAACTAATGATGTTATTTTTTGAAAAAAAAATTTAAAAATGTGTTATTTTATACCATTGTCCATTCATTTGAGTTGTTATTCACTATGCCATCAACTTCTTTCAGTAAAAAACAAAAATGTAAAATACTAAGTAGACTTTGTTTTATTTATTTATGATTATTAAAAATTAGACACTTCTCTAAAACTTATTTCAAAATAGCATCATTAGATTAAATTTCTAATAATAACATAAATTTAAAATTAAAATACATTATAATTTTATTTTAATAGAAAAATTAAACCTTAAATTAGAAAAATAATAATCTTATGTATAATTTATTTAAAGTAAATAAGTGTTTTCACATAATTATTTGTGCTATTTTGAGAATTTTAATTTTATGATGTTAGATTTGGAATAAAAAAATTTTAAAATGCTATTTTAAGGTATTATTCTAAAAATTAACTATTCAATTAAATAATACATATTTAATGAATATTAATTAAGTAAAAATAAAAAATCAAACCAACCATATATAAATTGATTATTATAATTATTCAGTGCTTTAAAAAATTAATCCATCTCACGTTGTTACTTTTTTCCACCACTTCACATGCATAAACGTGCATGAGATCGTAGCTTTACTTCTATATCGTATTATTTAAAATTATATACGACAATAAAAGTTAATGTTTGTAAGCATATCATATGATAATTATTATGGTTGTTGTTGTTAAGCAAACTAAAGTAAATTATAAATAAACAAATAAAAGTGTAATAAAGGCAACGGTCTCATGTATGAATGGTCTATATGCACATTCTTCCATGCAAGTTATATATACAATCATCAAGTTAAATACGATCTCGACCTTGGATTCCATTTTCTCCTCTCTAGTTATTTCAATTTTTCAAAACAAAATATAAAGATATATCATCTTTCTTTATGATATTTTAAAAATTATACTTTATTTTGGAATGTGTTGATGTTGAATGCTAACTTAGTTTTACAAAGTACACTCACGAAGCTCTTTTTTGTCCCTTCCTTCTTTGAATGATTTTTTCATTAGTTCTAATCAGTTATTTACCCCAGAAATCTAATTATTATTCATATATAATTTTGTTCGTTTGTTTGTTATCGGTGGTTACGTATGCAGTTGTGGTCAATATCAAAGTTGTGACTGCAACATATATTGTTCGTTTGTTTACCGGCGATTGTTATAGTTATGGTTGATGATAGATTTTTATTCGTGCTTTTCTTTTAATTAGCGATTAAAAAAATTACAACGTAAAATATAACGTTTGAACGCTACGATTGACCGATAAACGAACAATAATTTGTAGTCACAATCATAAAAAACTGCTGTTGATAAACGAAAATGACTTAAAGAGAAGAAAAGAAAAAACAAGTTACATTGCAAAAGGAAAGAAACAAGTGAAAGACCCTTTGAGAAATGATCTATTTATGTATGCATATCTTATTACTATCAGTGAGACCCTTTGATGATTGGGCTTCATACAAATTGCCCATTAAACATGTTATATATTAAAGCCTTCAACAATATTACATTACAAACATTTATTTTTGTTTATTCATAGACATTTCAAAATAAAATAAAACTATATTTATATCTACACATGGAAAAATATTCGTAAATATTATAACTTTTATTTAAAATTATTTTAATATTAATTTTTGTATATATAAATTAAAAAAAGAAAATAATTGTTTTTACGAATTTAATATTAGTTTTTAATTATTTTAATAAAATATATTGATTCTCTAATCATAATATTTATTTTAATAACATATCAGAATAACGTTATTTTTAAAAAAAATATTTTTCAAATAATATATTAAAAATGCAAAATATCAACTTTATGGTGACCATTTAAGATGATATGTTCATCTTTCCTCCTCTAAAATAGATTTGGGCTTTGAAAATTTAGATTATATGCTTTAACGTATCTGAGATCAGATTCAAATATACATTGATATTTGTGATTTTCTATAAATATTAAGGTTTAGTTGAAAAAAATCAAAATGACAAAAAATGTAAATCTAATTAGATTACCTTATATATATTGGGTAAGAAGAAGAAAAAACGATACAAATACTATGGAAGGACTAATATCGTACATATTAATGTATATCAATAACTAGATTTATACCTACGCGATGCGTGGGGAAAAATATTCGTAAATTATATTTTATTAGTAAATATAAATTAAATATTTATATAATTTTCATTTTTATTTAAAATTACTTTTAACATTAATTTTTGTATATATAAATTAAGAAAGAAAAAAATAAATTTTTTATGAATTTAATAGTATTTTTTGGTTAGTTTAATAAAATATATTAATACTCTAACCAAATTAATAACAATGACATATATTGTAATTATTCGAATAATTTAACCATATTTCTATATTTATTTAAAATTTACTGTAATGATGAAATGTAAACATGGTATTTCTGTTAATAACACGTCAGAGTAATATTATTTTCTTAATTTTTTTCTCAAATAATATATTAGTGATTATGTAATAACTTAAATCTATTTATATTCATTTGAAACTATTTATAAATTAATGTATTAAAAATTTAAAGAAATAAAAATTATTGTTTTTGCAAATGTAATACTATTTTTTTGGTTAGTTGAATAAAATATATTGTTTCTCTAACGAAATTAATATCAATGGCATGTATTGTAATTATTCTAATAATCTAAACCCTTTTATATATTTAAACTGAAATTCGTTGTGGTGTTGACACGTCAGCATGACATTTTTGTTATTAACACGTCATGGTAAAATTACTTTGTTAAAAAAATTTTCAAATAATATATTTCAGTATTTTGGTGATTTCCATATTCTTTATTTGGGTCGATTTAATAGCTTCAAACATTATGTTACAAACTTACAATGAATACAAGAGTAAAACCCATGTTTTGTACATTGCTTTTTCTTTCTTTGTTTGCAAGTTAATATTTTTAGTACATAGGAAATTACATGGTACATGCTGATTCAGGAACATTATCAGAGACACTTGGTAAACCAAATTGCAGATTCTTCAAAGGAAAAGACAGTACGTACAAGCGTTTTGTTATGTGCAGAATAAAAAAGTTTGTCGGCGTTGATCATGCGTAAAGCCGTAGCCGGCTTGTGATCCGTACTCGGCAGATGGGGCAATTTGATATTCTGGAACCACAATCTCTACATGTCTGCAAAACACATTGCAAAGGTAAGTTAAAGACTGGTTTATTGATGAATGGGTTCTAGTAAAACTGAAAGCAAGCAGTTAGAAATCCTTAGTGAAACTTACCATGTGACCACACCCGAAAGCCACGTCTTTTCTGTTAGTCAGACAAATTGGGCAATTCTGTTTAAAGGAAAACTATATGAGATCATAGCTAGTTTGACAAGGTAGGAACAGAGTAAAGTATGCAAATTATGTGACCTGGATCTGTTCATCCGATGCAGGTGATTGTAGTTCAGCATTATTACTTGGAGGCGTATACGGAATAGGTGGCGGCCGTGGAACTATCTTCTTAGCTGAGCCCGTCTGGTTCCTTTATAGATAGGGACAGCAGAAGCAGTTAGGCAGTCATTATATTCCTGTCTCGTCGAAGAGATCAAAGAGAAACTTATGGAAGTACCCAAGTAAGTGGAATTCTACTGCGGCTTGATATTGGAATGGAATCTCCATTAGAGAAGCAAGAGCAAAGGCAGTTTCTTTGGCAGACTTTGGAGAATCTCTCTTCATAATCTCTGTAAAATTCACAAACTTTACAAAAGAGGAGATCAAGATCAAGAGGAAACTCGAAGCAAGAGAATATTGATGGATAAGAACTGCAGAAATTGGGAAGATACCTGAAAGTTGTCGAATTCACGCTTAGGGATCTTATCATCGAATTTCCTCATGTCTTCCCATGGACCGTCTCCAACACCGATTAAAACAATCGACAAAGCATAAGAGCTGTAGATTAAAAACAAAAAGCCTGAAAGTCGAGCTGTGAAAATGGAGGAAACTGAATCCGCGTTTGTTTCACCTTGCGTTTACAATGGCATCTATGGTTGTTTTCTCTTGTTGACTGAGTTCTCCCTCCGGCATATCTCTACCTCTCGTAACCTTTTCGCATTCAGAATGTGGCCTTTTTTAAGTTTCTAGTGCTATAAGGTCTTTTGTTCTCTTTAGCTTTAGACTTTTACCTGTCCATCAGCAACAATCACCAGAACATGAAATTGTCCTCCGTTCTTCTCGACAATGTCGACAGCAGCATCGATGAGCGGTCCATACGACGTAGGCCCTTTTGAACACAGAAACTCGTGATATGGTAATGAAGGTAGACATTTACTACAGAGGTTAGATTTTAAGTTTTCAAGGAAAAACCTGAAAGACGCAAGTTGGGTGCGATTCTCCTGTAACATGCTAAAACCTCTTCGAAGCCATGACATGGAGAACTGTCGCTATGGAAACTGAACACTTCCTCGTCGTGTGTTGTTGCTGGATGATACAGTGCAAGAAAACACACAGATTTATAATAATGAACAAAAGGTCGAAGATGATACTTTTAGAAGAGGAAAAACTTACAGTCGCCAAAGCCGAAACAAGGGATGAGATTGTCCTCGTCGAAAGGAGCTAAGGTTTGACCTATAACAAAAATCGCCTTTTCATATGGATTCGGAGTTTCCCCAAGCGCATGCAGACATTTTCCATCGAAAGAAATTTTCCCTGAAACAGAGCGATAAATCACTCTTACAGATAAACAATATATATGTGAATATTACAGATTTTATACTTACCAGTCCACTCGTTGCTCTTTGTGAAATCAATTCCGAGAATAAGATTGGATGATTCAAGACCAGCTTCTCTTAACGCTTTTGATACCTTTTACAATTCCATTCATTGACCATAACTCAAGAACAATTCTTCATTTCTAGTCCTTTGACTTTGAAGAACTCAAATAAAATGGAGGTAGCAAAATCCATGGTAATCCGAAAGTCAAGTCCAACACATGAAACTGAGTTAACGAACCTGGTCTAGGGAAGAGAAGCGATCAGGGATGAGTGCATACTTCTGCTTTGCGGCATTGATCTTGTCGGAAACGGAGATAGAAGGATCCGACGGTGATGGTTCATTCGATCGAGACGACGTCGTTCTCGTACTCATACTTGTACTGCTTTTGCTTTTTCCATTTCCCAATTTCCGTATGAAATTCCCCATAAGCATCTCTTTTCTTCTCCTTATGAAAATGGCTTTCTCTCCAAGAATATTTTATGAAGATTTCTTCCTTCGTTGCTGCAAATAGTTAAAAAAAAGACTATTCTTTAAGACACCATTAAACGCATTTTAGTTCTATGCCATGCTATTCATTATTGATGTGGCCAGAAGAGGACTTTATTATTTACTAACAGACATAATTACATAAACATTGGAAATTCAAACTATATATTAAGCATTGAAGATCTTATGAGATATACATATGCAAATATCATTTAATGAAAATAAATGAGTTTATGGTGAAGATGGAATGAGAAAGAAAATGACTTTGTGATGAAGAGGGAATTAGATTCTCTTGTCTTATCTTAACTCCCAAGTTTAACATCTCTTTTTCTTTTTCTTCTCCACGCGTTTCTTGAAGCTTACTTTACTGATATCAAACCCAAATAGCCTACAACGCAAAGAAGCTCATTTCAATATTGTTCATACGTTGTGAAAGATGTTTATGTGATTGGTGAGAATTTTAACTATAAAGTGTTCACTTGAAAAATGTCTGTGAATATTTTTAGGAAACTTTTACCTTTTAAAAACTTATTAATATTTTGACTTGCTAATCGAAATTTTTTTTAAAATCACAAATCTATTTGTGTAACGGTTAAACAAACCAGATATTGCATCAATCAATCTGATTTGTCTCGGAGTTTTGGATACATGTTGGGATCTAATTTATGTTCACACAAGCCACAACGAAGGCTTAGACATGCACAAGGAGGAATGGTCCAGTGGAATCTTTAATGGAGAAGCCCCTAGCCACCAACATAGTCCCAAACTTAGCTCCAACGCTTGGACATGTAGATCACTCATCCCATATCTTTGGATTTCTACCAATACATTGGACTACTCATTAGAATATGACTGGTGACGTTACACATTCACATTTATATATATTTAATTGAATAAACAAATAAACTGACACAAAAATTAGAAAATTAATTTTAAGAATGATGATAAAAAAGGTTATCAGTCAAAATGTATTTACTTTCTATTTTAAAAATAGTGAAATAACAAATATTAACCCCGGAAATATTAAGAACAGTTGTATCCTAATAACTTAAAACTATATTTATACCCATGAGAAAAAATATTTGCAAAATATATAATATTATTTATTTAGTAAATATAAATTAAATATTTATATAATTTAATTTTTATTAAAAAATATTTTTAATATTTTTAATATTAATTTTGTATGTGTAAATAAAAAGGTAAAATAATTAGTTTTTGAATGTAGTAGTAATTTTTTGTTAATTTAATAAAATATATTGATTCTATAGTAAAAAAAATATTAGTGACATATATTATAATTATTTTAGTAATTTATATATTTATTTGAAATTTATTATGATTATTTTATTAATAACATATTAATATAAAATATTTAAAAAAAATATTTTTCAATTAATATATCAAAAATATTCTTTGTCGATAAGTCTGGTACTAAGTCCACCGTCGTTTCCTTGAAATGCTCCTGACCAAACAAGAGGCCGTTCTTGGTATCCAAATCACCATTGTTGTATAGGTAAGGACACGAACGAGTGAGGAGATTGTCGATCAGATTCCAGGTTTCTAATTTAACGTCGATCAATAAGTTAAATGCTTTCGTAGCTTTCGTCATCTTCTTTTGCCTGTATATCCCGTACTCGTCCAAGCACCACCCCCTTGGTACGGTTGTACCTGAGAGTTATATAACCTAGAGTTTAGTGAAATACTCCCTCGCCAGTTGATTTGACTCCTGATTTGCATGAAACAACAATTCATAGTGCTTGTCAGATTTATTACTACACTACGTATGGACTTTTTATTTGTGTAATTACTAAACTAAGCTTAACTACCATATTAGGCAATAGGCATGACATAACTGTGCCTTAATCTGAGTTTGAATAAGTTTTAATTAATTGAACTAGGCGAAGAAGGGAAAGTATATTAATTATTAAAAAATATAATCTCATCGGATGTTGACAATGACATAAACAAACAAATACCTAAATATTAATTGAAAATTATTTAAAAAAATAATAATATTATTATTAACAAAAATATCATGATGATATGTGGTTAACACAATAAATTTTAAAATAAATATATAAATAAATTTAAATTATTTAAATAATTATAATATATATCACTTTTATTAATTTGATTACAAATTAGTATATTTTATTAAACTAACCAAAAATCAGTATAACTTTGAAAAAATATTTTTATTTTTATAATTTACACATACGAAAGTTAATATTAAAAATATTTTAAAATTATTAAAAATAAAAATAAAATTATATAAATATATAATTTATATTTACTAAATAAATAATAATATATAATTTATGAATATTTTTCTATATTTTATTAAATTAACTAAAAATCACTATAATTTTGAAAAATAATTATTTTATTTTTGAAATTTACACATATGAAAGTTAATATTAAAAATATTTTTAATTTTTAATACTAAAAATAAAAATTATATAAATATATAACTTATAATTATTAAATAAACAATAATATAGAATTTGTTAATATTTTTCTTCTGGATATAAATCAAATGTCGATATGTATGAATATATATGAATATATATTAGATCAATGTCGATATATATGAATATATATTAGATCAATGTCGATATATATGAATATATATTAGATCAATGTCGATATATATATTTTCTTCTGATCAATGTCGTACTTAGATATGAATGTCAATATATATGAATATATATTAGATCTTATACTATATATTAATTCCTGTTTCGATTTTCTCATTGTTGATTTTTTTTCAAATGTGTTGTAAATCAAATGTAGATAACAATTAACAAACATAAAAGTAACAATTGTAAACTTTCAAGACTAACCAATACATGGAATCTTTTTTTTCTGTTCATTTATTACCAAAACTAACAATCCTAATAAAGTTTATCTTTATCCACTAATGGCATTAACCATTGTGGGGTACAAATTATAATACCAAGATACATTTACTACTGCAATTAAGCGTATCGTAGTCGTGGAGGACTCACACATTCTTAGAAGAAGACTTTTGCTTTTGTAACTATTTTGGGCGATTCTCCAACCATCCATTTGTTCCATGTTTATTCTTTTTTTTCGTGAAAGATTTGACAGCTTCACCTAAGTCTAAAAATATCACATTAGCTGTTTCTTACTTTTCAGATATTTCAAAGAATCCATAATGTAAGCTTATTAAATGTGTGTGCCAGTGTAAATGGGCATTGAAACAAAACATAGATTATTTATTTGTTTCTGGTTGGTGAACACACCTGATGCACTTTCCATTATGATTAAATCTTTCTTAGCCATATTAAGAGGCAATTTGAGAAATAAGTATCAGAATTCTAATTTTTTTTTTTGACACCACCACAAGAAATCTTTTATAAAGACAACTATTTGTATTATCAAAATATATTAGATCGTTTGCCTCCTGTAGAAATATGCAACCAATCGCAATGACCTGCTATAAAAAAATATAATTGCTGTTGAATTTCAGCGCTATAATCAAAAATTTACGATTGAAATAGTACAAAATATCTTTATAATTATTTATAAATTAAATAGAAAAAATTATCAAATCGACAATAAAACAAATAAATTTGCGTGTAAATATTACGATTAGTCTGACGATTACCAAACAAACTTATAATATCGATATACGTTTAGACGCTGCCATTACAAAAGAAATAATGATTTATCGCATACTATCTCAAATTTAGCGAATATTACGGAAGGGTCACCAATGAGGTGGCAACAGGTCACGTGAAACACACGTGCTCAACCAACCTCTCACCTCCAGTTACCCAACCGGTAAGGATGTGGTTTTCTATATATTTGTTGAACCAAAATCCAAAAAAGTAATTAAAAAAAAAGAGAGGAAAATAAAGGAAAAATCTGAAACCAAAAACGAGAAGAGAAGGCAAAAAGGAGTCGAAGAACCTTTCGCGCTCTGACGAAATTCATTACTTATACTGATATACTCCTCTTTGTCTCTCAATATCTCTCCCTCATCAACACGTTTCACCACAGAATCATTAGCACTTGCTCGGTTCCCTCGAAGATCAAGCGTCACGGCTCATGACGCAGTCACCGGTTCAACCGCCTACGCCGCATCCCACTCAGCCGCATTCCGGAACCGGAGATGTATTAAGAGGCGATGTACAGGTTAGGTGCGCAGGTTGTCGTGTGATTCTGAGGGTGAAGACCGGCGTTGTAGAATTCTCGTGTCCGACTTGTCAACTTCCCCAAATGTTACCACCGGAGCTCCTTTCTAGGGCACGGCCGCCGATTCCGCAACCGCAGCCGATTCAGACGCTTCCGCCGCTTCAGCCGCTGAAACCTCTTAATTTACCCAGGCCTCCGGTGCCGGCTCATGGAATCGATCCGACGAAGATGCAATTGCCTTGTGCTAACTGTCAGGCCATCCTCAATGTGCCACATGGACTCACACGGTTCTCGTGTCCTCAGTGCCATGTCGAGCTCGCTGTGGATGTCTCGAAGCTCAATCGGTCTTTAACTGGTCCTCAGTCTACTCCTGATGCACCTCCTGTTCCGTCTCCGCCACCTGTCGAGGAAGTCAATGAGGTTCTCAATTTGTCCAGAATTTCTTGGCTGATGTGCTTTGCGTGCGCGTTGAACTCTGTTACACGTTGGCACATTTTTGAATTCCAATCCCTGGTTTGTTGGGTTTTATGGTTAATCAGCGGTGTTTCATTTCTAGTTTTTTTGTGTGATATAATCTTGGATCTAAATTTCTCTGGAAAATGGTGTATGGGTAAATTCTCTGAAATTATGAGACTGTGATTTGTTGAAGACTGGGACATGCTTCTTAATTATCATTGGTCAAAAAACTAGGAAGCTATTGAAGTGGAGCGAGAGGAAGACGAAGGTGGAACGGCTGGAGAAACGTTCATGGATTACGTGAGTGCCTCATTTAGACAGTGGTTATGTTTTTCGTTCGCCAGTTTAGTATTCTAAACGATGTTTATTTGTTTATTTGTGCAGCGTCCCCCAAAACTTTCAATTGGACCTCCTCACCCTGATCCAATTGTTGAAACAGCATCTCTGTCTGCGGTGCAGCCTCCAGAACCCACTTATGATCTCAAAATCAAGGAAGAGCTCGAAAAGTCAAAAGCTTTATCGTGCTTGCAGATTGAGACATTAGTTTACGCTTGTCAGGTTGCTTTTAAATGGCATTTTTAATTTAATGGCTTCAAACGTCTCTGGCATGTGTTTGAACATGCTGATTTTTTATAGAGGCATCTCCAGCACCTTGCTGATGGAACTAGAGCGGGCTTTTTTGTTGGAGATGGTGCTGGTGTGGGGAAAGGGCGAACAATTGCTGGGTTGATTTGGGAAAATTGGAAACATGGAAGGAGGAAAGCTTTGTAAGGATACCGCTGCGTCAATTGCATCCTTTATAAGATATCAATAACTCAATTCAGTCTGGGTTATTCATGTACTTTATATGCATAATCATGCCTACTGCCTACAATTTCCATTTTTGGTCTCTTAGATAACTTAAAGTAGGATGAGATGAGTTCTAATTTATATTTGCTCCCTATTATCTATGTTTTACATAGGTGGATTTCTGTTGGCTCGGACTTGAAGTATGATGCGAGAAGGGACTTGGATGATGTGGGGGCCACATGCGTTGGAGGTATCTTGATTGTGGCTGTTAAATGAGTTTGTTATTCACATTTTTGGGTCCAAAATGCTTATACATAAAGCTTATTCTTGATACATTTTCGGGCTTGTGGTTGAATAGAAGTTTTTGAGAGTGGTTGGTATGGAGTAAACTTGATCAGAATGAGATTCTGATTTTAACCTATGCGTAAATGCTGTAATATTATGATGTAGAGTATATATGTATTAGTTCAATGATATAATAAAGAACTTCTTTTCATAACTGATAAAGTGATAAAGGTAATCGGTCTCTGAACTCTGTGTATGGTGTCGTCATGCCTAGAATTTTTTTGGATAACTGATCTTTGTGCATTTCATGATAATTTCAGGTAATTAAAGTTGGACTGTAACTTTAGAGTAGTCCAATTGGATTTGTGATTCTCAGTCTTGTTAAGTTTTCTTAGAATTGAGCCTGAATATTTTTTAAAATATTAAGAGATGGAAAAATATGACAAATCAAGCAAGCATATCAATGAATAGGTTCAGTCAAGGGAACATTTCAATGTCCAGTCTTATTATCATTTGTGTATCTTGTCTGCAACTAAAACCAATGATGTGTTTAACGTCCAGTAAATCCTTTGAACAAGCTACCGTATTCTAAGCTTGACTCAAAGAATGTTGGTGTTAAAGATGGAGTAGTATTCTTGACATACAATAGCCTCATTGCTTCCTCTGAGAAGGGCCGTTCTCGTTTACAGCAGCTTGTTCAATGGTGTGGACCAGAATTCGATGGTCTCTTGATCTTTGATGAGGTATCAAATCCATGAATGATGTATATTAGATTCTTTTGCGTTAAATTCTCCTTCCTTTCTTTTGGTGAAATTGAACATGTGCCAGTATCCCCGGCCATGGTAAATTGCTTGATCACTGGTTTTATCAAATTTGATCCAAGCTCTAATCATTACTACATTATGCAGCTTCGGCTACTAAATTTTTTCCTTTATGTAGTGCCATAAAGCGAAAAATTTGGTACCTGAAGCTGGGAGTCAGCCAACACGCATTGGGCAGGCAGTTGTCGACATTCAGGTCTGCTAATTGAAACTGGATGCCTGACTACACCGTTCTTATCAGTCTTGCTTTTAATATTGCTTTTTGGCTCTGAAGAGTGAGATTATACATAGTTTGGAACTCGATGGTGATTAGTGTCGTCTAGTTGACTCTAGATAATGAATCTTGGAAAAGCAGGATAAGATCCCACAAGCACGTGTGCTTTATTGCTCTGCTACTGGGGCATCTGAACCACGAAACATGGGTTATATGGTCAGGCTTGGTCTTTGGGGAGCTGGAACAAGTTTCAGTGATTTTAACAAATTTCTAGGTTGGTTTTCTTTTCTATCTCCTGTTGAATATATCTTGACAGCATCTGGATTAGTATTTTCTATTTTACTTGCCTTTTAGACAAAAGGCTTATCTTAGAGTTAATTCGGGTAAATATAAATCATTAAGTGTCGGGCAAATATTCCATAAATTGAGTTTAATAGGTTTGGCCGCATATTCCTAATTCTAATTGTTTCTTCGCATCTCTTAGTCTACTATATGCATTTGGTATGGAACTTTAACCAAGCCTTTGTGCAGGTGCACTTGATGCAGGTGGGGTAGGAGCGTTGGAATTGGTTGCCATGGACATGAAAGCAAGGTTTTACTAGCTTGTGTCATACTTCTTAGTCATTCACAATGCTAATAGTTTATTCTAACATACATTCTATGTAATAGGGGGATGTATGTATGCCGTACTCTGAGCTACAAAGGGGCTGAGTTTGAGATTGTAGAAGCTCGTTTGGAAGCAGGAATGGAGGTAATCGTTCTTTTTAATAAAATTTTGCTTGAAAGCTGCAATATCCTGATTGACTATCTAACTCTGTTACCAAGTAAATGCCGTGTAAGCTTAACAAAGGGTTACATATGAAGAGTAGGGTGTCTTAAGTTTGAACCAAGCTCTTACATTAGTTTCAGCAGGCTTTACTGTGCTTATGAAATTCCCAATTCCGCCATAATAAACTAAAATCTGATTGGTGCTTTGATATTTTTTTGGCAAGCAAGTTCATTATTTGTGTTCTCCTGTTTCTAGCTTCAGAGATTTCTGTCAATAAATTTAAAAGCAGAGCTTTTGTGTTGTATTACGTGCTTTCTTTTATAGGCAATGTACAATAAGTCTGCAGAATTTTGGGCAGAGCTACGGATAGAGTTGTTGTCAGCAAGTGCTTTTCTCCCTAATGAGAAACCAAATTCTAGTCAGTTGTGGAGATTATACTGGTCAAGCCATCAGGTATAATTCTTACATAGTTGATAATTAGACAGAGTTGTTACTGTTGTTGATGATTGTCATCTTAATCCTAGAGCTTATAGAACTATTTCCGATGTGTCACTGCAGCGTTTTTTTAGACACTTGTGTATGTCAGCTAAAGTTCCTGTAACTGTGAGGTTAGCTAAGAAAGCCTTGTCAGCAAACAAGTGTGTTGTTATTGGCCTTCAGAGTACTGGAGAGGCTAGAACTGAAGAGGCTGTAACTAAATATGTGTGTTTCTCCTCATACTAAATATTATTCCAACTAACTAATCCCTTCATGATTGATAATCTTGTCCCCTTTTTTCTGCCATAGGGTCTTGAGCTTGATGATTTTGTGTCGGGACCTCGAGAGCTCTTGTTGAAATTTGTGGAAGAAAATTATCCCTTGCCCGAGCAGCCTGAACCTCTCTCAGGTAACTTAATTCTTTCTGTACGAATTCTTGCTTTTGCATCCGTCTTCATAGTATGCCTCTTATGGACTTTTACAGAGGATGATAGTGTTAAAGAACTTCAGAGGAAGAGGCATTCAGCTTCACCAGGTGTTTCAATTAGAGGGAGAGTAAGAAAGATGGCAAAGTGGAAACCAGATAGTGATGATGAAAGTGATTTGGAGGCTGAAGGTGGGTTTCCTGGTGAAAACTTCTGGGTACCTACTGAACAGACACAATTTTGATGCTAGGCTGTAGGGGCAAAAGTATAAGATAAGTTTTGAATATAGTTATTTAAGCACTGCAGAAAAGTTTTTATTAAGAAAGAAATCTACGTAACAGCTAATAAGCATCATGTAATACGATAGATCTCCAATATTCGAAATTGCTAAAGGGATGACCTTATTTTGTTATGGTACAAGTATTCTCAGATCTCCTAGTCTATGTATGTGCATCGTCTTGGTCTGTTCCTTCAATCAATCGAATCTTACATCATCAAGGTCTGTACACTCTCCTAATCAACAGTGTTTTTAATGCAGCCGACTCTGCTGACAATTCTAATGATTCTGATGATGAGTTCCAGATATGTCAGATATGCAGTGGGGAAGATGTACATTGCTTCTACTTGGATAGCTTTATTTCTGTTGAGGTTACAAGACTTTTAATAACTTATCTTGTGATGAAAACTAGGAAAGGAAGAAGTTGCTCCATTGTTGTGAATGTGACAAGCTATTTCACCTGGACTGTGTAGTTCCTGCAGTTACAGACCTACCTTCTGAAGCATGGACATGCTATTCTTGCAAGGAAAAGACAGAGGAGTACATTCAAGCAAGACGTCTGTACATTGCGGAATTACAGAAAAGGTCTACACACTGGAATAGCAGCACGTGTCTTGATATCTTCCTGCTTGTATAATAAAGGCAAAGTATTAGTTTTTTCTAAGACTGGTTATCCATTTCTTAGGTATGAAGCAGCCTTGGAACGAAAATCAAAAATTATAGAGATTATCCGTTCTCTGAATCTCCCAAACAATCCTTTGGATGACATTGTTGATCAGGTAACCATCATCTATACGTCTGTTTTTTAGGTATGAAGCAGCTCACTGGTATACACGAGTCTCCTTTCCCTTTATGGTGTAAATGTATAACGCTTTGTGTGGATGGTATTCAGTATTATCTATGAATCCTTTATCCAAGTTATGGCATCTAGGGGTGCGTCGATTGTAGTATCCAAAGGCTCGTTTGTGTGGTTAAGAATACTTCTGGAAACTTAACAATGTGCCTGAATTGTCACTACTGTTTGTCTATTAATGCAGCTTGGAGGCCCTGACAAAGTTGCAGAAATAACAGGCAGGCGAGGTATTCTTGTAAGAGCATCTAATGGGAAAGGCGTTACATATCAAGCAAGAAACACGTAAGTGAAAACTTTCTCTCTCTCATTCTCTATTTTCTCCTCTTTTATGCTTCTAATCCATTCCTACTACTTTATTTTATTCAGCACTAATAATTTACTTTTCATCCTTGTGCTTCTTGACTAGAAAGGATATAACAATGGAAATGGTCAACATGCACGAGAAACAACTATTTATGGATGGTAAGAAGTTGGTTGCCATTATTTCTGAAGCTGGTTCAGCAGGTGTTTCGTTGCAAGCTGATAGAAGGGCAGCAAATCAGGTGTGTTGAGGTTGTAGGTTCTCTTACTAGATAAAATTTTGTCTATTTGTATGTTATTATTCTGAAGACCTAGGTACATTGTGAAAGATGGTCTCAAAGGACTTCACGTGTTGGCTTTGGAGATATTGGTTCATTTGGAACTTCTTTGTGACTGCAGAGAAGAAGGGTTCACTTGACTTTAGAGCTTCCCTGGAGTGCTGATCGTGCGATTCAGCAATTTGGAAGAACTCACCGGTCAAATCAAACATCTGCACCTGAATATAGGTTGACATGACAACGTTTGTGTGTTTGATTTTGTATCTGTCCAATTGCAATAGTACTTGCTACATTTTTTAGCTAAAATTTCTGATACTCAGTTGCTGAGGCTGATAAGTTCTTTGTTTTTGGCCGTGTCAGGCTACTTTTCACAAATCTCGGTGGGGAACGCCGCTTTGCCTCTATTGTGGCAAAGAGACTAGAAACTCTGGGTGCTTTAACACAGGGAGATCGCAGGAAAGTCACCCCTTAAACCATTTCCCAGTTGTTTGTTATTTGGCTTGTTATTACTTAAAACTTTGCCAGGGATTTTGTCTCACAATATGGTGTGGTATATTGCAGGGCTGGGCCTTCTTTGAGTGCATATAATTATGATAGTAACTTTGGTAAAAAATCTTTGATGGTGATGTATAGGGGAATAATGGAGCAGGTTTCCCTCATAAAACCCTGTAAACTCATCAATTTTGCGTTAAGATTTAGAAACCATATGGGTGTCGTGGAAAAAAACAGGAACAATAACAATGGATAAAGCGTGATATATAGTATGGTGTGGCTTACTTTTCAGGAAAAACTACCCGTTGTTCCTCCTGGGTGCTCGACTGATGAACCAGAAACAATTAAAGAGTTTTTGACCAAGGCAAAGGCAGCTCTTGTCGCGGTTGGAATTGTTAGGGACAGTGTTCTGGGTAAGCTTTGTTCGTAAGTTGTATTTCTTTTTGCACTGAAATTAAATGCTATTTGTAGTAATTTCTTTTCTACTTTACTTCATTGATGATAATACAGCCAATGGGAAAGATGTTGGAAAGTTACCAGGACGTATAATTGATTCTGACATGCATGATGTTGGACGATTTCTGAATCGTCTCTTGGGGTTACCACCTGATATTCAGAATAGGTATTATGTGCTTTGCAGCGCTTCTTAACTTCTCTTTTAAAAATTATTTCCATTAGTTGTTGTAATAGACTTTTATGCTGTGCAGGCTGTTTGATTTGTTTACTAGCATATTAGACGTTCTTGTACACAATGCTCGAATAGAAGGAAGTTTTGATTCGGGAATTGTCGATATGAAGGCTAATAGCGTTGAGCTGCTGAGCACTCCAAAGGTATCTGTTACTTGGTTACTGGTTCTCAAGTGTATATGTGATTTTCTAATATTCAAAATTTTCAGATCGTCCATGTGGATCAAATGTCTGGTGCCTCAACTATGCTCTTTACGTTTACTCTAGATCGGGGTGTTATATGGGAGGTATAAGAGTATATTTCATGCTTTGTAAATAAGTTACTTGACCACAATAAATGAAAAAAAAATGGTTTGATCTGTTTCCCAGTTTGCGAGTTCAATGCTAGAGGGGAAGAGAAGGGACGGGCTTGGTTCAACCAGTGATGGCTTTTATGAATCTAAAAGGGAATGGTTAGGAAGACGGCATTTCATATTAGCATTTGAGAGGTAAATTATTCTACTCTCAAAATGTTGTCCTTTAAAAAATAACAAATAAATTACCAATAAAACAGTCAATCTCACTGCTGGGTTTATCTTTGGATTTCTAGTGCGGCCTCTGGGTTGTTTAAGATTGTCCGTCCTGCTGTAGGAGAGTCAATCAGGTATATGCACACCATTGCCAAAACATTTACATTTCATATTGCTGGCTTGGTTGTAACTTCTGTTTTTTTTTTTTCACAGGGAGATGTCTCTCTCAGAGTTGAAAACTAAATACCGAAAACTCTCATCACTGGAGAAGGCTCGTACAGGTTGGGAAGACGAGTACGAAGTTTCATCTAAACAGGTATGCTTCCTCAATCAGAAAGCAAGGGTAGCACTGAATCATCCCAGAGTATTTGAGTTTAAGCCTATAACCATCGATAGAAGTGTGTGCATTTATATGAGAGTTTATATGTGAGTGCAGTGTATGCACGGACCAAAATGTAAGCTGGGTGAGTATTGCACGGTTGGACGAAGAATACAGGAGGTCAACGTTATTGGTGGCCTCATTCTTCCCATCTGGGGAACCATTGAGAAAGCTCTCTCAAAACAAGTAAAACAGAGGACCTTTGCAAGCTTCATATAATCTCAGCGATGAAACTTAGCAGCAGCAAATATATCCACAAGTAAAAACTTTATTTTTGTTTTCTCAGGCCCGTCAAAGCCACAAGAGAATTCGAGTTGTTCGCATTGAGACTACAACGGATAATCAGCGGATAGTGGGCCTCTCTATCCCTAATGCAGCTGTAGAAACTGTATTACAAGGTATTTGCAAGCTTTTCTCACAAAGATTGATCTCGAGACATGATGAGGTTTCGTACAAGAAAAATAGAATGGTTATTTCGACGATTCTTGATTTTTGTTTTTTTGCAGATTTAGCATGGGTTCAAGAGATCGATGATTAAGACAAAAATTACATTATTCATTAGAAAAAAAAATAAGGACACCCTGAAAGTTCCTACCTCAACCAAGGCACTTGTCTTCCATTTTTCTGTATATCACATGTCTAATTAGCAAGAGAATACATAGATGTAATATTATTATTATTATCTTAAAACGTTTTCTTGTGGATGTTTACAATTAACAATGTGTACAATTAACAATGTGTACAATTAACAAGTAAAAACTTCATTTCACAAATTATAAAATTCTCAATGAAACAAGTAGTGGTATTGACAATATTCATGTTAATAGTCCAAATAATAATGTATATATTAATAATACATGTAGTGATATTGACAATATTATATGATAGATTTGAATATGTTTAGTCAAATGACATATATGTTATATTCAAAATATGTTTTCTTAATTGTAAATTATCTAGTGTTATTTATAATATGTTATATTCAACATTTAAATATGTTATTCAAAATTTAGTTTTCATTTTTAAATCGGAACTATCATTTTTTTGGTGTTTCACGTGAGAAGGCTCAGTTTGAAAAAAAAATTGACAACAAAATCAAAATCAAAATTTTCTGGTTTTGATGCGCTTTTGCCAATTATTTCGTTGGTTATTTAGCCAATTATTTCGTTGGTTATTTCGTAAATAATAGAATTCGAATATTTTATTGATACTTTGGTAAGGATTTAGACGAAAAGGAGGCAAGAAGAAAGAAAAACGGAATTATGAATGGATGGAGGAATGAAGTATGCATCGATGATTGTTGATTTGGTTTCGTATGGAATAAGATTGGCTGATATGTGTGATGTGAGTGATTGTTGTAACTTTGTTTTGCATATTCCAATGTTACTCTTTCAACCACTCAACCATCTCTCCGACATTAAGATTACATAAATTAATACACAATGTTTCGTGTTTTACGTAATACAGTTTTACTAAATTACAATCAACTGTGAAGATGAAAAGCTTAGACGCCAGACGGACAATAAAGTACATCAACATCAATTTAAGAGCCCAATCTCGACTTTAAAATACTCTTATAGGCTCGGAATCATTTTAAAGACATATTTCTTATGGGCCTCTAACAATTTAATTAAAAACCCCCCCCATTTCTCTCCACAATTGCCAATCTTTTTATTGTTTATGATTACAAATTTACAATCTAAGGACTAAAAAACCATTTATCGTTTTTCTAAAATAAAAAATCATATGTATATATATATATATAATCAATTCAACTAATCACACAAAAAATTGTCAAACGCAAATATTCACTATAACTAAAACTCAATTAATTTCGTAACGAAAATTGATGTTATACAATGTTCCCCAAATGAAATTCTGTTAAGAACAAGAAAATAAAAATTAAGTGAATAATAATACCAATGTGATATAAAATAAATATATAGAATTTAGAAAGAGAAGAGATAATTAAGGAGACATCACAATTTCCATTTACCTTCAAAAATTCAAAGACCTTTTCTCCTCCCTCCACTTCTCCACTTTCTTTGGAACTCAGAAGATACTTTTTCTCCATCCATTTCTTTCCTTCTCTTTTCTTAATTCAACCATTCTCTTTTTTTCGCCTAATTTCCACCTTCTTTCTTTATTTCAAGACAATTCTTTATGTTCACCATAAAACATTGGACAAAAGAAAAACACACAACAATCTTAAATCCACCGATTCACTAATAGATAGAAGACTTACTTTTCCTGTCAATTTTGCTCAAAATTCTTCATGGCTTCCCAAAACTTCAGATATGGAAGGTAAAAAATGTTGAAGAGCAAATTCTTTTAATTTTTCTGCCAAAAATCAATACATATATATATGTACGTACCTCGACGTGCAGACCAATCATCCCGAGGGAGACTTTAACATTCGTGACATGAAGTAATTTCCTTTTCCGCAATAGGATGATACAAGAACTTAGTAAAAAATTGTGAGTCTGACTCTTTTTAACAAACTAAAACAAAAAAGCTTCAATCTTTCTACATTGAAACAGGTTTCCCTGATCTGGGAGACTCGCTGTGCTTTCTAGCTGGTGATGTTATCGAAGCCCGGAAAGAAGCTTGACTCTTCAGAGGTATATAAGAGGTTGCTCCAAGTCTAGTGTATGGAATTTGCATATCCACTAGCAATTTGAAATGTTGTTGTTTTCTTATTTTTGTGCAGTCAAGTAGTCACCATGTCTCGTCCTTGGGCACAAAAGAATCACTTAATCATACAACCAATTCGAATTATCCACCTTTAGATATCGTTCATCAATCTCCACAACCACGCAAAGAGATGCAGAAGCCACTGCTTGATCCCAAGAAGATGGAGAATCTTATAAAACCAGAACAGGTTGGGTGCAGCAATCACCAACGCCTAATCCCCAGCCCGAAAATCCCATCCTCACCTGGTTCCAACATCACCGATTCACAGTTGATCAATACATTAAACTTGAACACCAAACCAAACAACAACAGCAGCAGTAACAGCAATAGCAATATGAGCTCAAGAAGCAATAGCATTGAGAGTACTTCCTCTAACCCATCTAAGCCACACACAGGTGGTGACATAAGGTGGGATGCTGTGAATATGTTGACCTCCAAGGGAGTCCAGCTCGGGATCAATGATTTCCGGCGTCTGAAGCGGCTTGGGTATGGAGACATTGGGAGTGTTTATCTTGTCGAGTTAAGAGGGACCAACACCTATTTCGCCATGAAAATGATGGACAGGGCTTCCCTGGCTAGCAGAAACAAGCTGTTGCGAACTCAGACAGAGAGAGAGATCTTGTCACAGCTTGATCACCCGTTCTTGCCCACTTTATATTCTCACTTCGAGACAGATAAATTCTATTGCTTGGTCATGGAGTTTTGCGGCGGTGGCAATCTCTATTCTTTGAGACAGAAGCAACCCAACAAGTGTTTCACCGAAGACGCCGCAAGGTTAGTGTCAAGAGCATGGAAATCAAACTTACTGCACGAAGATCAATGAACATTTTTCTGTAAAAATTCAAGTCGATGATTAGAGTTTCGTTTATTTCTTACAGATTCTTTGCTTCTGAAGTGCTATTGGCATTGGAGTACTTGCACATGCTCGGAATTGTATACCGTGATTTGAAGCCGGAGAATGTTCTGGTCCGAGACGACGGACACATTATGCTCTCCGATTTCGATTTATCCCTCCGATGCTCCGTTAGCCCAACTCTCGTCAAATCCTCCTCCGTTCATGCCGGTGGCGGCAGCGGAAATGGTCGGCCTGTCGGGCTCATCGACGAGGACGCGGCAGTCCAAGGTTGTATCCAGCCGTCCACCTTCTTCCCGCGGATCCTGCAATCCTCAAAGAAGAATCGAAAGGCGAAATCAGATTTCGGGCTCTTCGTCAACGGATCCTTGCCGGAACTCATGGCGGAGCCAACAAACGTTAAATCGATGTCTTTCGTCGGAACACACGAGTATTTAGCACCGGAGATCATCCGCGGAAAAGGACACGGAAGCGCCGTAGATTGGTGGACCTTGGGAATCTTCATCTACGAGCTACTCTACGGATCGACGCCATTTAAGGGACATGGAAACCGTGCGACGCTCCACAACGTGATCGGACAAGCGCTGCGATTCCCAGAACTCCCTCATGTGAGCTCGGCGGCTAAAGATCTCATAAAGGGACTATTGGTAAAAGAACCACAAAAACGGATCGCTTACAAACGAGGCGCGACGGAGATCAAGCAGCATCCCTTCTTCGAAGGCGTGAATTGGGCGCTAATCCGGAGCGCAACACCGCCGCACGTGCCGGAACCAGTGGATTTATCATGTTACGCGAGCAAGGACAAAGAGTCTATGGCGGCTGCCGACGGCGGAAAGAAGAACAACAACGGTGCCGGTGATAACAAATCTAACGACGGCACTAGTTGCCATGATCCTGGTTACATTGACTTTGAATATTTTTAGCAATTGATAACTTAATCATACTTGAAACTATTTATACCTTCTGTTGTCTTTACATTTCTATAGAATTATTATTTTTAATTATAATTGTTTTTTTGTTCAACTTTTATTATTTGACACATTTAAAAACAAAAACAAATTATGAGTTTAAGTCCACTATTTTTGTAATTTTGTATATATAAAATGCAAAAAGACTAATCTAAAATCAAAGCCTTAGTTAAATCTATTATTATGACTAATCAACTCTCCTACAACGAGTTTAGCTGTGGCATCTCCATTCTTTATATGAATCCCATCTGCTAACCAAAGTGAGCCATTAACAACCAAGCAAAGTTAAGAAGCTTTTGACCTCTGCAAACTTGCTCCACATGCTCTGTACCGTCTGTTTCAGAATCAAATAGAATTTTGATTTTCTGTTTGTTTGTTTGTTTTATTATTCGAAAGAAAACACAGGTGTGAAGAGAAGAAACTTTTGTCATCTAACGAAGATGAATCAAAAAGGTGTCATAGATACAGTCCTCTTTCACTTGAGGCAGATTTGAAGCTAGCAACTGGAGTTTGATTACTAAAGGTAAAAAATGAGAGCTTGTATTCTTGTTGCTAGCATTTCCCGTGGAGAGGCTCATGAAGAACATTCATCACCCTCGATGGGTAAGTCTGGTTGCATTGCCCATTCAGTCCACGACCCATCATAGACTGGCACATCGGTTTTCCCCAGCCGGTGAAGCCCCTAACAGAGCAAGTGACTAAAGTCATTCTCCTCTCCGTTTATATATAATCTCTCAAGACAAACAAAAACACGAATGGTGTTACCATTGCCAGAATGCAAGCTGTTACGCCTGTCCCACAGGAGGCCATAATAGGTTTTTCCAGTGAGATGCCTGCACCAAAAAAAAGCTTAATAAGATTTGTGAACCCATTCTTTTTGAAGTGGAGATGAAATAGTTTATTACCTTGCAGTTCAAATCTTTTCTTAAGCTCCTCTGCTGGCAACAGCGTTTGAGAAGCATCAAACATCTGGGGAAAAGGGATGCACTTGCTTCCAGGTACATGACCGCTCCTTATTCCCTTACGGGGTTCAGGAGCAGTACCATCAAACCTGTACAATGATCATCAGTTTTATTATGAAGAAAGCCTAGCGAAAGCATTTATCATCAGTTGACAGAAAGTGACAACTAATCTTAATACCTAGCTTTGGAACGTGCGTCTATGTGTTGATAAGTCCGATCTTCCAAATTCTTCTTCACCTGTAAATTCACCAAAGAGTAGAATCTGAACAGGTTATCATAGCACAAATGCAAACTCAAAACTAGGTATTTACAGTTGATATTATGAGTTCCTGAATATTTCCTTCACAATTACAATTCTGGAAATGGGTATAAATTGGACGCACAAACAGGGTTTATGTCATAGAACTTGAAGTTGGGTTATCTTTGGGGGAAAAATGACTGTCCACTTCTATATTGCCAATGATTTGATTTGTGGATCAATAGACAAGGTGACTTTAGAAAGAATTGAATTATAAAACATCCTACATAAAGTTCATAAATTGTCAACCTGATCAAGTGTCCACACTAGATGTGGCTGGAACTTCGTCTTAAAGGTTATTGGACTAACCTGTGCAACCGCAAGAGACATTATTGATATGTGGGAAAAGAAAAACAAATCTTCACTCCCAAACGAAATAGGCAACCATTTCCCACAGGTGTGACTTACAGTTTGTCCTTGATAGGTTTTCTCTATAGCCTCACTTGCTGCACTGGCTTTCAAAATAGCATCACCTGATGCACTAGATTCAACATCATAACCTGAACCACGCCATTTTGGTAGACCTCCATCGAGCACCCAAACTTTTTCATGTCCAAAAACACGGAACATCCTGTTTAAGAGTAAAATAAAGAAGCATATATAAATTATAAAAATACCCGAAAAAGACGCTGAACAAAAAAGGGTTTAAAGAACAAACGAGAGCAATAACTTACCACCATACACGGGCTGCACTAAAGATTCCCTTTGCATCATAAACCACCACTCCATCTTTGTTCTCAATTCCAAGAGCAGAACAACCAGCAGCAAACGCTTCCTCAGAGGGCAACATATGTGGCAACTGTTACAAGTAATTGATATGAAATACAATACTTTAGATGATCGTCTTGATAGCACATAGAGAAACTTACACATAAGAAGCATGACAAAGAGTGAAGTAAGATGATTTAAATCCAATTAAATGGAAATTTATAATAACATAAAATTAACAGGAGAGTCAAGATTTTTCATTTGATCTCACAGAAAAAAACAGCTGTATGGTCTTCATACCAAGCATGTCGTATATACTATCGTGAAAATGGTAGCAACAGAAGATATAATATTCATATCAATAAGGTTTCACTTATGCATAAAAGTATTATATTATCAATGTGAAGTCGAGAACTTAAAAGTAAAGTACACTTGATGGTGATTCTTACACTTGTTGTTCGGTCTGATATTCCATCCAAATCAAAGAAGAGAGCACCAGGAATATGAGCAACCTGTAGGAGAGGAAAAAGTCCATTAATTCTACCAGAACGAAAATAACCCATACGATCGTGGAATAAAGAGCTTCTCAATAATCAAATTGCTCATACTCTCACCTGATATTCTTGGATCGGATTCCTCTGTTCATCTGGCATGTACCATGAAGCATCCAACACCTGAGCAGAATAGAAATTGGTAAGTAATTATTAGTATGGCAGACAAAGTTTTGAAGAAGTCAACTGGTACAAAATGGCTAGTCACCTTCAAATCAGGCTCTTTAAGATTAGCATGGAGCCAATCAACGGACACAACAGGTTCGTTGGTTGATATAGATGATATAGAGTAACAGGCTTTTGATCCAACTCCACTAGAAGCCATGGCAGGACGAGCCCATGTAGTTGATTTATAGGCTGTAAACCCGGAGCCTAACTGAGAGTAGAATGCTCTCTTCTGCAATTATCATCACAAATACAAGAAAGGGTAAGCAGAGAACGAGATTGAGTCATTTATATAGAATCTTCATTCCCTAATTTTCCGATACAAACTCATTAAGTCCAAATTCAACTTACACTAAGAAAGACGGTGGAAGTAAAGGTCCTTCGCGGACGGAGAGCAAACAAAGAAGGGGTCAAGCGGTGACTTGTAGCCAAGAAGCTTCTGGAGAAAAGAGTCGAGGCCATATCACATCAATTCTCAAAATGCAATGCAATTAAAGAAAAAAGATGGGTTAAATTTATTTTCCTCTCGGGTTGATTCTCTCCAAGTAGAACCCAAAAAGTTTGCAACTTTGCAAGCTCGTTTTCTTAATTAGTTAAAAGATGATTTTTATCACAGCTTCCGCCGCCACAAACCAAGAACCAGAGACACGTCGACTAGAGCGTGTTTGGCCGTCTAGTTTTGACATAACCTGATACAAACAAATTACTCCGGTTTAACTCTCAGGACTGAATCAAAAATTGTACCGAATAATTAACTTAAAAACCAAACCGATATAAAACTGATTATACTCTTCTTCGTTTACCTACCGTTGTATATTACGATTACAACTATTCTATATGTTATTCGTTTATTTATTGTTGTTGGTTACGATTGCGATTGATTATAAGTTTTTAATCGTACTGTTGTTTAATCAATCATCAGGAAAATTATGTTATAAAACAAAATGTATGACTATTGCGATTGACTACAGGTAGCAACGGCATGTATAATATAAAAGATATATCTTGTTTTTTCATATTTTCATTGACGTCATATGTTTAGAATATTTATTTTTCTATTTATTTACTCTTTAAAACATATTGACAAAAATAACACTATTATAAGTTTTTATTCCAAATATAACACCATTAGTTTATACTTCCAAAAAATAGCATAGATTTAATATCAAAATACATTAAAATTTATTGTTAATAAAAAAAATTAAACCTTAAATTAGAAAAAATAAACTCAAATATAATGTTTTAAGTTTATATATAATTTATTTATAGTAAATATAATTTTAGAAAATAATTTGTGCTATTTTTAGAATTTTAAATTTAAAATAAAAAAATAAAAAGTGATATTTTATGGTATTACTTATTATATAACTTATCTCCATTGAGTTAGTTATATGCATTTATTGTTGCTGATTAACCAATACTAAAAAAGTTTAATTTTAAATTAGAACGAGTGACAGAAAATATTAATATATTTTAATAAAGACAATTGATAAAAATAATATTTTTTAAATTTGTTTATTCCAAATATAAAATTAGTTTAAATTTTTAGAAATAACATAAATTTAATATTAATATATTTTTTAAAAAATTAATAAGAAAAAATTAAATCATAAATCAGAAAAAATCCAAATATAATATTTTAATTATATTTATAATTTATTTATAATAAATATATATTTTCAAAAAATAATTTATGATATTTTCGAAAATTTAAATTATTAAATTTAGAATAAAATTTTGAAAATATTTTATTTTAAAATATTACTTTTTGTGATAATGTATATATATAAATCGATTTTTTTAATTTCTCCAACATTTTTCATAAACCGGGATATTAAATAACTTATCTCTATTATTGGGTTAGATACATTCATTTGTTGATTTCTATTCACCAACACGTTTTTGTTTTTGTGTTATTTTCTCTCTTTTCAGCTCGAATATAATTTAATTGAAGTTTCCACAAAAATAAGTTAAAAAAAGGTTGCATTGCATCAATGACAATCGACAAAGCTCTTCCTGGTGGTCCCAGCAAATCTTGCTTCAACCTCATCATTCTGTTTGGGCTTCCAATCGACAATTGGGCTTAAAAGAAAAATGCTAATGGGCGTAGCTAGACTTTGGTCACTAAATTTAACTTCAACACGTCATTGGTTCAATCCCGATAAAGTATTGTCCTATTCTGACACGTGGGTATATAAGCTACTAAATTTGTAAATAGCCAATTAATTAATATCTCAACATTTTTTCCTATTATTTTAAATATTTTTTTTTTCCAAATGTTGACAGAGGAAAAAAGGTCAAAAGTAACATCGGTATAGTTTTGTTAGTAATTGTAAATAAACAATCTTAGAAATGTGATTAATGAGTTTTGAAAGTCAGTAAAACGGAATGAAACTCCAAAACTCGACACACAGATTAAATAAACATTTTGAAAATCTTTAACGAATTTTCTTTTTTAGTAATTGTCATTAATTACTGTTTGAAAAAGTAATTATGTAGAGACGTTTGGCAATTAATGCCTCTCACTTTCTAATAATATCTCTATCGCATTTATTAGACTTTGGCTCTGTCTCCTATAATTAATTCCTCTCATCCATTCGACGATTCCTCTTCTAACAATTATTACAAATTTAAATATATTTAATATTATATTATATAGTATCTTTGAATGATTTTTAATACTCTTTCTGTTTTATAATAAGTATTTAAAAATTAATTGTAGTAATAAATGTGGGAAGAATGTAGGAAGGGTATAAGGAAAGGAATAGTGAGAAAACGTGAAGAGTGTGAAGAAAAAAGGTTAGAGATCAATACACATTAAATTCATAAAAAGCTAAATGGTAGTCAATAATGGTACAGCGATAAATGTAACCACTCATTAATATTTAGCTTTGTAGAGAAGAGAAGAGGAAGTAAAGGAAATAAACATTAATCGTAATTAATTGAGTTCAAACTATATAACGTGTCTCATTTAATTTTCTCCTACACACTTCTATTTCTATATTTCGGCCCTTAATATTGGTTACGTCTGTATAACTAGAACTCACCCCCCCCCCCCCATTCTTCTCTCTCATTTCAATTTTCTGGTATGACTGCCGACGTCAGCTCCCTCGTACGGTTACTAAATGGTTACAATGATGATCGCCCGATGGTTAGAGAATCCGCTAGAGCAAAATCTATGGCGCCCGCCATTATGACTCGCGATCTCCTTGGAAGCGGCGCCGACGGAGGAGGAGGAGGAGGAGGAGGAGGAGGAGGAGGAGGAGGCGATCGGTCTCTGGAGCTGGACCTTGACCTGCAAGTCCCCACCGGATGGGAAAAACGCCTCGATTTAAAGGTTCGTCTTGATTTCTCTCTGATTTGCATCTTGAACGCATAATCATTTGATTAGAATTCGTCCATAGATCTTATATTTTTTTTCGAGTAAACCCCTCGGCTTATGAATATGAATATCATTTATTGGGAATTCAGATGGATTGATTTTGCATAATCTGTTAATTTTTTGGGCTAATTTAGATATTTATTTGAACAGTCTGGGAAAGTGTATTTGCAACGATGTAATTCTACAAGCTCATCATCTATAACAAACGCAGACCAATCCATTCAAACAGTACCGACGTTTCAGGATTTGAATTTTCCGCCGAAGCCTTTGCTAAATCTCTTCGACGATGCGACGACGGAACGGAGGCTACTCTCGCCGTCTCGTTCTCGTGCTCTATCTATATCGCCGAACCATAACTTTCAGAGCGTTTGCACACTCGACAAGGTGAAATCGGCGCTGGAGAGAGCGAAGAGAGACCCGGCTATGTTGAAGAAACGCCAATTACCGGATGATACAGTTTCTGATGAGCTTCGAACGAAGGCGATTGGGTCGCCGGTGGCTGCTGGATGTCCCGGCTGTTTATCGTACGTGTTGGTGATGAAGAACAACCCGAGATGTCCGAGGTGCGATACCACTGTTCATTTGCCTGAAAATGTTTTGAAGAAACCGAAGATTGATCTCAACATATCAATCTGAAACTTGTAGGGATTACTTAGAATAATTTTCATTTTTGGGGGTCCGAATGTAAATGATAGATAAAATTCTGTAAAACAGAAAAGAATAACAGATTTAAGACCAAATGGATGTTAAGGGTATTTTTGTAAATGTATTAGTTGGACAACAACAACAACAACCCAATATTCGGTAGGTTTAGTTAGAAAAAATGGAATTCGAATAAATTGATTTAATTGTGTTAAGTCTTACTCCTAATTTCTACTTTGGAATAACTAAAAGTCATTGGTCAGTTGTAAAGGTAGTTGAATTCAGTGTATATGTTTGTCTTTTTTTGTCAAGCTCATTGGATTTGTTAATCTAAACTCATCGTTTTGTCTTTAAGAAAAAAAACAAATTTGGCAAATTTTGTTATACTTATTTTCGACTATTTGAGTTGGATCCAAATACGTCTCGTATCCGAGACTGAGACTAAGGTTAAGATTTGTTAAAAGAGTAATGACTATTAAATGAAACGAGGAAATGGATTGCACCCATATGATATGTGACCTAACTTCAATGGTCCATAGGAACTCGAGTGAAACGAGAGGCACGGAATGACTCGATTAAAAGAGACGGCGTAAGCATGATTCCGGGGCCATGTCGGTGAGCAAAAGCCGCTTCATCACAATACTTACTTATGGGCTAACGGGCATAGAGCAACAGTACTGCACACATACATAAGATTTTAACACACAAAAAAAACTATTCGCCTTGCGATCTAAAAGTTAAAAGTTATTTTATCGTCCGGGTAAAATTAACATTTACCAACTAGCATAGAAACACTTGTTATCAATTTACCAGCACATTTATAAAATCCATTCAGGATAGGTCTCTGCTATTAGTGGACGTAAGAAAAAGTAAAGATGCAATATTATTGTATAATAAAGTTAAAGGCGCTTAGATTATAATATATAGTCCACGAGATTTTCAAATTTTTCATTATTATTAGTTTATATCATGACATTTGGCAATCACACCTCATGATATGTATCAATATAATGATATATATTAATAAAAATTTCTTAAGGACTAATATTTTTTTCAATATTATTATTAAAAATAGAAATTATGAAGTGGAATAAGAAGTATACAATAGAAACTATTAAATAGATAAAATAAAACAAAAATTTCTAATATATGAAATTAGAATAATAATAATATTAATATACATATACAAGTTTTTTCTCTCTTTACGACTACATAGCAACAAAATATATTAATATTACTTTATATAATAATATTTGTTATATCATATTATCTTGGTGTTCGTTGTTTTCATAAAGATAATTTTTTATTGCAAACAATGTGTTTACATAAATTAAAGGCTTTAATCAAAACTTATTTGAATTATTGATTTAAAATGAAAATATTCATTCAATTCTTGATCTAGTTAACAATAAATATAAACTGACTATATATTTTTTGATATTTTTATAAACGAATGGAGTAATAGATGAACTCTATTTTTGATAAGATTTATATAAACCAAGATGGGACCAGAAATAATTATTTTGTATGTAGGATAGTTTTGCATTTAATAATTTTAGTTGGCCTGATATCATTTATTCATAATAAAACTCTAGCGTTTGTTTCGTACGTATGTAGTTGCCAAACTAATTATTCGGTATGGATAGAGAAAATAAATTTAATAAATTTCATATTGTAGCTTACAAATGTCTTAGAAAGTGAAATTTTTTAAATAATCAGTATAACCAATCGATCTAAGCTGAGCAGCTGTATCCATAAATGGGCCTGGCCCATACTGAGGACGGTGTTTTTTTTTTGTTATTTGGTTTTCTTGTTTCAATAGTTATTTTAATGTCTTCATTCTCAGCACAAAAACCCTAAACCCTAATTTGAGGGTCTTCGATTCTCTGCAGACAGTTTTCATTTTCAATTTTATTACAACCTCTTCTCTGTTACAGCTTCTGAAACCAGTGGGCGATAATGGGGAAAAGCAGGCGAAAACAGAAGGTAATACTTCCACCTGAGCTTCCGCCGGATGTACCTGAAGAGGAAATTGAGTTTTCCGACGAGGATTTGAAGTACGTCGAAGAGAACACTGATTACGCTCGATTCGTCGCGCGAATTGACACCAGTGCTATTAACAGGTACATCTAATTCTTTCGAAACATATTATGCTTCCCGAATCGTTTATGGGCTGTAGTTTTTTTTTTTTGCATTCTGGTGACTTTCACAATTTGGGTTGATTTTGTTTGCATTAGCGTACACTATTACTAGAATCAATACAATCCGAGTCGAGTTTGAAGCTTTTCTTACATATGACCTGGTTCAATTTCATATTCCTTCTGTGTTTCTTGATTGCTCATTACTCCGAGCTAGCAAATAGTTTTTTTCAGTCTAGATTATCTATCTGATCAGGTAGTTTGAATGAAAGAAGAGGTTTCGTCATATACATTGGTTATTCTACTGAGATTTTTGGCTTGTGGGAGTTACACACTCGCATATCTGTTATTTTTTTCGATTTCCATCTGAATCTCTATGACCACGCCAGGCAATGCGGTGGTAGAGAAAAGACAGTGGAAGATAAGTATGAAGAAGAACGATCAAAGAAGAAGGCACATCTGGAAGAGAAAGGAAATAACGAAATTCTTGTTGATCCTGTTGATGTGCTCCCTGTAAAGACTTTAGATGGAAAACTCCACTACCTTACAGGTAATAAACGGAACTGTTTTCTTGTTGTTCAACGGCACAGTTTTAGCATTCTTATCGATGGTCTTTCTGTTTTGTGTCTACTGCTCGTGTTTTGATATGGTTCAGTGTCAAAGAAGTCAAAACTAGCTGAAGGCGACACAGATGAAGCAGACAACGACGCTCTTGAAGATGAAAATACTCTAAACAAATCTCAAAGGAGAGCAAAAGCTAAAAAGAGTAAAAAAGAGGCAAAAAGGCAAGGGAAGGAGTTGCCTACGGAGATCATAGAAGAGGAAGAAACACCGCAAGCAGCAGTTCTGGTAATGACCTCTTTTGTGGTTCTATATTTTTTTATTGTATAAGTTGCTAAAACTTTTTTTTAATTTTTAATTCTTTCACATGCTTTTTAAGTTTTTAGTGAGCATCATAAGTTTCTGGTGTTGATTATGCTGAGAACTGGGTGTTCTGTGATTTTGAGCGGTGTCAGTGTTTTGTTCTATGTTTCTGACTGTAATCATTTTGTTAACATGTGAATGGCTTTCTTCTTCCATCAGGCAGAAGTGAAAGAAGAACTATCAGCTGAAGAGACATTTGAAAATAAAAAAAATAAACTCGCTGAGTTGGGAATGCAACTACTTTCTAATCCAGAGGAAAATATTAGATCCTTAAAGGAAATGTTAGAGATCTCCAAAGATGAGAATATGAAGATCGTGAAACTTGGCTTGTTATCTCTGTTGGCCGTATTTAAAGATATTATTCCTGGGTAATTCAACCAATATCCAATCCCCTATTCATTCCTCATTTATAGTCATTCTATTAATATTCCCTCTTTATGTTGTTGGAATTTAGATCTTTCATTTTATTTGTGGTACCAGCTATCGGATTAGACTTCCTACAGAAAAGGAGCTCGAGATGAAGGTCTCAAAGGAAGTAAAGAAAACACGGTTCTATGAGTCAACTTTATTGAAAGCGTACAAGGTACACATCTAAGATACATTTGATTCTAAATTCATCTGCATATAACATAATACATTTTCTTTTACTGCTGATGTCCTTGATAGGCATATCTGCAGAAGTTGATTACATTAGAGAAGCAGTCGCTATATAACCAAGTTGCCACTCGGTGCATTTGTACATTGCTGGAAGCAGTTCCCCACTTCAACTACCGTGATAATCTGTTAATATCTGTTGTCAGAAATATTAGCTCCCCAGACGAAGTCGTAAGGTCCTGGTTATTTAAACCCTTTTCAGGGAGGGTGAATAATGTTCAACTCATGTATCATGGAATCTAAATCATAGCAAATGTTAATATCATTGTTGCATAGTCATGTCTTTTTTTACTGCACTTGCAGATATTTCGTTTCTATCTAACTTACTTGTTGGGCTTGTTTTTGTATACAGGAGACTCTGTTGCTCTACTATTAGGTCGCTTTTCTCCAATGAAGGGAAACATGGTGGTGAGCTGACCGTGCAAGCTGTACGCTTGATTGCTGATAATGTCAAATCTAACAATTGTCAGCTTCATCCCGATTCTATTGAGGTATCTATTGGCCTTATTTTAGCATTCTAAGAACCACACATTTATTGACCATCTGTTGAGCAAAGGTGCAAAATGCTGATGGAATAATTAGATCATAAAGTGAACATTTTCATTTGAATACAAATTGTAAGACAATATTAGAAGGCGTGTGGTGATGTGGGATCCTAGAAAAATTTGGTAGTTTTTCCCTTCGGTTCTGTTGTCATTCTCCATTTTTTAAAAATCTTCTTTAGGTGTTCATGTCCATACGCTTTGACGAGGATATTGGGAGGCGTGATAGAGAGGATGGAAATAAGAAGAAATATAAGAAAAATAATAAAAGAACTAACCAGGAGGAGCAAAGTCAAGTGCAGGGAAATGAGAGGAAGAAATCCAAGCGAGAAATGATGTCTAAGATCAGAGACGAAGTAATTTACTTTCCTTTTGTGCAATAGATTTGTTGGTGGGAGAGTTGACGTAATAATGTTGTTTTCCCTTTTGTTGAGCCATTTATTTCACCATAACATCCAAAATGGGTTCCGTTCATACTGTTTGTTTGATCTAAATTGATATTTCTTGACGACTTTCTTTAGGTTACTGCTGATTACAAAGGAATTACCTATGAACCGGATGCCATGGAGAGGCGAAAGATGCAGACAGAGACACTTTCTGCTGTTTTCGAGACCTATTTCCGTATCCTGAGAAATACAATGTATTCGGTTGGTGAAAGGTACTTTACAGATTGTTCTAATCCAATCCAGAAGACACTAAATATGTTCATAGTGTGAATTTTCGTTGGTTTTGCAATCACAAATAACTACATAGCTGGCCGTATTGCTGTGTCATAGTTATTTTATTAATTAACTTTGACAATGTAACTCTGACTAATTGCAGCACAGAAGCAAACACAACTTCGAATCCTGGTGCCTTTGGATCACACCCATTGCTTGCTCCATGCTTAGATGGGTTGGCAAAATTCACCCAACAACTGGACTTGGATTATATTGGAGATCTCATGAACTATCTAAAAAAGCTTGCTTCTAGCAGTAGCGTTTCCAACAACTCAAAGCAGAAAAACTCGAAATTGTTGACAGTATCTGAACGGCTGAGGTGTTGCCTTGTCGCCTTCAAAGTCATGAGGAGCAACTTAAATGCCTTGAACGTTGACTTGCAAGACTTCTTTGTCCAGCTGTACAACCTCATTCTCGAGTACCGCCCTGGAAGGTTTGTTATACAACTTTTTCCTCTTTTAACAGTGGCATAAGCTGAATCTAGTTGGATCTTTGTGATGTGAAACAGAGATTCAGGTGAAGTTTTGGCCGAGTCTCTGAAGATAATGTTGTGCGACGACAGGCATCAAGACATGCAAAAAGCAGCCGCATTTGTAAAACGTTTAGCCACATTTGCGCTATGCTTTGGCTGTGCCGAGTCTATGTCTGGTAATAAACAATCCTAACACTTTAAATTAGACATCAGGTGTCCTTATTTCAAAACCTGTCTCTCATTCTACAATCTTGGTTCTCTTGTAGCGCTTGTCACCTTGAAAAATCTTCTTCAGAAGAACGTCAAATGCAGAAACGTTCTAGAGAACGATGTTGGAGGCGGCTCTGTTTGCGGTTCTATCACTGTAAGTCACAAATCTTTACACTCGGTTACAAACAGATTATACAAATTTGATTTGTTGCTCACTGAAATCCCATTGCAGAAATACCAGCCAGATGCAACAGATCCTAACTTAAGTGGAGCTTTAGCAACAGTGCTTTGGGAAGTCAGTCTCTTGAGCAAACATTATCATCCGGCGATCTCAACAATGGCCACAACAATCTCCAACATGAACACTTCTCAAAATCAAACGTTTCTTTCTGCAGTGACTCCACAGCAGGCGTTTGCAGATTTCTCTCTTGAAAAAGAATCGTTTGAGCCTAAGAACGAATCGCGAAAACTGAACAACAAACGGAAACGAGAGAATTGTAGTGTTATCTCTGAAGTAGCTATGAATGTTCCGGAGATCGACGTGTCTGAGGTCAGCAAGAAATTGAAAGAGAATTTCATTATTATTCAAGGAATAAAAGAGGAGGAGAGAATGAGGATGGAGAAGAAGAAACCAAATAACGTAGTGAAGAAGAAAGTTAGTAACCCTAAATCCAAGAAGAAAATTTGAAAATCATTTGTTTCCCATTAAAGTTATATGCATTGCTTAAACCCAAAATGCATTATTCTATTCGTTAAACCGAAGTTTGAGTATATTTTTAATGTTAAAATGGGATTTTGTCTAAAAAACTGGGAGTATTTTTGCTCATACATTTATATCGGTAATATTGGAGTAATATAATGATATTTATATTATGATAATCTCGTATATTTTGGGTCTATTTTTTATTAACTAAACTTTTAATAAGTCGTACCAACTTCATAGAAAAATTGGATAATTCAGACGAAACAACACTCGTACCACATGTGCCTTAAGAGTTTGAAGATACGCAATATCATCATTTTATCCACTCACAGCGCCACGGACTGAGTTTATTTTGTAACTTGTAAAGCTGTGAACAGCAAATTGAATACAGCCGTGCAACGGTACAGACAAGATACGAGGTATTTGCTGTTTAAGTCTTAATAAATGTAAATCATGTTTTTAGATATTGGCAAGATTTCATTGTATTTTCGCCAAATACATACGATTTTATGTATATCACTGACTTATTTTTTTTCCAAAAACTGATAAACCAATACAAGTTCATGCATTATTATTATTTAAAAGCTAAACTATTGAATGATACAACTTATATATAGTTTGTCTATGATATTTTCATACATAAAATCTTTTCCAGTAATCTTTTTTAATATATCTTTTTATAGTGGATTATCGACGCAAGAGTAACCTCATATCACATATATTTGATTAATTAGTTGAGTTAACGGATAAATGTTAGGTGTTGGGACAGTAACATGGAGATATTTAATAGTTATAAAATGGATAAATTGCATTTTGATAAATAAATGATGATCCGCACGGTACGTAAAATAAGAAAATAGCAATGCATTTTTATCACTTCGATTTCTTTCTCATATATTATTGAATTAGAACAAAAAAATGGAGATAACATCGAAAAAACAACTCTCATTGTCAATGAGAGGGACACTTATAAAAGGAAATTCTCCGACCAGTCAATAAAAATGGAGAAGATCGAAGAACAGTTGATGTCTACTCTGTAGTTCCAGGTAACCACAACGACAGATCATCACCGGATAACGAGGCGATAAGCTCCGATAGATCACGAAACTCAACGATTCCAGATCGGAGAGTCTTTACGACTTGTTTAAACACGAAGACGTTACAAGGAATATGAAGAACACCTTTCTGAGCGTAACCGTATTCCTGTGCAGATCGATTGAGAAATCCAACGAAAACAGGATGATTTAACAGATCCGCACTCACCACGTATCGCTCCATCTCTTCACCGACGTTAACAGGGACATAGCCAGAGGGAACACTCGATGCGACGCCTGCTCTCTTTACTACAAAAACCGACGATGGTGTGTACGCCGTCGGATGATGTACATCGCGGCAGCGAATTTGGTTACAAAGGGAAGAGTCGAATGATGCGTCAGCGATTCGTGAGAGGCGACGAATTAGAGGCTTCATGTTTGATTTTGAGAGATAAAAATTCAAAATTCGTAGAGAGACGAAGAAGAATGCATTATTGTTATATATATAAATATTAAAGTATGAATTAATTTGATACGAAGGAGAAAGGTATTAAATGTATAATGGTAAACAAAAAGAGTCATGGTCAATTAAACAATAGACAAACTACCTAATTTTGATTATACAAAATGAGAAATATTCTAAAATTAGATGAATTGCCTAAAAAAGCAAGTTTTTTTTTTTTCCAAGTGGACTTTATTAAGAATCAATATCATTGTTTACAATCATATTTAAAAAGGATGGACATGAATGATAAATGTTCCAATCATTAGTAGACAGAATAGATGTGGATGCCAATAAGTCGGCTGCTTGGTTCCCTTCCCTTGATTGAAATTCGAATTTGATTTCCTGAAATAGAGGAATCCACGAACGAATCGTCTGTATGTAGAGACATACATGTAGATTTTCCCCTTTGTTATGTAGGATATCGTTGATGGAAACATTATCGCCCTCAAATATAACAGAACGATACCCTAGAGAGAATGCGCATTGCATAGCCCATATAAGTGCCGTCAATTCTGCTTCAATCACCGTTGCGCGACCTTGATATTTTCCTTGACCAGCATCCATGAAGTAACCTTTATCGTTACGAATAATCCATCCCAAACCTGATGTTGCTGATTGACGATGAGCAGCATCATAATTACATTTCACCCATTGAATAGGTGGGCGTCGCCAACGTTGTTGTCCTGTATTATGATTTATTTGGGAGCACATTTTAGTCTTATGTGTTTGTGCTTGCATCCATTCGAAGGCATCATCATATCCGAGTTGTAGTAATGAGTCAACTGTCGTCTCGTGATTCTGAAACGTGAGCAGATTCCTTGATTTCCATAATCTCCAAAGTATGAAAAAGGCAGGTATTTTTGTGGGTGTTCTTCCTCAATTATGTTATAACTTCCAATCAGATATCTCATATTATCATAAATATTCGAATTCTGATTGCATATAAATGAAGGAAGAATACCCAACTTCCGCCATATCATCTGTGCGTTTATGCATAGAAAAAATATATGGTTTTCTGTTTCTGCAGTATCGCAACAACGATTACAAAAATCATCTGAAGAGATATGACGGCGTTGGAGCTGAGATTTCACCGGTAAGGCATTAGATAACATACGCCATATAAAATGTTTAATTCTTGGAGGAATATTAAGTTTCCAGATATCTTTTGCCAGATCAGTATGGGTAGCCAATTGTGGGCGGGACCCTGTAGAATCATTTCGGAAAAAAACAGTACCTCGTCGATATCCTGACTTTGCAGAGTATATACCATTCTTCGTATATTTCCAATACCATCCGTCAAGTCCTTGCTGGTATGGGAGAAATATCTGGTATATGAGATGATGGTCGTCTTTTTCAATCAGTTCATTGATGATATCTTCATCCCATTGACCAGTTTCCTCGTTAATTAAGGTAGTCACCTTTAATAAGGGATTAGTATATGGTAGCAAACGAGGAGCACGAGGTGGTGTTATTGGGAGCCAGTTTGTATCTCGGAGAATAATGGATTCCCCATTACCAACAATTCTGTGTAAACCTGTTTCCAATAATTGACGACCATAAAGTAACGACTGCCAACCATAGGAAGATCGGTAACCGAGGGGTGCTGAAATGAAATCTTCATTCTTAAAATATCGGTTTTTCAATATTCTGGAAAGAAGACATTCCGGTCGACATAACACTTTCCAGCATTGATTAGCCAACAATGCTTGGTTGAAGAGCTGAAATTCTTTAAATCCCATTCCCCCATCCAGTTTAGCTGTACTGAGCTTCTTCCAAGAAACTCATGATATCTTACGCTTGTCATTGTTAACACCCCACCAAAACCGAGATAGGGCTTTATCCAACAGTCTAGTAATCTCCTTAGGTAGCTTGAATACATTCATAGAGTAAACAGGCATAGAAAAAGCCACTGATTTGAGTAAAACCTCTTTCCCTGCTGCCGACAAAAACTGAGATTGCCATCCATTCAGTCGTTTGTTGACACGTTCTATAATATACTTGAACATTTGTCTTTTGTTCCGCTTAAATTCTTCTGGGAGGCCTAGGTATTTCCCATTGCCACCAACATTGTGAATACCCAATATACGATGTAATGAATCTCGAGTATGTTGAAACACTTTGCTTCCAAAAGTCACCGAAGATTTGTCAACATTAATAGTCTGACCGGATGCACACTCATATTCATGAAAAATCTTTTTTAAGGTCATTGCATTGTTGCGGTCGGCTTTAACAAAGAAAAGGGAATCGTCGGCAAAGAATAAGTGCGAAATGGCTGGTCCAGAACGACTTATTCTCAATGGCTGAAGTTGTTTATTCTGTTCGGCATGACGAAGCATGATACTGAGTACATCAGCACATAGTATGAAGAGATACGGAGACAATGGATCTCCTTGTCTCAAACCACGAGTAGGAAGAAATGATCCATAGGGGCTACCGTTAATCAGCACTGAAAAGGATGTAGTAGAGATACACTGTATAACCCAGTTAACCCATATTGGTGAAAAACCTTTCTTGTGTAAGACTTTTTGTAGAAACTCCCACTCAATGCGATCATATGCTTTACTCATATCTGTCTTAATACCCATATATGATTTAGAGCACCTATCCTGGACCCGAATAGCATGAAACGCTTCATGTGCAATAAGCACATTGTCGGTAATGAATCTGCCTGGAATAAATGCAGCTTGATTCTCAGAGACTAGCCCATTAAGTAAGGGCTTTAGACGTAGGACGATTATTTTGGATATGATTTTGTAAATGACATTACAAAGAGATATTGGTCGAAAGTCTTTCAATGTCCTCGGACATGTCATCTTGGGTATGAGACAAATGTTTGTATGGTTGAAATCCTTGACCATCCTGCCTGACTGAAAGAATCGTTTTACTTCCGCACAAACTGCATCCCCCACAATTTCCCAATGTTGTTGATAAAAAGCGGCTGAGAACCCATCCGGTCCAGGAGCTTTATCTGATCCAATAGACGCAACAGCATGAAAAATTTCCTCGTTGGTTACTGGTTTTATGAGCTCATCATTCATAGTAGTAGACATTACTGAGCTAATATCTGAAATCACATTATCAATATTTCCTAGAGCTGATGACGAGAAGAGCGTAGAGAAATACTTAATTGCCTGTGCAGCAATAGCTCTGTTCCCAAAAATATCTGTACCTTCTTCATCTTTAATAGAAATAATATTGTTCTTACATCTACGTATTTTCGTTACGGCATGAAAATACTTTGTATTTTTATCACCTTCTTTCAACCAATGGTTCCTACTCTTGACCTTCCAATATTTTTCTTCGTCCTCATATGCTCGAAGTAGTTCATTCTTTAGAGGTACCACAGATGAATACTGCATCTGAGGGGACGAATTGGCTGCATCAATAGCTGTAGTAAGATCTTTTATCCGTTGATTCGAATTAACAAAAGAAGTCCTCTTCCAAAAGGACATGTTTTTCCTACATGAGTTTAGCTGTGTTGACAAAGCTGAGTGAGTAGTATGCGGAAAGATGTTCCAAGTATCTTTGAGCATACGCCGGAAATCCTCATTTTTTGCCCACCGTGGATCATATTTAAACATCTTTTTCCCATTTTCCGATGTCCGTCTGATTTTAATAATACCGGGCCGATGATCAGATCCGACTAAATCTAGGTATTCCACTACAGAAGCTGGATAATTTGCTTTCCATTCGCTATTAGCCAGACATCTATCTAACCAGCATTGCACTATCTGGTTATTTCTCTTACCAACCCACGTCATATTATTCCCTTGAAACGGTAAATCTGACATCTTACAACCATCTACCATTTGTTGAAAGTCAAATAACTTCCAAGCTTCGGTTATTGGTCCACCAATTTTATCATGTGTACTAAGAATTGCATTAAAATCACCACACATAATCCATGGGTTTTTCCGACTAATAGCAATTCGTTGTAATCTTTCCCAAAGATTATTCCTATTTTTCCTTATAGGATGTCCGTATACACATGATAAATAAAATTCATAACCTTGAGAACAAACTTTACAGTCTATCAATCTTTCGTCTGCGCTTACAACCGTTACAACAACAGATTTGTTCCAGAATAAAGCTAAACCGCCACCAGTTCCTTTTGGCGGCACACACATTACACATTCGTAGTTTAAAACACCAGCAACATCATGTACTACGTTATTATTATTTTTTGTTTCTACTAGGAAGAATAGATCCGGGGAATACGCCTTCTTTATTCCCTTGAGGCGTCGAACTGCCAGGGACCCTCCCAAACCCCGACAGTTCCAAAACCCTATATTCATGGGGAATGTGGTGGGGTATGGCCCACCAAACCATCATCTGAGGAACTAACACGTGCAACATTATTAAAATCCAGGTTAGAAATTTTTTGAAATAAATATGCCAAATCTAATATAAATTGCCATGTTCCATTGATTATTATTGCCTTGACAACATAAACTAAGATTTTAATTTTATATTGACTAAGGCCCATTAGACATATAATCCTATCTCCAATCGATCTCCCAAAATCAAAAGCACACTGATTCCCTAAAACGGCACCGTTTAACACATTTTTTATCTCCTTATTCCAAAATCGGTTTACGTCTAACCAACACCGGTTGAATTTAATTTGGCCGATAGCAATCTGACCTGGTTTGGGCGAACCGGGCTGAAGTGGTTTACGTCTTTTCGGTGAAGAAGTTTCCACCGGCGAATCGAAGGCTAGGGATAGAGTTCGACGGAGATTTGGGGAACTCGGCGTCTCGGTGGTTTGTGAAATCGGAGGGTCACTCGACGGCGGCACCATCTGGGAAATACCAATTGCCGGAAAACCAGGAGCCGTAGAGGACTCGTCACTGGGATCTGCTCCTCCGTCATCGTCGGGAGAGCCACCATCAACCGGAGAAACTTCCACGACCGGAGGCGGGCACTCTGGTTCATCGTGTGTGATTTTTCCACACTTGGAACAAAAATTCCGCAGTTTCTCATATCGGAATCTCAGGGGAACTTCTTGGTCTTGGAACCGGAAAAACCTCTTAAACAGCAGTGGATTTTCGATATTGCAGAGCACTCGTACACGAACGAATTCTACTCGGTGGGATGTCTCCGTGTTGAAATCCGACTCCAATACTTCACCAATTGTACCCCCGATGAAGATAATCATCTGGTAAGTAATAAACTGAATGGGTATACCACGGATCTAGACCCAAAAAGGAATGTGTTTGAGATTCATATCGGCGAAAGAGGGAGACCATTTTTGAAGAAGAATCATCCGGTCATTGAAGGACCAAGGTCCCCGTCGGAGCACAGAGATGAGGGTTTCTTCTGTTTGAAAGAGAAACTGTGCACAATTCCCATCGATAATCCGAGAAACGATTACTTCTCCGGCGTACCACACACGCGGCAGAGACGTCATCATTGCCCGGAGATTCTGTTTGCGTGGGTTCACCGGCTTCGCGATCAAGGAGAATCTGGTCTCCGATGCTGCTTGAAGACACAGTTCAGGGGGAAGCGAGATTGGGGGTTCTTCTATGCCTAAGTCGACTTCCTGCATTTTCCTTGTAAGGGAGTCAGACATTGTTGTCTGGTGTCGAAGGAGGAAGAAGAGGAATTTGTAATTAAATAAAGGTTGTATAGTAACGTCTGTGATGACGACAACACTTTTCAAGAGAGAAATTCACTTCGATGACGGGAGAAACCGTCATCGGAGAAGGCGTCGATGAAATCGCCTGAAAAATCGGAGAAGAAAGAGAAGGGAGAGAAAAAACAGTTATTAAAAGTTCGTTTTGTTTCTTATGATTAAAAAGCAAGTTTTTATTATTAACTTTATCTTCTCTAGAACATGTGATGTTCAACAAACAAAAAAGATAAATTTTCTACCTTTTTAGGAAATAAAACCGACTAAATAGAAAAAAATACGGTGTTGTATTTATCGATATTTGTAAACAGAACAAATATGTTTACATGTCTTTGTCACTAAGAATAAGAGATGTTGGCAATTGGATCTGCTACTAAACTTAACTTCGTTTTACTCTTCAATTCTCAGACTAACGTATGTTTAAATGCGGATGTCAATCTTCCACAATAAATGGTTTTGTCTTAATATTAATTAACTAGTTTTTTTTTCCAGTATTTCATGTTTATTTCGGGAACAATATAGTTTGTGTATTTTATTCAACAATTCTCAAAAATATATAACACTATTTTGTTAAATGTATCAATATTAGTTAATTGTTTAAAAATAACATCAATTTAATGTTAAAATAGGTTAAACTTCTTTATATTAAAAAAAATCTAAATTTGAAAAAAAAAAACTCAAACATAATATTTTAGTTTTATTTATAATCTATTTAAGTTAAATAAATATTTGTATATAATAATTGGTTATATCTTTAGAATTTCATTTAATGTGTTAGATTGGAATAATTTTTAATTTATTTATATGTTTTCTATATATTATTTAACTTCCATTAAAATACATGTGTAAACCTTTAAATTATGTTAGTATTATGATACTTAATGAGTAAAAATATAATTAATATGTACATATATCAAAATATTATATTGGTTTTCGATTTCATAAAACTAAAACACATAAAAATCTCTAGTTTTCCTATTTACGATCAAATGGAAACGAAAACAGATCTCAACGACAAGTGTACAAGAAAAGGCTCCCTATCTATCATATGTATAGGTGGGCCTATTGGGCCTGATAACATATTCTAAAGCCCAGAAAAGAGGTTGGTTTCTGGAATGGCCACCTATATTACTCTTCTGACTCTTGCGAAATTTAATTTCTCGGATGTATTTTTTTCTAGGAAAAGTTTTGGGGAAAATGTGCTAATTTGCCTTCATAGAGTTTTCTTGCTTTTGCGTATAATCATTTTCAAAGAAGTTAAAAGTCGAAGATTTGTGTTTCATTGTACTTGGTGAGTATTGCGCACATAACGTGTTTGATAGAATGACTAAACCGTCATTGTACAAAAGATGTTCGATCTCTTTCGGTCTGATCCAACTCCTTAAAAGTAGTATGCTTAGAGAAATTGAAAATGTCGTGTTGTTTCCTGGACAGTCATCGCCATTGACGTTTACTCAGGTGAGACAAAAGTCCGGTGGAGGAGGGAGGCCGAAGAAGAAAATTTACCACAGAGTTCATGAGCTTGATAAAGCAATAGACCTGAAGAAGAAACCAACTCTGATACTTGAACTGAAATCCATTATTCAGTCTCAGAAGCATGGAAACATTCTTCTAAGGGATCTTGAGAAGCACGTTGGGTTTGTTCAGAAGTGGAACTTAATGGCTGCCATTGAGAGATACCCTTCGATATTTTATGTTGGAGGTGGAAACAAAGAGCCTCCTTTTGTTATGCTGACTGAGAAAGCTAAAAAGATTGCAGATGAGGAAGGTGAAGTTACAGAGTCCATGGAACCTGTTCTGGTTAAGAATCTTAGGAAGTTATTGATGATGTCTGTTGATTGTCGAGTGCCTGTGGAGAAGGTTGAGTTTATTCAGTCTGCAATGGGTTTGCCTCAAGACTTTAAGAATACGTTGATCCCTAAGTACCCAGAATTTTTCTCTTTAAAGGTTATCAATGGAAAAGTTTATCTTGTTTTAGAGAATTGGGATTCTTCACTGGCAATCACTGCACGAGAGGATAGATTATCCCGTGAAGGAGTCCTCGAGCGAATTGGAGACAGAAAGAGGGTCAGGATAACAAAGGATGGAAATTTCTTGGGACGAAATGCGTTTAAGATTTCTTTCCCTCCTGGTTTTAGGCCTAACGCAAGTTATTTAGAGGAATTTGAGAAGTGGCAGAAAATGGAATTTCCATCTCCGTACCTTAACCCGAGAAGATTTGATTCAGCAGATCCTAAAGCTAGGAAACGAGTTGTAGCTTTGCTTCATGAACTGCTCAGTTTAACAATGGAGAAGAGAATGACATGTTCTCAATTGGATGCATACCATTCTGAGTATCTGCTTCCATCAAGGCTAATACTTTGCTTGATAAAGCATCAGGGGATCTTCTACATTACTAACAAAGGAGCAAGGGGTACAGTCTTTCTCAAAGAAGCTTATGCTGGTTCTAATTTGATCGAGAAATGCCCGTTATTATTGTTCCATGATAGGTTTGTTGCACTCTGTGGTCGGAGAGAAGTAAGCATATGTAATGATATGCAGTCTTCAAGTGTTATTTCCTAAACGTTCATCAAATACCCATTGTCTATTGATGCTGTTCCAACAAATAAGTTTCAGTTTAAAGGCCTTTGAACAACCAAAGTATCCATTGTCTCCTCAAATAAAGAACAGAAGAGTACTTGTGAAGATATAAGATATGAGATATCAACTCTTGCCACAAATAGAACCGTGGTTACTATCTGTTGATATGACGTGAGCTAGAACGTGACACAGCGCCCAATATGGTAACAAGGAGAGACTGGACTGGTAGATTGAGTATGTACTGTGAATGTGATATGAGAGTATCTCATCCAAGTTGTGGATGCAGCTGGTATTATAATACACTTGTTTTTTTATCTGTGTACACACACTCTTGATTGTTTTTAGTAGAAAACGATAACGGAATCTTCATTGTGTTTACACTACACACGACGTAACATTTATTTGGATGCAGAAAATTGGGGTCCAGAAGTCACGTGGCTTGTGAAGGCATCATGGGAAAAAGCCAAAGGGAAAGACAATTAAGTTGCACTCCACAATCTCCATTTTAGACCTCAGTCGCATTCATGTTCAAAAACAAAAGGTCAGCGTTTCCATTATTAGGCTCATCTTTGTTTTTTCTTTAACAGTTTTATGGTAAAATCCACAGTGCATTATAGCAACCACGTCCTGTCTCGTTCTTTTCTGCTGGTCCTGTTTTGTTTCTACACTGATTTTTCCAGAAGAAAAACAACAAATCTCACATTTTTCATGAGTGTTTCATGGCTAATAGGCTGCTGATACATCAATTTTGTTTTGCGGATAAACGACTTATAAACATTTGGTTTGTCCTGATAAACTGTGTAGCTAGTTGTCTGTTTTTGTTCTTAGTAAGGTTCGGTGTCTTGTTTGAATATCTTAACTATCCTATCTATAGTCGAAACCTATCAATTTGGAATCTGTAAAAAACACGTTATCACAAAAAGGAAATCCAAAGTCAGATACTTTCTTTCTCTTTCCTGAAACTTTGACAAGTAAATGATTCCCGTCCTTGTCATTTGGCATCTCATCTAAAATGAAGGGTACACAATTCAAAGCATAAAGCCAATATGTTGAGGTTGATTGAAGCATCAAGATCCATTAAACACCATCTTTGAATATTTGTTTGTTGTCTAATGCCTTTTCCTTTTCTACATTTTCATTGATAAAGCTGAATCACAGACCAAACGTAAAGGATTACACGCTAACATCTCGATGTATCAACCACGAATTGGAATTGATACGCTCATGTTGCCTTCGGTTACAAAAAACTAAGAAAATCTAGGGAGAGAGACTTATAACCACACTCTGATATATAAATTTTCTTCTTCTAAATACTGAAAGGCACAGTTTCCATTGATTGATCTGGGAAATGACTTTGGCTTTCTTTTAAACCAAGGGTGATGGACTGATGGTAATGCAAAATAAACAACTTGACACATAAAAGGTCAAACTTTTGTAAGGCTTCATTTTCATGTAGAGGTTTTGATTTCTTGGGAACAAATTCTATGGTTCATTATTGTACAGTGGTCCTACAGTCCCAACCATTTTTCTGTGAATTTTGTGTACTGTTTTGGACAGAAGAACACATCATGCAATCCCCAATATTATTTTCTTTCATTGTTTGGTCCAATCTGAAACATTTCTCCTCTCTTTCTCTCTCCCCTTTTTCTTCTGAAACATTGTTTTCAACATTTCCAAGACCCCAATCTAATTTAGTAATCAATAAATAATCAAGTACATTTTTCAAGAAGTATTTATACTCCTTTCTCTGTATAGTAGTAGATCTTTATCTTCCTATACTAAATAATCCCATGATTATGTTGAAGTAATTGCTTTGTGGTTATCTTTTGGTGTTGATTAAAAGAATAAAGATGCCATTTTCACCGTGAAGCTTCTCAAGCATTCTGTTTATTTTTACTGTTAGCATTGCTATTTTCAGAAAGGAAATCATAGACTTATATTGTACAAAACTCTTTATTTTTCCATTTTTTATTTTCTTTTGATTGTTTTGTTTTCATATGCATATCTTTTATTATTCCATTGACATAGTCCAATCTGATTTTGCTAATAAATATCCAATTGAAAAAGAAAAGAGGACTTTCATGTATACAATATATATACTTTATATAAACTTATTCCATCATGGATATGATATCTGCCCACTTGGGTCCCCTAACCAAACTACATAAATGATTTGGGTAGTTGGCTTTCTTTCTCTTCTTTTGATTTAATGTCTTTTTCTAACTTTGGGGTATGTATGGGCGAGAAGGAACTATTACAAACACTTTCCTTTATACTTTTCTCTGTTCAAGAGAGAAAATAAGTATCGATGAACACTTAATGATTGTGGGGACATCAAAGTAAGTGTGTGTGTGTGTGATGAGAGAGAGAGAGAGAGAGCAATCATGTAGCATATTCTATAGGTATTCAGATGGGTCTCTAACCTCATTACCACTCTTTTATATTTATTTTCTTGCACTATCAAAATCAAGCTCTAAGTTGTGTTCTGAATATGAACATTATAGAATCTGACATCAAGTCTGCACAAAAACAAATTGGAGGAACATATGTGCAGGTCTGTTCTGATAATATTGTTGTGAGAAATGAAAAATAAAGAAGATTATTAAAAGGGAAACTCTTTGAGGTCTAAATCTAATTCAAATGAGCTTTGTAGTGTTATGGTTTAGTGGGATAAGAATGATTGTTAACATTATATATTCATATATCTTCTTTTTATAATTTTCTCTAAATTATTCACTTTTTGAAATGGATGGCACTAATGATGTTTACTAAACAAATGTATTGTGGTGGCTTTTTCTGCAGTTGATTTTAGAAGACTTAACACCAAATCCATTCAATGTCGAGAGAAGAAAAAAAGAGAAATGACATTTTTCTTTCGTATAAGGAAATACAAAATGCTCTTACTGTTTTTTTTTTGTATCTTATTAAATTTATCACATCTTCTATTTACCTCCACCACTTATTCTTCTTCTAAGATTTTATATTTTGATGATTCCATATTGTGTTTAAAAAAAGAAAAGAAAAATAAGCATTTTTAAGATATCTTGGAAATGAATCCTATTAAACGATAATTTCTACTAATTAATCTAAATTTTGATGGTTAGATGATATACTCTTTTTTAAAAGTGTTAAAATCAAATAAAAGCTATTAGATATCCAAAATATTTTAAATGTTATTGACTACAACATTCTTTCCAATTTTTTTTTAAATAAGTAATTAAAACAAACGAATTTTATTCAAATTTGTTAATAATATTCTAGTCCGAAATAAAATATTTAAATCAATCTATTGACTATGATTTAGATGATGAAAAAATATTATATACCTCGTTGTTTATTTTTAATAGATTTAATACTTTTAAAATTTGAAGATTGTGACCTATATAAGAGGTAAATATTTGTTTATTTGAAATCACTCACGATGAACTTTTCGGTAATATGTATTGAAGAAAAGCAATTTATAATCTTTACAGAAATTTTTGCTTTTTTAAAAATTCTTTTAAAAATGATGGTAATTCTAAATCTCTATTGAGAACAAGATCAACTATCAAGTAACGTTTTCGAGTTATTCAACCATTTATTGATAACGTAATCTTTCATCCTCTTGTCGTTGTTTCCAAATACATTGCACAATGCCTTGACGTAATAAGATGGAAATTTTCGGTGCAAATTCAAGAAGTACATTACGACTCGTGCTTCGTCTCTACAGAATGTGTTTTCCATATCCTCAAAAGCAGATATTTTTTGTTTCTTTGAGGGGGTTGGAGCTATGTTTTCGAAATAAGATATTATAAGTTTGTTTAAAACGATAGGAGAGAACGATCGGGCAATATGTTTTCTTATGCAAGTTTCCATAGGAATCTTCGCGGCTAAAAAAATTTCAAAAATTATGAAAAAGCTATGAAGAAAATGATGATGCTCATGAAGTTCTTCATTGTTGGTTCTTTAACTGTTATAACTTGAAAGAATGAAAGTGTATATATAAGTTAGAGATTAGATGAAACAGTAAAATGTTAAAGACAAGATACTTGATTTACAGTTACTTCATCTTTAATTCAGCGGTTTTAATTTGATGTCGGATAGAGTTTCCTTAAGGATGTATTAAATGAAACTAGGTAATAGTGTTAGAATCATCGGATAGAGTTGAGATATGGTTGAAGCAAACTAATAATGAAAGTTGCTATATAATCTTTGCCAAATTGCTTAATCATAATTCCATCATTTCACGATTGAACTCCTTTTGTGATTGTGAATTTATAAAGCAGTTTTTCCAATGTTCAATCAACTTCAATCACCAAGCATCCTATAAGGCATAATATATACATGAATTGAACTAGTTAATTATGATTTGCTTTTATAAAAGTTGATATGCATGTTATTTAGACCGCTTAAACATCTTTGCTTACTTAGGCCTTAAAACATAGTTGATCTTGTTTGTTGACAGCAAAACTCAAATGTTAAATTAGGTTTGGTCGATAGGATAACTATGAAAAAGATAAATCATATCGGTTTAGTGTGACTTATAATGAAAAATAGATATCTTTGTGTTCACACTTTTTCGAAAAAAGAATAGATGCGGATATCAAATGTACAAGGAACTAAATTTCAGCTAAAATCATCGAGGTATAAAGGTCATATACTTTTGATTTAAAAGAATTGTAATCCAACTAGTTCATTGAATATATAATTTTTTAAAACGATAAATTCAAGTAATAAATTTGACAAAAATTAAACCTAAATCTGAATTATTTGGGAAATAAAAATGTCTTAGATGGTTATAACCTATAACGGTATATTCTTATTTAAAAGTGTTAAAATCAATTAAAAGTCACTAGACACCGAAATTTTTTTAAATGTTATTGACTATAACACCCTTTCCAAAAGATTTTTTTTAATAAGTGATTAAAACGAACGAATTTTATCAAACTTATTAACAATATTCTAGTCCGAAATAAAATATTTAAATCAATCTATTGAGTATGATTTAGCTGATGATAAAATCTTATATATTTTGGTGTTTAGTTTTAATAAATCTAATACTTTGAAAATTATTACCCTATATATGGTAAATTTGAAGATTGTGACCTATATAAGAGGTAAATATTTGTTTATTTGAGATGACTCAAGACGAACTTTTCGGTAATATGTATTGAAGAAAAGCAATTTATAATCTTAACAGAAATTTTTGCTTCTTTAAAAATTCTTTTAAAAATGATGGTAATTCTAAATCTCTATTGAGAACAAGATAGACTATCAAGTAGCGTCTTCGAGTTATTCAACCATTTATTGATAACATAATCTTTCACCCTCTTGTCGTTGTTTCCAAATACATTGCACAATGCCTTGACGTAATAAGATGGAAATTTTCGGTGCAAATTCAAGAAGTACATTACGACTCGTGCCTCATCTCTACAGAATGTGTTTTCCATATCTTCAAAAGCAGATATTTTTTGTTTTTTTGAGGGGGTTGGAGCTATGTTTTCGAAATCAGATATTATGAGTTTGTTTAAAACGATAGGAGAGAGCGATCGGACAATATTTTTTCTTATGCAAGTTTCCAAAGGAATCTTCGCGGCTAAAGAGATTTCAAAAATTATGAAAAAAGCTATGAAGAAAATGATGATGCTCATGAAGGTCTTCATTGTTGGTTCTTTTACTGTTATAACTTGAAAGAATGAAAGTGTATATATAAGTTAGAGATTAGCTGAAACAGTAAAATGTTAAAGACAAGAGACTTGATTCACAGTTACTTCATCTTTAATTCAGCGGTTTTAATTTGATGTCGGTTTAATTTCATTTTTGTATTTTGTCCTAAAAGATGTTTCCTTAAGGATGGATTAAATGAAACTAGGTAATAGTGTTAGAATCATCCGATAGAGTTGAGATATGGTTGAAGCAAACTAATAATGAAAGTTGCTATATAATCTTTGCCAAATTGCTTAATCATAATTCCATCATTTCACGATTGAACTCCTTTTGTGATTGTTAATTTATAAAGCAGTTTTTCCAATGTTCAATCAACTTCAATCACCAAGTATCCTATAAGGCATAATATATACATGCATTGAACTGGTTAATAATGATTTACTTTTTACTTAGGCTTTAAAACATAGTTGATGTTGTTTTTTGACAACAAAACTCACATGTTAAATTAAGTTTGGTTAATAGGATAACTATGAAGAAGATAAATCATATCGGTTTAGTGTGACTTAGATGATAAATAGGTATCTTTGTGTTCACACTTTTTTCGAATAGAGAGTAGATGCGGATATTAAATGTACAATGAACTAAATTTCAGCTAAAATCATCGAGGTATAAAAGTTATATACTTTTGATTTAAAACAATTATAATCCAACTAGTTCATTGAATATATAATTTCTTAAAACAATAAATTCGAAGAATAAATAAGACAAAAATTAAACCTAAATCTGAATTATCTTGGGAATAAAAATATCTTAGATGGTTAGAACCTATAACGGTATATTCTTATTTAAAGGTGTTAAAATCAATTAAAAGCGAGTAGATAACGAAAATATTTTAAATGTTATTGACTATAACACCCTTTCCAAAAGACTTTTTAATATAAGTGATTAAAATGAATGAATTTTATTTAAACTTGTTAATAATATTCTAGTCCGAAATAAAATATTTAAATCAATATATTGAGTATGATTTAGCTGATGATGAAGTTTTATATATCTTGGTGTTTATTATCTAATAATTTGAAAATTATTGCCCCATATATGGTAAATTTGAAGATTTTGACCTATATAAGAGGTAAATATTTGTTTATTTGAGATCACTCACGATGAACTTTTCGGTAATATGTATTGAAAAAAAGCAATTTATAATCTTTACAGAAATTTTTGCTTCTTTAAAAATTCTTTTAAAAATGATGGTAATTCTAAATCTCTATTGAGAACAAGATAAACTATCAAGTAACGTTTTCGAGTTATTCAACCATTTATTGATAACGTAATCTTTCACCCTCTTGTCGTTGTTTCCAAATACATTGCACAATGCCTTGACGTAATAAGATGGAAATTTTCCGTGCAAATTCAAGAAGTACATTACGACTCGTGCCTCGTCTCTACAGAATGTGTTTTCCATATCCTCAAAAGCAGATATTTTTTGTTTCTTTGAGGGGGTTGGAGCTATGTTTTCGAAATCAGATATTATAAGTTTGTTTAAAACGATAGGAGAGAGCGATCGGGCAATATTTTTTCTTATGCAAGTTTCCATAGGAATCTTCGCGGCTAAAGAGATTTCAAAAATTATGAAAAAAGCTATGAAGAAAATGATGATGCTCATGAAGTTCTTCATTGTTGGTTTATTTACTGTTATAACTTGAAAGAATGAAAGTGTATATATAAGTTAGAGATTAGCTGAAACAGTAAAATGTTAAAGACAAGATATATGATTCATATGTACTTCATCTTTAATTCAGCGGTTTTAATTTGATGTCGGTTTAATTTCATTTTTGTATTTTGTCCTAAAAGATGTTTCCTTAAGGATGGATTAAATGAAACTAGGTAATAGTGTTAGAATCATCGGATAAAGTTGAGATATGGTTTAAGCAAACTAATAATGAAAGTTGCTATATAATCTTTGTCAAATTGCTTAATCATAATTCCATCATTTCATGATTGAACTCCTTTTGTGATTGTGAATTTATAAAGCAGTTTTTCCAATGTTCAATCAACTTCAATCACCAAGCATCCTATAAGGCATAATATATACATGTATTGAACTGGTTAATGATGATTTACTTTTATAAAAGTTGATATGCATGTTATTTAGACCGCTTAAACATCTTTGCTTACTTAGGCCTTAAAACATAGTTGATCTTGTTTGTTGACAGCAAAACTCAAATGTTAAGTTAGGTTTGGTCGATAGGATAACTATGAAAAAGATAAATCATATCGGTTTAGTGTGACTTATAATGAAAAATAGATATCTTTGTGTTCACACTTTTTCGAAAAAAGAATAGATGCGGATATCAAATGTACAAGGAACTAAATTTCAGCAAAAATCATCGAAGTATAAAGGTCATATACTTTTTTAAACGATAAATTCAAGTAATAAATTTGACAAAAATTAAATCTAAATCTGAATTATTTGGGAAATAAAAATGTCTTAGATGGTTATAACCTATAACGGTATATTCTTATTTAAAAGTATTAAAATCAATTAAAAGTCACTAGATACCGAAATTGTTTTAAATGTTATTGACTATAACACCCTTTCCAAAAGATTTTTTTTATAAGTGATTAAAACGAACGAATTTTGTCAAACTTGTTAATAATATTCTAATCCGAAATAAAATATTTAAATCAATCTATTGAGTATGATTTAGGTGATGATAAAATCTTATATGTTTTGGTGTTTAGTTTTAATAAATCTAATACTTTGAAAATTATTGCCCCATATATGGTAAATTTGAAGATTGTGACCTATATAAGAAGTAAATATTTGTTTATTTGAGATGACTCAAGACGAACTTTTCGGTAATATGTATTGAAGAAAAGCAATTTGTAATCTTAACAGAAATTTTTGCTTCTTTAAAAATTCTTTTAAAAATGATGGTAATTCTAAATCTCTATTGAGAACAAGATAGACTATCAAGTAGCGTCTTCGAGTTATTCAACCATTTATTGATAACATAATCTTTCACCCTCTTGTCGTTGTTTCCAAATACATTGCACAATGCCTTGACGTAATAAGATGGAAATTTTCGGTACAAATTCAAGAAGTACATTACGACTCGTGCCTCATCTCTACAGAATGTGTTTTCCATATCCTCAAAAGCAGATATTTTTTGTTTCTTTGAGGGGGTTGGAGCTATGTTTTCGAAATCAGATATTATAAGTTTGTTTAAAACGATAGGAGAGAGCGATCGGGCAATATTTTTTCTTATGCAAGTTTCCAAAGGAATCTTCGCGGCTAAAGAGATTTCAAAACTTATGAAAAAAGCTATGAAGAAAATGATGATGCTCATGAAGATCTTCATTGTTGGTTCTTTTTCTGTTATAATTTGAAAGAATGAAAGATTATATTGGGCAAATGTCTAAAATAACATCTTTTTAAGTTTTTGTTCCAAAAATAGCATCATTAGTTTAAATTTCCAATAATAGCACAAATTTAAGATTAAAATACATTAAAACTATATTTTAATAGAAAAAAATTAAACCATAAATTGGAAATAATGAATCCAAATACAATATTTTAAGTTTATGTATAATTTATTTAGAATAAATAAGTATTTTTACATAAGTATTTATGCTATTTTTGGGAATTTAATTTTATGATGCTAGATTTGGAAGAAAAACTTTTAAAGATGCTATTTTAGGGTATTACTCATTATATATATATATATATTTATAAGTTAGAGATTAGATGAAAAAGTAAAATATTAAATACAAGAGATTTTATTCACAGTTATTTCATCTTTAATTCAGCGGTTTTAATTTGATGTCGGTTTAATTTCCTTTTTGTATTTTGTCCTAAAAAATGTTTTCTTAAGGATGGATTAAATGAAACTAGATAATAACGTGAGAATCATAAGATAGAGTTGAGATAAAATTGAAGCAAACTAATAATGATAGTTACTATATAATCTTTGTCAAATTGTTTAATCATAATTCTATCATTTCACGATTGAACTCGATTTGCGATTGTTAATTGATGTAGAATATTCAATCAGTATAATAGTTTTTTCAAAACAAAAAATAACAAAACATTTACTTAAAGGATTGGTTGGGGGATAATGCTGACTTTGAAATTTGAATGCCATATTGTTTTGTGGGATTAATATTCACATCCACATTAGTGACAAGGGTGTTAATGGTTAAAAGAGGTAACAAATGTTATTAATTTATAAATTTAATAAACAAATTGATGACTTTGGAGTGAAAAATGATAAGTGGATTCCAACAATTTTGTTAATTAATATTTTTTAAAATATTTTCTTAGGTCATAGAACAAAAGAAAAGGAAAAAGCTAACAAAATCAGTAGAGTAGTGAGGTTGGACCATTTCATGAGTGTTCCCTTTCACAAGGTAATCTATAAAGTTTTTGGTGTTCCCCATCATGACCCATCTCTTCACACCTATATCTCTACTTTTTAATTATTCTCAAATACATTTTGATGTAATCTATAATCTTTTCTATCGATCATATTGTGTGTATATGCCACTAAATGTCCATATGGGAATAAAAATCGTTTAGTTTAATGGTTGTTGCATTTCTAATCAATATGATGTTTGATTTAATCATGTAGCTTTGTTATTTAACTAGCTAATAGTTTATATGCATTATTCAACTCACATCATATTATATGTTTTTTTTGTCATATGTATCATATTTAATAATCTAACATTTTTATAAAATAAATTTTTTATGAAAATGGTACAACCAATTGTTTTTTATATCTTATTCTATATTGCGTATATTTCTTGTTTTTATTCAATAAAGAATTAAATTAAAACTAGTATTTTGTTCTTTTCAACTCATAAACTGACTTTTCTTATATATATTATATGCAAAAAACTGGATTGTCATTTGAAGCTGAGCTTTCTTCTAATTTGTTAAGGAGATGATCAAAGTTTGCTTTAACAAAATAAGAGAAGAAAAACAAGATGAAAATGTCAATAAACAATGATTGTTTATACTCAACAATTCAAAATAAAAATTATCATTTCGACTTATTCATGTAAATCATTCGACTATATATTATTTTTTTCGTGAAACCGAAATGGTGAAATTAATGGGATGAGTGGTTGCTTATAGTGAATCAAATATTATTTTTAGGAACAGTTTCACATCTATTAAAAAGTAATATTAAAATACGTAGCTTCTAGTTTTATAATTAATATGTAAAAAAAGGAAATAGAAAAACCCCACCAAAGCTGAGATATTGGGGAAAAGATTGTAAAAAAGAAACAAAAAAAAAAATCTAAAATGAGAAATGGGCAAGTTGGCAAGTTGCATGACACAAACCCTAACACCACGACATTTGCATATCACATCACTTTACACTTTACACCAACTCTTCCACTTTTGCTTCGTTTGTTTCCTTTTATATATCAATTATTATATCAAAGCATAACCGTAGGGAAATGGTTCATAGATTTCTTCAATTGTTTCCAAATAATACAGTATTTTAAAACAAAACATCCATCGTTCATGCGTCACTCTCTCTCTCTCTCTTGTAAATTTGTTTTTCTTAATTTGTTTTCCTAATATATTTATTAAAAAATATTTTAAAAAATAATAATTTCACTTTCAGCTATACACTGAGCATTTGACGTCATCAAAATATTTTAACACAAATATTACATAAAATATAATTTATTAAAATATTTATAAAATAATATTAAACAAATATTTTAACATCATATTTAATATTTTGATATAAAATGCAAACACAATATAACACAAAATATTATGAATTTTTTAAAAATAATAAAACAAAATATAAAATATTTTTTATATAATTTGATTTCATTTGTATAATTAATATTAAAATCTTTTATAATATTATTTAAATAAAAAGTAAAATTATATATATTTTTAATTTATATTTATTAAATAAAAATTAATTATAATATGGAAATAGTTTTCTACGCATACATGAGTGAAATTATATATTTGGTTTTGAAAGTGTGCATTTACATATATATATATAGAATATACAATTTTATCCAATATACAATTTTGTTTAAAATAATTATGGTTTTTCCTCTAAAAGTTTATTGATTTTTCGCTTATAATTTTTTTTAATAATTTCACTATTATTGCATGTAAAGTTAGTTTTTATTGGTTGGCTTCATTATATTTGTTTTATTTTCACTATCCTTATTTTTAACATATGCTACGAATGGAACATGATAGTGTATTTCACATTCACCACCTCCACCAAATTCACACACACAAGTTCGCATTTTAATGTATACGTAACCATCGATAGTGCATGATTTAACCAACCTTAGATTTAGGATTATTTACCTTCGGCTTTGATGTGTGTTTTTTACAAATTTAATGGTATTTTTTATTATTTTAATAAAATATATTTATTTTAACTAAAATAATAATAATAATAATAATATATACTGTAATTATTTTATTAAGTTAATTTTATTTATATATTATTTGAAATTCGTGGGACGATAACATTATAATATTTCTATTAATAATATTTCTATTAAGTCATTATAATATTTATATTAATAATATATTAAAATAAAATTATTTTTTAAAATATTTTTCAAATAATATATTAAAAATATTAATTAATAAAATGAATTGAAAGTTTCAAAGTGTCAATGATTTATAATATTGAACTCTTAATTGAATGATCCGTCTTGAAGGCACAAAAGATGTCTACATCTAAATCTCATAATATACAAATCTGAAATCCACTTCATTAGATTTCGTATGATTAACATATTAAAAAAAAATATTATATGTTTTCACATAAAATTAATGAGGAGAAAGAATATAAATTTGGCAATAGAACTTATTTATTCGTGCGACGAGTATATCCTCTTTTAATGTTGGCATGATCTCTCCTTTATTTGAACATTATGGCATCATCTCTTCACATCGCTTTCTCGTGTCCTATTCCTTTATACAAAAACAAAATCTCCTTTATATTGAAATTTCTACTCATGTTTTTTTAAAATAATAACCATCAATATAAATTTAAATATCTGTAACTTTGAAATCTTAGACATCAAATTTTGAATAAAAATTGATTCTTGTCGTATCTTAATTACCAATAGATTGGATTATAATAAAACGGTGGCATGCATAGAACCACTTACCTAATAAAATTCAACTAGATTCATACCCACGCCATGCGTGGAAAAAAATATTCACAAATTATAATTTATTAATAAATATAAGTTAAATATTTAAATTTTATTTAACATTACTTTTAACATTAATTTTTGTATATACAAATTAAGAAAAGAAAAATAATTATTTTTTACGAATTTAATAGTATTTTTTTGTTAGTTTAATAAAATATATTAATTCTCTAACTAAATTAATAACAATGATATAATTGTAATTATTCTAATAAGTTAAACTCATTTATATATTTATTTGAAATTTACTATAGTGATGATATATCAGCATGATATTTCTGTTAATAACACGTCAGAATAAGGTTATTTTCTTAAAATATTTCTCAAATAATATATTAAGGATTACAGTAGTAATTTAAATCTATTTATATTTATTTAAAATTATTTATAAATTAACGTATAAAAATTTAAAAAAAATAAAAATTATTGTTTTTGCAAATGTAATAGTATATTTTGAATAGTTAAATAAATTATATTTATTCTTTAACCAAATTAATAGCAGTGACATGTATTGTAATTATTCTAGTAACTTAAACCATTTTATATATTTAAGCTGAAACTTATTGTAGTGTTGACACGTCAGCATGATATTTTTGTTATTAACACGTCAAAGCAAAGTTAATTTGTTAAAAAATTTCTCAAATAATATATTAGGAATTTTCTTGTTATTAGAAAATATGTAAATTATATGTATAGTCTCCATATTTTTTTTATTGAGCCATCATTTTTTAGTTTGTAGGAAGCTATAATTATATTTGTCGATAAACAGAAAAATAAAATAAAATTAACGATGGAATAAATTATTTTTATATTAGTACTTCGTTTCTTGTTAGTTTGGAGATATGTTTTATGTATTTACTTAACCATTTAACTAAGTGCATTTTGTAATAAAAAAGAATTTAGAACTAGATTTAACCAGAGTAATATTTAAATAGTATTATTTTAAATTTATTTTTTAAATTTATCATAATAAAAATAAAATTTTAAAAATAACATAAATTATTAGATAAAGATAATTATTTATGTTAAATAAACTATATATAAAATTAAAATATAATGTTTGGTTTCAGTTTTTTTAATTTATGATTTAAATTTTTTTATTAAAAAAAGTTTTAAATTATTTTATTATTAAATTTGTGATATTTTTAAAATTTTAAATAATTAATAATATATTTGAAACTAAAATTTGAAATAATATTATTTTAATAAATTAGTTTATTTAATTATTTATTGTTATAACAAACAAAAATGAAAATAAAAAAATTAGAAAAGAAAATGAAAAGAAGAAGAGAGAAGAAAGATGAGAGAGAGGGAGAGAAAAGAGAGAGAAGAGAGAGAAAAGAGGAAGAGGTGTCAGGAGGCGTAAGCAGGAACAAGAGCGACATTTGCGCGCGTCCGACGTGTCAGCTTTTTTACCACTTCCACTGTCTCTTTCTCCTCTTCCCTCTCCTTCGCGCGTTGCCGGCGCGTGTCTCCCGATTATTAAAAGACATTTTTAGTGAAGGATTCCTCCAGTGAATTTGATTTCTAATTCAAACGTATTACTCAACTAATTTGCTGACAATTGATTTCGATAAAGAAAATAGACATCAATTAACAAAAAAATGAAGTAAAAAGGACAAAATAGTTTTCCATAAACGAGGGTCAAGACATGTTGATATGAACGCTAGCGTTTTTAGGAGATTTACAGATGGGACACGTGTGAACACAGGACCCACATACTCCACACAAGCACAAATGTCTGCACGGTAACAGCAACACACACGATTCCTCCTCCCCACAGTTTCTGCACATCCTTCCTCCTCTCGTCGACTTATCTTGCGTCGTCCCCGTTGCTACCGTGCGCCCAACCGTTCCTTCACCCGAGCTGCTCCCGCAGCAGGACTGAGCGTCGTCGTTGTCGTCGCCAGCGCTCTCGTTGCGGAGGTCCTTAACCTGAGTCATGACTTGCTCGAGGTTGGTACGGAGGTTGTTGGCTGTGGCTTCGTTGGTCTGAGCAAGGTCTCGCCAGATTTGGTTCTCGATGGAGAGTGACTTTACGCGCTCCTCAAGCGCGTTGTTTAACTTTCCGATTCTATCTTTCTCTTCTTCTTTCACTCGGAGCCTTTTCGCCAGTCCATGCTCTATAGCCTCCATTATCGTCTTCGCCTGCTTCTTCCTCTTCTCTTCCATCTCGAGTTTCACTCTCTCCATCTGAAAAAAAAAACAAATAAATAAATAAATCAATGACTATTGATTGATGCACATTGCAACAAACCCGGCCATCAATATATGAAGAAAATCAATCTACCATTGATGCAAAATTGTGAAACAATAATGAAGCGGTTTCTTAAGAGAGAGTTACATGAAGGGAGACGAATCGATCGATTTCGTGTTGTTGTTGATTAATGTGAGAGGGGATATCGGTGTGTTGTTGTTGATTAATGTGAGAGGAGATATCGGTGTGTTGACCGAGAAACGAAAACGGAGTAGTAACGGATGATGATCTAAGGTTCTGATGAAGAAGATGGTGATAATAATTTGATGTGGAATCTCTAGAGCGTTTTCTCGTCGGTAAGGGAAATATACCACAGTCTACATTAAGACCATCGGCGTAGAAAGGGAAGGAATCTGCGGTTGAGGCGGAGCCATACATATGAAGAAGAGGAGGCGTATCATCCGTCACCAATAAAGGTGAAATGACACCATATCTGGTTTCATTGTTCGTGCAGAAACCACCACTAGTTGGTTCCATGGTGTTATTATTCATCACTAATTCTCTGCAAATAAAGTATAAAAAGAGATTCAATTGAGAAAACGCCAACAGATCAGAAAAAAAAAAGAATCAACAGATCGAAGAGAAAGCGTTAGAAACCTGCTGGATAAGAGTTGAGGAGGAGAGAGAAGGAGATGGTGAGCATCGACGGCCATGGAATGAGTTCTCTAGAGAGAAAGATGATGATAATAATACGGAAGAGGTATGCGTAAAAGTGAATAGAAAATTAGAAATGCATGCGTTTCGGTTTTCGTTTGCTGCTTCGAGTTGCGTGAAGAGGGCCTTTTTCTATTCCTTTTTTAATGACCAAATCGAAACAAGTAGCTGTTTCCTATTTATACGAACATGAAAAAATAACCAAAATTTTAGAAAAGAATCAATTATTATACTCATGTTAATTATCTTACCATTTTTTGAAGGTTAGAAATATGTTGATTTGGCTATGCATATCTTCTGGGTAAATTTTCCATAAACTTCTCTATTTTTTTAATTCCTATTCTGAAATATAAATTCAGTTTTTAGTATAAATTAACCTAATTCTCGGACTGATTAAATTGAATCTTGTTAATTGTTATACTATTCTTTTTCTATAGATTAATTGTGTATTTTGGTTCTATTAATAGTGCATCACTTATGTGGTAATTTTGAAAATACGAATTTTCACTTTTAATATTTTCAACTTGTACCGGAATTGGCGGATAATTATTTTAAATCATTACATAATTTTAAAATAAAAAAGGTAATAGAGTTATTTTAATTTTGGTCTTTACAAATCAATATATTATTTTAAAAAATAATTTTATTATAATATGTTATTAATACAAATGTTATGATGACATATTCAACAACATATTAAATTTCAAATAAATATATAAATATATTTAAATTATTAGAATAATTATAATATATATTAGTGTTATTAATTTAGTTAGAAAAGTAAAATATTTTATTAAATTAATAAAAAATATTAGTAAATTAATAAAAAATAATTATTTTTATTTATTTAATTTATATATACAAAAATTTACATATTATAAAAGACATGCAATGACACGTGTAGAAAACACGAAGGAGTCCCGTATTGCCATATCAGCATTCCAGCCTGGCACTTTGGGACCCATGTTTTGTCTTTTGTACGGACTGTTAAGATGGGTAAAAACCTACTTTTCCATTTTTGTGAAGTTTGTTGGTTATTTAATTCGTACAAATTTGGCATCATGTGACGCCACGTGGTAACACATTCTGGCTGCTTCTGTGCTAACCATTTCTTTGACTTGTTTTTTCCCTTTAACTAGAACACATATCTTTTGTTTATAATTTAGCCAGAATAAACATGTAGAAGCCTAGAGGGATGGATACATATTCTTATGAAGATGATTATGTGAGATAGAAAGTAACACACAAGAATTAGTCCCTTTCACTCTCTTTCTTCTTCTTCTTCACGTTTTGTACTTCACAGTAAAAAGTAATAAACAATATGCCTTTGTCTTTTAGAAGCTTTCAGGTTTCCACCATTTAATTTGTTTTACCAATACCAATTTAGATTTTGGAAAGTGGGCACGGTGCATCACTTCAAAAACAGTTAAAAGGTAACCATATTCATATGTATTTTGGCTCATATACATAATGATTCGTCATTCAAAGTTTTGTAAAGCTTCCCATTAAAGACTTGTGTTTCAATTAATTGTTGGGACTTACTAGTGCATACAAATCACATGTACTCTGGGCCATACATGAGAAGCTCGTGACCTAACTTATATATTACATCATATTAATCTATAGACATTTACATTTATCAAATGCACCAATACAACTTTTGATGTAACTCCTCAATCAGAAGATAAAAGAGTAGTTACTAATTAGATTTCATTAGCTTTGGAGTTTACTACCACAAGTATTCAAGATAAGAATTGTGGTCTAAAATCTTTCTTAAGAATTTTTTACCAATTTTTTCTGTGGGCCACAAAAAGAATCGAATCTTATATACAACTATTTTTGAAATCTCATATAATAATATTCGAAAAAGATAATTCTTTAAAATATCATATTTTTAAGATTTTGTTTTTAAAATATCATTATTAGTTAAAATTTTTAATAATATCACAAAGTTATGATTAAAATACTTTGAAAAAAATTTAATATAAAAAACTGAATGAAAAAATAAACTCAAATATAATATTTTAAATTTATATATAATTTGTTTATACTAAATAAGTATTTTTTACATAATTATTTATACTATTTTGAAAATTTAATTTTATGATATTATATTTGAAATAAAAATTTTAAAAAATGTTATTCATCAAATTAGATCATGAGCTTTTGTCAAATCTTTAAAGAAATTATTGTTAGAAAATAGTTTTTATTAACAAACCATGCATTAATATATAATACTATACATTGTTCAAGAAAATAAATTATCTTACAACTTAAATCTATATAGCGTTTGAAACAAAGCCGGCTATGAACCCAAACAAACAAATCATATACTTGCAACTTTTTTTTTTATATAGTTTGTGCTTTTTTAAAAGAGGATTTTCATGAAAATGTCAAAATGACATTTATAGCTTATACCCCATCTCTTTATATTAAGTGATGCTAATTTTTATTTGATTTTAAGTAATGCTTTCAATTTTCAAGTTAATTTAATTTTATTTGTTTTGACATTTGTATTTTACATTTTATTTTGTTATTGAAGAAAAATGGTTTTAATAAGTAAAAATAATATTATAATTCAAAAATCAAACAAAACTCATCTTCAAATTTGTGTGTAAAAAATTTAAAGATCTTCAGTTTTTTTTTTTGTCACTGGGTCACAACGGACCGACCCAATAGTCTAATATCTTCATACGAAGATTTAACACTCTCCTACGAGAGAGGGTGGAGTCGAACTCCACACTTTTGGGATGGACGTAGAGGTGGTACAACCACTAGACCACTTGCTCCTCCCTTCTGTTTTTTTATTTACGAAAATTAAATGATGCATGTAGTGACCTTTTCAAATCCGAAATATACCCATCCAATTATGCAGGTTTAAAAAACTCGAATTTAAAAAACAACTATAACGTTGTTCTTTTGGTTGTCGTCGGTGACTGCGATTGATATTGTGGTTATAACTACGGTATATGTTATTCGTTTTTCTCTTGTCGGCGATTGTAGTTACGGTTGATCATAGATTTTAGTCGTACTGATGTTTTAATCAATAGTAAAAAAAACTAGAATGGAAGATAAATCGTTTGAACGTTGCGATTTACCGCAAATAACTAGGATAGTTAAACGATATACAACGAGCGTGACTTATTATGTGTGATTTTGATTGGTAACTATTGTGGGAAGATAAAAAAGAGTTAGGTGTGAGAGGTCCCGATTCCATTAAACATAAATTGGGCCATCACTCTTTCGTGTACTTGAAATATACCTTACTTAGCTGCCGTATTATCGAAACATATTAAAATTTGATTATAACAAAAATTCAAGATTTATTAATTTATATATAAAAAATCGTTGCCCCCATTAGGAGACGAGAGAAGAGGTTCTGCAAAAGACTTTAACTTGGTGTCATGTGTGGTTGTGGTTATGGACAGACCGACAGAGTTCATGTGGTCCCTTCATTTTTATTCAGAAATACGCAATGAATATGATCATTTTATAAATGTATGTGAATACGAGGAGAGTTGTTCGTCGAAATTGAATTTAAAATGTACCGACTTGTTACCATCAGATCATGAACCACATTTCAAAAAGACAAAGACAAAGGTTGTTGTTGACATGTTGTTGTTGTGTCAGATCAGTGATTCGCTTTCACCAAATCAAGAATTGGGTTTGAATCAAGAATTAGACAGCGGGTTGTTCATACACACCTTCATCATCACTACATGAGCATGCTTGACAAGACATCCAGTTACATTCCTACCATCTTTACATCTAAGACGAGTGAAAAGAGAATACCTGCAAGCTCTCATTTCGTGAACTCTTCAGATGTGAGATGTGATTCATATGTGATATGTACTTGAAGGCAACTTGGATGTGAGTATTCAAGAAATAATACATCTCACATATGAATGGATTTTAAAAATATAATAAACCTTAATTTGACTTATCATCGAAACTTCATAGGCTTTTAATTATGATTTATCTTACGTAAGAGGAAGCTTTCTTATCGGTGAAACCATTACTGTATCTGATGAATTGCTTAGAGCAATTTTTGACTTCATATTTTTGCTTAAATGTGATGATTTGAATTAACATGATTGGCAAAAATTCTAGCATGTGTTGTTCAGGTTGAAGAAAGAATGGAGTAGCTTAAATTAGGACAAGATGCTGTACTTTTAAGCTGTATTGCCATGAATCTGAGTTTTGTCCTTGCTCGATCAAGAACAAGATCTTTGTATTTCCCAGAAGCTCAAGGAATCTAAACTCTTTGTGTTTATATTTTGTTTGTCGACAATTCTTACTTTGTATTATAAGAACACACTAATGATAAAAAGTTGTTTTAAAGTTTTTATTTATTTCAATTTCGGAAGATATATGGGGTCTTCTTCGTCGTCGTCTTTTCGACTTTCTGCTTAAACCCAGAAAAATGGATTCTTGCCTAGTGTTGTCTCTGAAGCTAACTTCTCTTTCTCCACTTGAACATTTCACACCGTATTCGTATTCGCCGCCGCTACGGCTTTCTTCTTGTTTCTCCCGCCGCTTCTATTCTCCCGTCACCGTCAACGCCGCGAAGAAACTCTCCCAGAACATTCGTTCTGAATTCGATGACAGAATCAACGGCGCGTTCTCCCCCGACTCTGATTCCCGCTTCCTCGAACGTGTAATTTCGTATTTCTCTCTCTTTTCGATTTCTCACTAGGATCCTGATACGTATCCCAAAGCTAAACCTAAGCGTATTTGGGTTTTTATTCATACAATTGGTTATGATTATTGTTTCTTTATCCTGAAACCGTCTGCGTGAGAGCTCAAAATCTAAACATTTTACTACTAGGTTGGCTCTAAATTGTGTCCGAATCTTCTGAGCTTTAGGCTTTAGCTACGGCTAACTCACAGATAGAAGCTAGAGCTCGAGATGAATCTATGAATCAAAAAGAGGATTTTTTCTGTTGCTTCTTTGCATTGTTTTGGGACCTCTCTCGTGTGAGTATATAGTCTCGCTAACTTTTGTTTTCTTGGCTTGTTTACAGCAAAAAGCTTTAGAGGCAGCTATGAATGACATAAACAGTTCATTTGGTAAAGGAAGTGTAACAAGATTGGGGAGTGCTGGTGGAGCACTAGTGTGAGAATCTTTTTAGATAGTCTTTCTTTGTACTTATTGTATAACTTCCCTCTCCCTAAAGAGTCCCTCTTGTGATGGAACGAACGAGTCCAGTAACAATGCTCCATATATATTGATTCCATCATATAATATTCAATTTTAGAAAAAAATTGATTGTGTTCTGTTTTGCAGGGAGACTTTTCCGAGTGGTGTTTTGACTCTTGATCTTGCCTTAGGTGGAGGCCTGCCAAAGGGCCGTGTAGTCGAGGTATGAAGCTTGCTGAAATATATTGCAGAATTTTTATCATGGAAGTGCGATGCTGATCTCAGTTTTTTTTTTTTTTTATATTTTGATATTGCAGATATATGGACCAGAAAGTAGTGGCAAAACCACGCTAGCACTCCATGCAATTGCTGAAGTGCAGGTTCTTTTTCTTGTGAACTACTTCGATCAGATGGTCCAATCTTTATATCTTCTTGGTATGTTGCTGAAATCTAGTTTTCTAACTGTGCAGAAGCTTGGAGGCAATGCAATGCTTGTTGATGCAGAACATGCATTTGATCCAGCATACTCTAAAGCATTAGGTGTTGATGTAGAAAATTTGATAGTGTGCCAGCCAGATAACGGCGAGATGGCTTTAGAAAGTAATCAAACTTTTCTAAATCTCGTATCATGATGGTTATGCTATCATTATGTAAAGTATGTGCATGTGAGCTTACATGTTCTTATCATTACTACCGCAGTTGCAGACCGTATGTGTCGCTCGGGTGCAGTTGACCTTATATGTGTTGATTCTGTTTCAGCACTTACTCCACGAGCCGAGATTGAAGTATAATATCGTCTCTTTCCCGCATCTACTTTCTTGTTTGTATGAACTTTTCATAATTGAGTTGTTTCCTCTCCCGTTGCATGCATAGGGTGAGATTGGAATGCAGCAAATGGGCTTGCAAGCTCGTCTTATGAGTCAAGCTCTTCGTAAAATGTCAGGAAATGCCTCTAAAGCTGGTTGTACACTTATTTTCCTAAACCAAATAAGATACAAGGTAACTATCACTAATCAGAAAAACCGTTTCTGTGTTCCATTTTGATGAGTTTAATCACGTATATGAGCACGTTGTGCTCTTGAACTAACCGTAGTAGTGTTCTCTTATGCTATGAAGATTGGTGTATACTACGGGAATCCAGAGGTGACTAGCGGAGGAATTGCGTTAAAGTTCTTTGCGTCCGTCAGGCTAGAAATCCGTTCTGCTGGGAAGATAAAATCTGTAAGGATAACAGTTATTTCTGTGTGGTTTTTGTCCATGTTGAAACTGAACTCACTTGCAAATTCGCACTTATTTATGTAAAGAGCAAAGGGGATGAAGATATTGGTCTTCGGGCTCGTGTAAGAGTGCAGAAGAGCAAGGTTAGTGTCAAGGCAAAACATGTCAAACTATTTTATAAATAAAAGTGAAATTTTCTTGGATCTCTTCTATTTCGCAGGTTTCGAGACCTTATAAGCAAGCAGAGTTCGAGATTATGTTTGGGGAAGGAGTTAGTAAACTGGTACGCATCTGTGGCTAATCAATCTTTAACAGCGCATAAATGATTTTCCATTGTATTTGCACTAACACTTAAATATGTAGGGATGCGTTCTCGATTGTGCTGAAATTATGGAGGTTGTGATAAAGAAGGGTTCTTGGTACAGCTATGAAGACCAACGGTCTGGATTCTACATTGGAAACTCATAAATACTTAGAATACTTTTGGTTATGCTACATCAGTGGATAGAGAGTATGAGATATGCTTTTGTATTTCTGGTCTCGGTTTCAGGCTCGGGCAAGGAAGGGAGAAAGCACTGCAGCACTTAAGGGAAAACCCATCCCTGCAAGAGGAAATTGAGAAGGTTTGCTTCTTCTATTCTCAACTCATCTTTGACACATTCAAGATTGCAAAAGTCAATCTTTTAACAAATGTGAATGCAAACATTTTCCATCGATTCACTCTCTTTATGCGTTTTTTCTTCTTTCTGCAATGGTGTTGCAGAGAGTGAGACTGTTGATGTTAGATGGAGAAGTGCATAGATCAACTCCTTTGTTTAGCAACAGCTCCTCCTCGGTTTCACATCATGATGAAGAAGAAGACTCGCTTGACGATTTCCAATGACTAAATTTAAGCCGAGACTTGGCATCTTTTCCCAATGAATGAGTTCCACCGCAAGCGTTTCGATCAACAACACTTGGGTATGTAATCTCTTGTTTAAATTTGGTTTGTAATCTCTTATTTCAATTTAAACTCCAGATGGTTCAATCTATAGTTAAGTTGTATTCAAAGTTCAATCTTTTCACCTTATTCGCTAAATGTGGAGATAATGAATATATATACAAACACTATAGATCTTATAAGATTCAGGGTATTTTCTGAGTTTTAACAACATTACAGAACAGAGAACAATAACAAGAAAACATTTATAGAAACACGAGTACACATGTCTTAACACTTCAAGATTTACTGAGCCAAAGCACTGGTGTTGTACACAAGAAGAGCTCCTCCGGCAAGAATTCCGGCGAGTGTAACCGCCCAAATTGCCAATCCGGTGACTCCTCCTTTGTAGACGTCACCTGACGCTGACCAGTCGTCTTCGTTGTAAATAGGACTGTAAACCCAAAAGTTTAAATCCATCATTTTCTGTCAAAACATATTAAAATGATTCTTATATAAATAAAAAGGATTACGAATTTTATTAATTCACCTGTATCCATCGACGTTGGCTCCGTACTTGTCGACGAATTTGTAAACACCGTAGCCCTAAAATTAAACGACATCGGTTTACTAATTCGACTGAAGGAAAAGACAATTGCATCCCTAACGTAAACGTTTAGTGTATAAACGGAATTAATGAATTACTAACTTTTCCCTTTCTACCGGAGGCGTCGACGCCGTCCCTCTAGTCCATGCTGCCGTTAACTCCTACGCACAAATCATTCAACGGAATAAGCTATACTTCAACTGTATGATGTAATGCTATATATGTAATGTGTGTGAGCAGAATATAGGGACCATAGGGCTTGTCAGTCTTGATCTTCTTGACGTCACTCGCGACGATTTTGAAAGAGGTGGGAAAAGCTCTTTGGAGCGACGGTAATCCTCTCGCCGCCGTCTTCTCCACTGTGAAACCCGTCGGTTTCAGTGTCGCCGATGAAAGCATCGCTGAAGCGGCCATTTACCACGAGATCAAACTCTTATCTCTCACTCACTCTCTTTTTCTCTCTCTCACACACACATAGGTCTTCGAATATGAGAGAGAGAGAGAGGAGATCCAATAGGTGATTATGGTCATGACAGGTGGCAATTGTTGTCTGGTTTTTGTCGGAGAACTTATCTTCAAGTAACTGTTTAAGGTGATCAGTTTTATTTGCTAAGTAGGCCACGTTGGATTTTAATATTTTGTATTACTTCCATTTCTGACCCCTATAAATTTTAGTTTACCTAAAAACAACCCCACTAGTTTGTCGAAACTAGAAATGTCCTCCACATTGAATCACGATACACTTGTGAATTGCCAAGCGATGATGAAACGAAGATTGGTATAATGACTGATTCCAATGACCAGCGTTTCAAAATCGCGTTTCTGGTCGGTTTACTGCCATGCATAAAGAACACAGATGTTTATTTGATGATTAATAAACGTCTAATGCTTCTTTAGTTCCGTCTTCTCCACAACCGAAAAAAATTAACAAACTTGAGACCATTGTCTGGATAAGAAAAAAAAAAAGTCTGAACACTTGGCAGCAACCAAGTTATGCATCAGGAAACAGAGCTTGGTTCTGCCTTGTATTTTTACCCACTAACAACTCTTATATACTTGGCTCAAGTGAAACTGAATTCATGGACTCAGATACACAAGCACCCTTCTACGCACAAGACCTTCCCTTCCATTATCAACTCAAACTCGACCCGGAATCGTAAAACAAGAACTTAGGACGACATCCGCATCACGGATGTCCTCACAAGGCTCGTTGGTTAAATCTTCTCTTACAACAACACTACCTCTCTCTCTCGCTCTCTAGTTGCTATAATCAATTAGTTAAGCAACCTGTAAATGATTTTTTAACCTCCTTAGGATCCTAATGAACTGGTTCTGCAGGGGAGGTTTGGAAAGCGGTGGCCGGATCATTTTTGATAGTTTGTAATCTCACATTAACTGAGGAAACTCTTTCTATAGTCGAAAGCAATCTTTCTTTGTAAAGAATTTTCGATCACTAGTGGAGAAGTGTAATAGATTCTCCGCCAAAAAGTTTACACTTTGTAACTGTAGTTATCGTGTATTCTCTGGTTTTATTGGTTCGGTTAATTAATAATCCGATGGTTCAGTAAACCAGTAACTATTCTACTACGGGCTAAATTGTAATAATATCTTAACGTTGGGGGCTCTTTATTTTTCAATTTTCACGTCAATCGCAGTGAAAAACAAAGGAGGCAGATCTCATAATCGATTCTGGGTGCTTCATCAATGGCTTCGATACTCGCTCGCAGGTCGCTGGATACTATCCGTGCTCGGCATATCGTATGAATCTCTTTTTCTTTTTTTGTTTCGTTTACTTCGAGTTGTTTTAGGGCATTCAAGAAAAGATTCTATTCGCTATCTGTCTTTCGTTTTGTGTCGATGGGATTCGGGATATGATTTCATTCGAAACTATCTGCTTTTGTGCGGTATCTAGATTGTAGAGTGAGAACGAAATGTGAGGGTGTAAGTTTTATCTGGGTAATCGATGAATCATATAGAAAAAGGGGGAGTTTATCATGATTTCCATATTGAGAGCTTAGTTTTTCTTATGGTTTGTTACTCTTGTTCGAAGGGAAAATGCGTTGCCATTTCCATGTCAGTCTCTTAAATATTCTTCCTTCGATTGAGAGCCTTTTGCAGTTCTTGTGATTGTCAATCTATACGTTAGCTTCTTCGGGTGTATATCTTAGCATACCACTCTCCCTCCTTCTCTTTATCGATAGGTATTGTCAGGGAAAGCTTTGCAGGGATCTCACCTTTCTGGGCTGCAGTCCCGTGGTATTTCTTATGGAACCAAGAAAGGTATATTTTCTGCTGTTTTTTTTGGGATTTCTTAGTGAATGAGGTGAAGTGTGAATCTACCCCTTTCGGGGGATCATGGTGTATGTTGATGAGTAACATTTCCATTGTCATCTTCACCATTTAAGACTTATTTACAACTTCTCTTAAGACGTTTCTATGGTTATATTACTTTTGGTTTGCCTCTGTAATATTCAGATGATGAAGAAGCAGAGCAACTCGCTAAGGAAATCTCCAAGGACTGGAATACTGGTAAGCTCTTTGGTGTAGACCCTTTTTTCACTCTTCTTTTCGCATACTTTTCTTTCCTCGCCATTTTCTTCCCTGGGCATTGGGTTTCCTGATATTTTCCATTTTTTGCAGTCTTTGAACGGAGCATAAACACCCTATTTCTCACTGAAATGGTCCGCGGTTTGTCGCTGACCCTCAAGTACTTCTTTGATCCCAAAGTTACTGTAAGTGGTATTCTAATATTGTTTAGAACTTAGGCTGAAAGAATTATGTATGATTCTGAAACTGTATCTTGTATGCAGATAAATTATCCATTTGAGAAGGGTCCACTCAGTCCTCGGTTCCGTGGTGAACATGCTCTTCGACGTTATCCTACTGGGGAAGAACGCTGCATTGCCTGCAAACTCTGTGAAGCTGTGAGTTTTGAGATCTATGCTAAGGCTTAATTTAATGTTCTCTTTGTTGTCATAGACTCATAGCTCTTGTAAGGAATCTCAGAACTATGGGTACCTTTGCATCTAGAAAACAAAGTTGTTAACCCATTATTCTGTGGAAAAACGGTTATGATGATACCCACATAGCTCAGGAGCATAAGGGGGAGCTTAAGAAGTTAATCCCATAAGTAGAATATCTTTTTTTAGTATAAGTAATATATACTGTTCAGTCGGTAGAGTTCTGATGAAATCCCCTCATATCTGCTGATAGCTACCTGTTTAATGTGTGAGGATCATATTGTATCTTTGATGGCCGTGGTAGCACTTTTTACATTGAATTGTGATTATAGTGAGGGATATTTGTCGATTTCATCAGGTATGTCCAGCTCAAGCAATCACAATAGAGGCAGAAGAGCGAGAAGATGGAAGCCGCAGAACAACTAGGTAAGTTATCCCTTTAGTTCTCATTTATCAACCATATAAGCTTTCTTTTATACAGTTTAGACATTTGGAACTGTAACAGGTACGATATCGACATGACAAAATGCATTTACTGTGGTTTCTGCCAAGAAGCTTGCCCTGTTGATGCAATTGTCGAAGGACCTAACTTTGAATTCGCAACTGAGACACACGAGGTATGTTATTTTGTGGCATATGCTTATTGACATTTCTAGACCTAATAAATTTTGTGGCATGCTTATTGAACATTTGTTATGTTCCTTTCCATAGGAACTTCTCTATGACAAAGAGAAGCTTCTTGAGAATGGAGATCGATGGGAAACTGAGATCGCTGAGAATCTGAGGTCGGAGAGTCTCTACCGTTGAAACATTCTACAACAGTCTTTGCTTAACGCTTTTCCTCAGGAAATCGTTTTCACTGCTTCCATTAGAAATAAATATGAGATCATATGCGTTTGAGGACTCCTTTTGTGTTCGAGGTTTGTACTGTGGAATTGACCTGAGTTTCATAATCCGTTCATGAGTTCTGGTTATGTCTTAATTGCGGGTTGGAAGCTGAGCATTCTTTTTTGGTCAAAGACTGAAGCCAAATAGCTAGAAGGGTAAAGTTGTAAATTAGGAAAATTTTGATCGGACGGACAGGAACATATGCGTGGTTTACCCTGATTCGTCCGATCTAACAGTTTGCTGTTCGATTCTTTTTGCTCCCTTTTTGGTTGCGCCAAAACGAAATTAATATCTTAATGTGTATTTTTTTTTTTCGTTACGAGTTTAGAAAAACAACGAATCCCCAAAAAGGAAAGAAAGAAAATCAAAATCCCCAAATAGAGCTAGTCCCACGAAAAATCCCCAGATTTAGGAAAAACGGTATTCATTTACGAGTTTTCATCTGGGTTATTTCTACCTGCTTGATCCTAATTTCTAACCTGGAGTTGGTTATTTCTTCTGTTAGTTACAAGAAGAACTAGGACAAGACGACGAAGACTCCAGAGATAACATGAATGTTCAGGCTCACATGTCAGGACAGGGTTCCAAACCAAGGGACCATGTCCCAGCAGAATGGGAACTCCCAAATGCAGAACTTAGTTAATGCTTCTGCTTCTGTTGGTTTAGGATTACGACCTTCTTCACGTTTTTCTCCCGTTGACAGTGACATCCTGAAACTTCGTCAGGCCATGCGAATCAAAATGTAAGCCTATGGAGTCTTCCCACCATTTGGGATTGTATTTTCTTTCTCTTGTTATACCGCGTGTTTGTTAGGTGTTTTTTCTCTTCAAAAGTTCTATTGTTTGGATTGCAGTTGTGACTGTCATATTGATTTTTGTTGTCTGACTATTTTAGTTCGGGTTAGTTTGTCTCTTTCTCCTAGTTTATGTCTAATCAAATCCGCACACTGCTGTTTTTTCTTCAGTTTCAACATCTTGCAGCAAAAACAACCATCTCCAGCTGATGATGCATCAAAGGCAAAGTATATGTTTGGGGCATGATAAAGCATAGTTCAAATGGAATATTCCACTCTTTTTTACTTCAGTGATCATATAGATTTTTTTCAACCTGGATAATTTTGTATTTGTTCTTTTTATTCAGTTTTGGTGTTCTTGACCCTCTTATTCAACCTTGGAATATGCTAGTGGGTTGTTAAAAGCATCTGCAAAATGACTTGTGCCACTTGTGCAACGTGTTCGCCATTGGAGAGATTGGAGACGTTTCTTGTGTTATAGAAGTTGCGAGTTAACCTTTACCCGAGCCACGAAGTATCAAGTTCATCAGGCAGTCTCAGTCACATAAACAGCATTAGACCTAAGCGGAGAAGAAGACTATGAAGCAAGAAGAATGACCACCGTCATAACAGCAACCCCCCACAGCTGTTGCCACCTCGTAAGGTTACTAAGCAGACAAATGTCTGTTCTGTACGAGTTGGTGGCAAATCAAGAAAAGGAAGAAGTGCCAGAAAGATGAAATCTAATATAAAGTAAAGAGAGTTAAGATCCTGAAAGATGTAGTTGATTAAAATGTATCTAGAATTGCTTTAAAGTATCACTAAACTAAAAAACAGAAACATCTCATTATTCAGATGAAATGAAAGACATGACCATGAATCCATGTGAATCATTGTATCTCTATTTATATGTGCAAGAGACGTCTTTGCCGCAAAAAAAAAAAGCCGGGATGGATATGTAAAGGTTGACTTCAGAGGAAAACCGGAGCCATGACTAGGGTAATCGTGGCAAGCATCTTTATCAGGACGTGAATGGATGGACCGGCTGTGTCCTTGAATGGATCTCCCACACTGCAGATTTCAAGTGAATTCTAATCAGAAATTGCATTTAGGAATAGAGCTTTGACTGAGTTGCGAAGAAGCTTACGTATCACCAGTTACGGCTGCTTTGTGGGCTTCGCTTCCTTTGCCCCCAAGTGCACCAGTCTCTATGTATTTCTTTGCATTGTCCCAAGCCCCTCCAGCTGTGTTTAGGAAAAGTGCCATTAAGATACCACAAACGGTTGCAAACATAAGCATAGAAGCTACAACTTTAGCTCCGAGCAGAGGTTGTCCAGTGAAGTAACCCAAGATCCGGAATGCCAAACCTGAGAGAGACCACCAAGAGTTTTTGGTCACGGTCCTGTCCTTTTAATGCAAGAAAAAACAGACCAAGGAAACATTAGAATTACCAACTATAATGGGTGAGGCTATAGCTAAAGCTCCTGGCTTTATCATTTCCCTCAAAGCTGCAGATGCGACAATAGCTACACAGCGACTATAATCTGGTTTCTCCTTGTACTCCTGTTACAGGAGATTGAATTCGCTAGTCAACAACAGTACAAGCCAATAGACAAAGAAAAGAGGAACGCAGCCAAGTGAAATAATAGGCTCACCATTATCCCAGGCCTCTCAATAAATTGTCTTCTAACTTCGTTGACAACCTCTTGTGCAGTTCGACCAACGGCTGCGCAAGCCCAAGCACTGAAGAGGAAAATAAGCATGGAACCCAACAATCCACCTACAAAGACTTCTGGGATAGCAATATCAACCTGTTTTGATCCGCAGACGAGCATGAGAAGTTGTCTGAACATGAAGGATAGTAGGATACAGCCAAGATACATAATAACAATTACCTCATTGAAAGACACATTAGCAAATGCTGAAACTTCGTCCATATACGCACTAAAGAGAAGGAATGATGCAAGTGCAGCAGATCCAATGGCAAACCCTTTCGTTGTTGCTTTTGTGGTGTTCCCAACAGCATCAAGAAGATCAGTGATCTCACGGACGCTCTCTGGCTACACGAGACATGTCTTCTACATATTAGAACAAAGATAAAACAGAAGATACTTATGAACCAATATGTGACATTTACCTGCTGGCTCATCTCGACAATTCCACCAGCATTATCAGCTATGGGGCCAAACATGTCCATAGTAAGAACATAGGCAGCAGTGCTTAGCATTCCCATTGTAGCGACAGCTGTTCCAAATAGACCTCCAGTGGGGGTCCCATGTTCATCCACTAGTCCAGAGGTGTTGCCCAGCCAAAAAGCAGAAATAATAGCTACACTGATGACCAAAACAGGAAGTGCCGTCGATTCCATACCCAAGCTGACCCCAGCAATTATATTGGTCCCATGACCAGTCGAACTAGCAAGAGCCAACGTCCGAACAGGCTCGTGCTTATAGTCTGTATAATATTTGGATATCCAGACAAAGACATAGGCTGTGATGATGCCAACCAACCCACAAAGAGCAAAGTTGAACCATGCAGATGGAGCCTGTTCAGTGTAAAGCAGCCAGCGAGTGGACTACAAAATATAAAATGCTGTCAGAAGAAGGTATCATCGAATTCTTTTGAAATAACAGCAATATCAATGGCATTTGTAGACAAATTACCGCGCCAAATGTTAAAACCGCTAATATAATAGTCAGAGAATATCCTTTCTGAAGTACAGCCATTGGATCCTCCACCGGAGATTTCACGCTAGCATCACGTATTCCCTTGATTGATAAAATACCAATTGATGATATTACCAAGTCAAAAGAATGAACAACTAGAGGAAATAAGATAAAGCCAGATGGATCTGCGTATTAGACAAGAATTTTGAGTTAAGTATCAAGCATGAATAAGAGGTTTACAAATATGTTTATAAACACATTTTTCTTTCCATGTTCTTCCTATCTTCCTAATTCCGAGTAGAAAAATCCTTGTACTAGTTCAACCACCACAGCAAGAAATGGTCAGGCAATGTTATTTATAAAACTTGATGCAGTCAAATGGTGCTCTAACTAGAAACTCTATACAGATTCTGTTCAACTTTTCAAATTCTAATGAGTAACAATGAACCCCCAATTCCTCAAGGATATATAGTGGCCAAAACAAAGCATAAGATTATTTTTTCTGTCAACAGGAATGCAATTTTACGGACTTGAGTTCTCAACACAATTTCTTAGGTTGCTTTTCAGATTACAAAATCCTAGTAGTCCAATCAATTTTCTCAGCATAAGTCAGGAACTCAAACCATACATCAGATATATTCCATGTGAGACTAATTTTTAAAGAGATATCCCAAACCTTCAATTTTGCACTTCTTAGCCATTGTCCCACCTAGTATCATTGCGCTGATTATTTCTGCAGCTATACTTTCAAATAAATCAGCACCTCTAGCAGCACAGTCACCCACATTGTCCCCAACCTACAAGAAGATAAAAATACCATTAAAAGCCTAAATGACAAAAAGACAACCTTTTTAACTTTTAATCTGATGGTACATTGTCGAGTGAGACATACCAAATCAGCGATAACAGCAGGATTTCGAGGATCATCTTCAGGAATACCCTGCTCAACTTTTCCAACGAGATCTGCCCCAACATCAGCTCCTTTAGTGTATATTCCACCACCCAACTGAGCAAATAAGGCAACAAACGAAGCACCAAAACCATATCCCACGAGAAGAAGAGGCACTGTAAGAGAAACACAAAGTTTCAATCAATAAATTCAACAAGTCAATACCTCCAACTTTGCCCATGGAAATGCAGGTTTTGATACCTCACGTCAATAAAGAGCAACACAGGTCATATAAAATTAAGAAAATACTGCTCACCACCGAAAACGATGATTTGAAAAGATAAAAATAATCTTTTCAGCTCAGTACGATGATGTACAGATTATGCAGACAATGAAAATGGAATAAATTCTCCAAGAAAACAGAGCAGTTTTTGATAAAACGTGTATATATACCAAAGGAACATTTTTACAACAGCTTGGCGAGCTAAGAGGTTTCAAGGAGGCTAAAAAGAATTAAAAAACCTAAGCGAAACAGGGTGATAGAAACTAGTCCATGTTTAAGATTACTCGAATCAGAACCAATTGAATAGTAGATTGCTGAAGTTCCTGCCAGAACAGAGGACTTACAGTCAGTAACATTCATTGAGCCTGGTGTATCCACGCCCAACCAAACATAAAACGTAGAGTAAAGGATGGCGATACCAATCACAGCCATACCAACAACAACCAGGGCTGAAAACCCACCAGCACGAACGGCTATCTGCATTAAATTTGTTACTTAGTATTTGGCAACATGTGCACGTCATGATAAAAAGAACTAAACGAAGAAAGAACCTGCAATGCTTCTCTCGCAGATCTTCTAGCAGCACTGGAGACCCGCACATTAGCACGAACTGACACCCACATTCCGACATATCCAGCAATACCTGAGCATAGGGCCCCCAAAAGAAATGCAGCAACAGTAATATATGCAGACATCGCCCTACAGAAAAAAGTAATATAAGCCAAGTATCACTAACAACAAAACAAAAGATAAATAAATCTTGTGTATGTAATCATGCATCATCACCTTCCTAAACCAGCAGCCTCTTGCTGGGGGGTTAAATTACGGAATAGATATATGCAAAGAATCACAAAAGCTAGCAAGATGGCCATCTTGGATATAGTGCTATACTGCGTTCTGAAAAACCCTTCAGCTCCATCACGTATAGCATCTGATATCTAGAAGAGAATTACCTCACAAATTAGAATAAAGAAAGTTTGATGAGAATAAAAAAGAAAAAGAATTGAATGAGCTGGTTATCAAACAAAAAAAATTGAGTGAACTTACCTGAACCATCTCTGGAGGTCCTTCATCTTTCGCTAAAACCCACTTGGTTAGATATACTGACAAAAGGAAGCTGATGATGCATACTGTGAAGACGAACACGATGATAGGGGAAGTACTTGCTCCCATGTAAAAGATCGCTCCGAAGCACAAAAGCAGAAGTAGAGAAAGGACACGAACATTTAGTTTCCTAAGAATCCGGAATATCTGCCAAAGAAGGACAAAACATTTTACAGTTTTAAAGAAGATGAAAGCGAGATGCTCATGAAACTAAGATGCCAGCGGGAAATAGAAGGAAATTAGTGCTATCTTTGCACAAGTTTTTTAAATACAGATCTTAATGATCTGAGGCAACCAAAAAGAAAAGCCGTCAAGAGAGAAAAGAATAATAGTTTACCAGTGGACTATAGGTTTTACTACGCATGCTTGGAAAAGCCCTCGGTCTGTCATTGAAAGACATCAAACTGGCTTGTTCAATATCTTGATCCATCATCATGTTTTGAGCTGAATTTGCCCTCCGGACTATTGGTAGAGGCGTAAAGTCAGTGCTGTGGGGCAACTCCGCCCCAGAACTTGGACGCTGAATTTTGATGTACTAAAAACTTCCTTCCAAAATTTTACACCATATCAGAAAATACGAACCCTCTAAGTCTAGTTATATCTCGAATTCCAGCTTCTTCAAACTTTCTCAGTCGGGTAATGAGCAAGACTTGCAACAAATAGTTCCGGCATAATCGAAATTTCTGGAAGAAAAGAAAAAAAAAATAGACGAGGATTAAGTCCTGGTGTTTCTCTTTACCAACCTAAAACGCATTTTCAAATTAGATAATATGAGACTCCTCCGAGTAACGTTCAGCTACAATGATAACGCAGTAAACAAACAGCGCAGGAGACCCCACGATCTAATCAGGTAAAACTTCAGTGTAAAATACAAAATAATGAACAAAACGCATCCGACTAAAAAACGCCATTACTTATATCGATAAATCACGTTAGATCTGACTTCCGTACTATATAATTTCGCATGATCTAGGCAGGAAATGAATGCGTTCAGCAATGAAAATAAACACTAATAAGCATACGAACAGTTTCTCCGTAAACTAAATCAAAATCGGTAAAAAAAAAGACAAAGAGAAAAGATATTACGGTCCCGGAGAGTGATCAGAAAAAAACCGCCATTAGTGAAGCTTGTCTTAGCCAAAGAAGCGCTCTCCGTATATCCGAAGACTTTTCAGAATTTGTTTTTGCGCTATTTCCTCCTTTTTTCAGGAAAAAGAAAAAAGAGAGCCTAATTATCTTCACTAATCACTCCTTCTTAAGTTAGGCGTTTAGTAATTATAACTCGAATTATTAAAAAAAATAACGTAAAGGATCTATTAATTTGGAAATATTCGATATTGGGCCGTCGAATTCACCTAGTCTTTATGGGCCCAGCTCAGTTATAACGCTTCCCACTTGATTTGTATTTCTTTTGAACTGATGTATTTGATTCAAACAAAATGTAAAAACCCAAAGATCCTCCTGCATTACAACAAAGGAGTGTAGTTATTGTGTTTGCATTATCGTCTATTCTTTTTTCCAGAAAATTCGATTAGTCGTGCTTAAGGTTTTTTTAGTTTAGCAGCATTTTGTAGAGGCACCAAGAACTTGTTGTATAAGATCGAATTTTATGATTCTACGTTTTCAAGAGAACTTTTGAAAAAACATAGTTCCTTTGAAACACAGACTCAAGGGAAAGTAAGTCTACATACAGAATCACTAGGGTCTATAGCGACGATCGATGCAACACGCTTCGTAATTGTAAAATTACTTTGTGATTTTGACATTTTACCATTACGAGTTAAACAATAAACCAAACATTTTTACTAAAGAGCAAAGGAATGAGAAAGCAGCAATGGGGTTTTCAATACATATGGGTTTAAATAACTTATTGAACTGAGTACATCAAATCAAATATATGACTCACTTTGGCTGTCCCTTATTACCATCAAAACGTAAAAAACGAATCAAACATATTACACAGCCCAGCCGAAGAATCATGACGTTCAGAGAGCTAAACTCGATCCATGGAACAAACCGATAAATAAAAATTACCGACCACTATGATAGTTGTTGGTTCCCAAAAAAAAACACAGAAGAGAGAGAAGATAAAACCTCTTTCTCCAAAGAGAGAGAAAGAAAAGAGCAACAGAATCCATCCGTATGATGAGCTCGAATTCTTCGTGTGGAGACTAAGACAGATTACCGAGTTTCATCCTCCAAGGCACGGAATCCAGCAGTGAGATCCTCGTACAGTTTCTTGAATTTGGCCACCAGCGTATCCTCCCCTTCTGCTGGGTCTTCGAACTTCTGAGACCTGTCATTTCCGTAATGTCAAATTTTCAGTGTCACTAGAGCTTATAACTGATTTGACAAATTTGAGGGGGCAAGTAGTTTGCTTCTTACACTAAACGGTAGAAAAGATCTCCCAATCGATGTTTGATCAGAGTGTAAGTGATCTTTTGCCCGTCCATTCCAGCTGCTCTTTCAACCGCCTGTGACAACAATGTTAGACCGAGTTACAAATTGTTGGGGTTTTATTGGAGTAGCCAGACATTTTTCTATACTCAAACCACCACCTAAGTACACTCTTAGTAGATAATTTATTAACCATCTTTCTTCTTACCTGATTCGCTAGATTGTAGAAATGAATAATGTTACGCATCATCCACACGGACTTGTAGAAAGGGCAGAATTTGTCATATCTGTCCAAAACTTTCAACAGTAAATAACCTATTGATAATCAAATCAAAATAAAGAGAGATCAATTCTTACGGCGTAAAGGCGTTTTGAGCAAGGTAGTCTTCCCTCAATAGCTTAGCTGTTTCCAACGTGATTTTGTCACCTTCCGCAAGCGCATCTTTTCCTACAAGCTGCACACAAAACGCAATGTGTGTGTCAAAATTCCTTTCACAAAGAAGTATCTGTTAAATAGAAATTTTCTTCTATCACTTGAGTAAATATCATTCAATAACCTTAAAAATGCATTATGACCACTAAGACACCAGAGTTTGTAAGTCATCCCCATTAGGTACTTATTCAAGGATAAGTGACACATACCTGGACAATTTCATTAAGATCGTCTTCCCTCTGCAATACCTCTCTGGCCTTTGTCCTGATGTTGATGAAATCAGGGTCAAACTTCTCATAGAAAGATTCCAATGCCTGAATAAAAAGAGGAGCAGATTTATATATATATATACAAGAACTACAAGTTAGCAAACCAAAACGGGTTTGAAACACCGAGAATTTTTCAGCATACCGTCGAATATTTCGAGTAAGAAATCAGCCAATTAACGGAAGGAAAATGTTTTCTCTGGGCAAGCTTTTTGTCCAAACCCCAGAAGACCTGCAGAAGAAAAAAAAGCAACAAAAATGGAAGAGTAAGCACTTCGAAGTACAGAAAAGAGTTGTAGCATATATGTGCAAATCTTCAGCAGATCTAGAACCAAACATCATCTGGTTCATCTTGATTAGCATATGTGATTATGTCCACCTACAATGGAATTAAGAAACAGCCATGAACTAAATAATCACCTGCACAATACTAAGGGTTGCAGAAGTCACAGGATCTGAAAAGTCTCCACCAGGAGGTGAAACAGCACCAACAATGGTGACACTTCCATCACGCTCTGGTCCACCGAGACATTTTACTTTACCAGCACGTTCATAGAAAGATGCTAAACGTGCTGCTAGATAGGCAGGATATCCACTGTCAGCAGGCATTTCAGCCTAAAACACAGAGCAAATTAGGTGTCATAAACTGATGAAAAGAGTAGTGAGATGACTACAAGACGAAAATGCATACAGCAAAAGTGAGATGCAAAAGATTACCAGCCGTCCTGAAATTTCTCTCAGTGCTTCTGCCCAACGGGAAGTTGAGTCTGCCATCATACTCACATTGTAGCCCATATCTCTAAAATATTCAGCGATAGTGATTCCTGTGGTTCACATTACAAGAAAAAAAATAGGGTCGTTATAAAAAGGTTTCTCTGTGCAGTTTGTCATCCGAAGGTGGGAAATGGGCTTATTCAAAAACAATTAAACCTACATGCCTAAAACTTACCTGTGTAAATTGAGGCCTCACGAGCAGCCACAGGCATGTTAGAGGTGTTGGCAACAAGTGTAGTACGTTTCATGACAGATTCTTCACGACCGTCAGGCAACGTCATTGTCAATTGTGGGAAGTCCATCAGAACCTAATTTATGTGAAACCATCATACCAGTCCTTCTGATGTGTATAAAAAATATGCATAGTCAGAATGAGAAGAGATATACCTCAGCCATTTCATTTCCTCGCTCTCCACAACCAACGTAAACAACAGCATCCGAGTTGGAGTACTGTGTATATTAGAACAAATTAGCTTTGAAAATTTGATATATCTACTAATTAAATGGAACAAAACCCAAATGTTATAACCTACCTTGGATAGTGCCTGACTGATAACAGTTTTCCCACAGCCAAAAGCACCAGGAATGGCACAGGTACCACCCAGAACCGAAGGGAAAAGAGCATCAAGGACACGCTGACAAAAACAAAAGAAAGCTATCAGCAAAACACGTCTTCACTATCACCACTGTAAAATATAGAGTAATTACCTGCCCCGTAAGAAGAGGAGTATCAGCAGCAAGCTTTGATGCAACTGGCCTAGGTGTACGTACAGGCCAGCTCTGACATATCATCAACCATGCCGATTATATAAAGTGAACCAAGTAGCTTGGCATTATGCTTGCAAACAGGAAGATTAAAGATACATGCAAACCTGAAGCATGGTGTACGATTTCTTAACCCCCTGGAACTCAAGTTCTAGCACTGTATCCTGGGAAATGAAAGTACCAAGAAACAACCATTAGCAGCAAGCCCATCATGATCTCCAACAGCGAGAGGAAGTTAGCCAAATATTAATTTAAATGTTGGAGGAAAAGAAATCTAAGAACGAAAGTTTTGAAATGTAATTTACTTTAAATTACTTTAGAGAAAACCGAACTCAAACCTTAAGGGAATATTGACCAGCTGGAGCAATGTAAGTGATCTTCCCCATGGCATCTGGAGGAAGGGCAACATGATGTGTCATCAGAGTGTTCTCGAAGACAGTCTGCATTCCAAAGTGATATTTGACTTTCAGAAAAAATTATTCCCAGTGAAAAACAAGGGAAACGCTACAGTAACTGTGTAAAATTCCCTTGCCAAGAAAATATTAAGGAGGAGGCCAATAAACTTACAGCATACAAGTCACCACCAGTTACTGTGTCTCCCTCGCCTGCAATTCAGTTGACCACCAAGATTAAGACAATATGAAAACTTACATAAACAGACTTATGCAGTAAAACACATTACCAAATTTATTCGGCTGGAACTCCCAAGGACAATCTTTGTCAAGAGCTGGGACAGAGACACCACGAGGGATGTAGACATCACCAGATCTTTTCGCAATAGTCTTCAAAGGTCTCTGTGATTTGAAGAAATGAAACCAAAGAACCGTGAGAACCCACAGTTTGCAGTATTTAATGTTGAAGCGAATCATAAAAGTCCTAAACTGCATGTCTGGCAAGATTTTAAATCCAACTGAACCTGAATTCCATCGAAGATATTTCCCAATATTCCTGGTCCAAGCTCCACAGAAAGTGGCTGAAAAATCAGGGCAACTGATCTGTTAGTTGCAGACGAACAACCCTAGAGTAAAATTAAAGGCCAAGAAAAAGAACTCATGAACCTTGTGTGTTCGAAGAACAGGATCATTAACAGTCAATCCAGCTGTTTCCTCGTAAACTGACAAAAGGGAAATTGCCAAATATCAGTTAAGATATATTATTTCTACAGAAGGCGGCGTAAAGCATTCAATCCAGAAGCAAGTATTTGACAGATAAGATGAGCAGTTACACAAAGAAACAAGAAAATAAACCTTGAATCGTGGCAGAATCTCCTTCAAGACGGATGATTTCTCCAATCAAATTGTCATGCCCAACACGCACTAGCTCATACATAGCGGCACCAGCCATGCCATCGGCAACAACAACAGGCCCTGAAACCTGCATCGCAATAATTGTGTATTACCAATCTGATTACAAAAAATAATTGACAGAGAAATGTCAAGCCATTGAGAACTATCAGATCAGATCAGAAAATCGCATACGAGTCACTGAAACCAAGGCGGAATCAACCGATTCATCCTCGCATAATAATTAAGGGAAGAGAAATAAGTAAACCAGAGTTCACGAAAACAAATCTAGCTCTCCCACCAATCTTACCTGGTTGCAGATCGAGTTTTCATCTATCAATCCTCAATAACGAACATCGGAACAGGAAAAACCAAATCGATACCAGATCGACGAAACGGGATAATACCTTACGAACGTAACCATACTCGCTCTCCTTCTCATCGTCCTCGAAGGTCGTGAGCTTTCCTCCGTAAAACGCCGGCATTTTGACAGCAACCACAGATTAAAACAACTCCAAATTTACCTCCTGAAAAATGCCGAGATCCGATCAACAACAACAAACACACCAATTGGAAACCGCCAAAAACTTGGAATAGAGATCAGAGATCGAGAAAAAAAAATTATGGAATTTTCGAAATAGAACAATTCGATAAATCAGATAGAACAAACAACAAAAATTATAGAGAGGTAGAGATCCTAACCAGTGAACAGAGAGGAAGAGTGGTCAGAAGAAGAGAGGGGAGGCACGTAGATATTGAAAGAGTTGATCTGATTGACGAAATCGTGGCGCGATCCTGTACATGACTTCACACGCTACGCTTATAGATCCGACTTTCTGCTCAACTGCCACGCGACAGAATATTTCTGGGCTAATGATATCTAATTAAGGCCCAATAAGTGGTCCATTTTGTGCTGTTTCCTGAACAACGAGAGAAAGGTCGGTTTATTTATTTCCCGGGAAGAAATAAGTTTTCTGGGTGTGAAAACAAAACTTTCTGGGAAAATCTGGGAGTGAATAAAGGAAAACAAGTTTTTGAGTGGAAAGAGATGGGAGAAATAGGAAAGGCGATAAGGATTTCTGATTAGTGGGACGCTTGTGTATTACCATTGCGTATATTGCAACGCAACTCTTCTCTCTCTTCTTCTCCGATGTTCTCATAGTTCTCTTGTGCTCTTCTCGCCATTCTCGGTCTCCTTTTCCGCCAACTCAATGTATCGCAAGTTCTCTCAGATTTCGCCCAAATTTGTCGATTCTCTCTGAGTCCCCAATTGGATTTCCCAAACTAGGTTGTGCTTTAGCGATGTGGTTGTAAGGCTGTTCAATGCTAATTTATGTCTGAGCGCTAAATGAAACACTGTACAGACGTATTTCTTGCCTTTGCATTTCTCATGTCTTCTCTCTGCCGATGAAATTTGGTTTGTTTTTCAATAATGGTTTTTCATATACTCCCACACAAACTCCAAGGGCGTGGGCTGAAACTAGATCTCCTTTTGCTTCTGCTGAATCAATGATAGTCCTTTTGATCAATGTATGAGTCATAGTTCCAGATCTTCTCAGTGATCCCATGATCTCTGGTATATAATCTGTTCCAAGAGTCTTGCTTTTTCAACCACATGATTTACAACTCTTATCTCTTCTCATGGGTTCCAGTGGATGCACTAGAGTGACAAATATCACAGGACACAGCAAGTCACATCGTTGCTCGCTTAGCTAATACCATTGGAGCAGCAGAAGCCGTTCTGAGGGTTTCCGCAACAGGACACAACAAAAGGCTTTTTGTCAAGGCAAGTGTGTCCTTCATTGATCATCCGTATATGCATTAGCATCAAAATATTACTGTCTTTGCCCAGATACCATATAGATGCAATGCAATGCTGATTGTTTAACTCAGTTATTGTGTCCTATGCTGAAGATTTTAGTCCGGTGCTTTTTCTTATAGGTCGTAATCTGCCTTTACTTCTTATCAGCGCTCGGGCGTTTCATATCAGATGTAACCGTTGCATATGCAGGTAAAAAAAAACAACATCCATATTTAATGTAAAAGAGCGTGTTAGTACCTGATGAGGAACATTACAAACCAATATGTTATGTTCGACATTAGATGCAAGTTTCCGGCAAACAAACATAGCCACAAAATCTATCTGAAGAGAACATTAGTAAAAGAACAGAGACACAATGTTGCATTCATATGAGAGACTTTTCTTTCTTGTGTCAAATATTGCAAAATAGTTTCTGACCAGTTCTTCTACCGTGAAACAGGACTTTGCATATTTTGTGTCTTTATGCTCTGTCAAAATTCTAAATCTATTGGAAACTGTGTACTGAAGCGAGCAAAGTGTGAGATTTTAAAACAAGAAGCACATTCTGATGCATAATCTGTTTAGTTTTTGTTTAGAGTTTTTTTCTTCTTTCTCATGCTAACATATTCATAGCCTCAGAATAGTTGCTCTCCCTGACGATAACTGTAATAATATTGTTTCACCTAAATTTATAAATCCATTGTCTTTTACATTAGTTGAAAACCTGCAAAAGGGATATGAGCTGATCCGCATTTATACGTTAATGAACATACTTCAAAAGATAATGTAATGAAATAGTGGTGATGCAGAACTTATTTATAATTTTCATTAATTTGTTTATACACACATATTCGAGGTTTTAATTAATATAAATATATTCCCTAACATTTTTCTAGGGAACTAGTAAATATGGTAATGGTTGTATTCTCTGTACGTACATTTTAAAAATATGGAATTCGATTATACCTATCGACTACATTTTATATTATAAGAAAACGTTAAATTTTTGTATAAAAATATTAGATTATTGGATGGTCGTGGTATGTTCCAAACATCACTATTGTCAAAATGGTTGGGCTACGATTACATACATTCTTGGGTAAGCAACAGAGAATTCAACCCAAAAAAGCTACATGAGAAATGAATTAGAAGATACTAATCGGCTTGGGGAAAATGGTCGATTTCACCATAAACTTATGATTTTTGGATTATATATATACAAACTATCACGTTATGTTGATATATACATAAACTATCTTTAATTTTGAATTTAATCTACAAACTTTAAAATCATAGCTAATTCCACCAAGCATACGGTTTCTGTGTATTTTTCCGTCACACGTGCTGACGTGGCTGCCACGTCAGATGTTTAAAACTCGTATCCCAATATGACGTCGTTTTGGGCTGCGATTTAAAAAAAAGTTAAAAAAATTAGAAGAGAAACCAGCAAAATTAGGGTTCTTAATGGAGCTTTGGTTTGTAAAAGAGAAACTTTTCTTGATAGTAGTTATTATTTCAAAAGCGGAGAAGAAAAAATTCAAATCCAAGAGATCCGAATCCAGTACTCGAATACCCAAACATAAATCCACAAAATCAAAAATTGATGTTAATGGACAGACTTTTAGCTAGGTTCTAGGCTTGTGGAGATTAGATTAAAATTAATCCAACCTTCTTTTTTATTCATGCAAAAAATATTGTTTTTGTCTTCTCTATAGCTGCGTGTTGTAACAAATCCTCTCGTCTTATCTCAGGACGAGGAAGAAAATGAGCAATGAAACAATCTCGTCGAGGAGGACGAAGAAGAAAAAGGAAGGTATGGGAAGGATCGAGTTGATCGGACTTGCATTTTCCACGAGTTTCTCTTCCAGAGATTCATGGCTTCTCATTTGCAAAATCTGAATCCTCTTCCTCCACAAAGACACAATGGATTGAGAGAATGAGAGCAGCTGAATTCGGTGGAATTAGAGTTAAGGAATGGAGACGAAGACACAATGAATTTGAAAGAATGAAATCGAGAATCGTAAGAACCCTAATTTATGGGGGTGGCTCAACTTGGGTAATGGATTCAAAACACTAATTTTTTGGTTTTTCCCCAAAAAAATTTTTAAACCATAGTCCAAAACGACGTCGTTTTGGACTTATGTATTTTTTTAAAATTCAAAACGACGTCGTTTTTGGTTATAATTTATATATAAAAAAAGCTCAAAACGACGTCGTTCTACAATACGAATTTTTGGACATCCGACATGGCACCCACGTCAGCACGTATGACGGAGAAATACACGAAAACCGTCTGTTTGGTGGAATTAGCCATGATTTTAAAGTTTGTAGGTTAAATTCAAAATTAGATATAGTTTATGTATATATTGGTATCGTGGTAATTTGTGTATATATAATTCTAAAATCATAAATTTAGAGTAGAATCGGCTGTTTTCCCGATGGGTCTCTAGTAACCAATCTGAACAATGAATATGAACATTTGTCTCAGAAAAATTATAATATTATATAGTCTTATACTGCTTATATTGATTCCCAAAAACAATGTATTGCTTTTATGCTGAATACGAGTTGACAGATGGACCTAGACAAATTGACAAAATAATGTTAAAAAGTTGTCAGATTCATTGAGACGACGAATTGGACTTGTCTTACGGGGCCCAATTACCTGACAAGCCACCGAGTATCGGGACACACATGAACACCGGATCAGATAGCATCATTAACGATTTATCATCAGAGAACTCTCTACCGAAAATAATGACCATTTAAATCTTAAATTTATTTTATTTTACAATTTCTTTATTAGCAAATTATTTTTTTATTATGAGTTGATTATGCAATTTCTTTATTTGGTTAATACTAAGATTAATTTAGTAATAGATTTTGACCCACACTATCTATGAAAAAAAAATATTTACATATTATAATTAATTATTTATTTTGTTAATATAAATCAGATATATATATATATAATTTATCTCAATAATTTTTGTAAATTTTTTAATATGACGAAAATAAAATAGATAATAAAATTGGATTATACAATATATTTAAATTGTATTTATATTAAATAAAATTGTAGATATGATAAAAAATTTCAATTAAACTAAACTTTTGTTTTATATTTTGCTTGACTAATTTTTCAAAATTTATAGTATTTTGTTTTATATTGTATTTATATTTTATGACAAAATATATTTAATGTCAAAATATTAGTAATTTATATATAATATACAGTTTAATAACAGTTTTTATAAACATTATAATAAATTATGTTTTATTTTAATATTTATTTTTAGATACTCTAATAATATGACACGTGATATATTTGTAAATCACACATCAAAATAAAATTATTTTGTTAAAATGATTCTCAATTAATATATTAAAAAAAATTTGAAGTTTTTTTTCTGTTTTTTGCATAATACAACTGTAAATGTGCTATTTCCTTTTTCAATTTCGTTTTTTTATTTAAGTAAAGCTTTATAAGATTTAAATTATCCTTACTTTCGTGACGTGGACGTTAAAAAAAGGATCTATGCGGGATCAATAAATAATTCAAATAAAGTTGACAATTCATAATGGCTAAAGCCAAAAGGAAATAGTAATGGTCAAGAAAATAGGACCGTGGTTTAAAATAAGAATTTTTCTCACTGGGTATTTATGATTGATCAACGTCTTTTTATTATCAACGTTTAAAAGAGTATATAACTTCGATTCAATAATTAGTACATCTTAAACAATGAGTACAAATCGCTGGTTCATCGATTCCCTTTCAATTTGGTTCCAAAGTACTTGATTTTCTATATTTTCTGTACCTAAATTCGAGGGCCAGCCCTTTAATAATCAAAGTTGCTTCCTCATGTTAATTTGTTTTATAGTTGCACATGCCCGCAATTAATTTAATTGTGCTTTTAATCTTTTTGTTTTAAAAAACCCATCGCTAATATATTAATTCATAAACATTTTAATAAAATAATATTATTTCGACGTATTATTTACAACTATGTCATGTTATCACTACAAGAAAACAGCACATTTCCAATGGCCATATTCGTCGGAAACACGTCGGTAAAACAGATTCTCGACTAATTTCCGACAAAAATAGTCCATCGGGACTATTTCGTCGGAAATTAGATTCCGTCGGGAATTTATCGGGAATTTCTGACGGATTGGCAATTAAATATGCCGTTGGAAACTTCCGACGAGTTTTCGATGGAAATGGTCCGTCGGAAAATACCGACGGATATTCGATGGTCCGTAGCCATCGGGAATTACCGACGAATTATCGAGGGACATTTTCCGATGACTTCCGCCGTCGGGAATTTGGTCCGATGATATTTTCCGACGGCAGCAGACATAATCCGTCGGAAAAAATAATTAATTGAAAAAATAAAAAAAATATTTTTTTAATATTGATATTTTAAAAATATTGAATTAAATATTTTTAAATATAAATATTAAAAAAAATTAATAAAAAATTAATAAATTTTTTATTTTATTGAATTAAATTAATATTTGTAAATATTTTTAAAAATAATCATACAATTAATAAAAATAATATTATAATTAATAATATTAAACAATTGTTTTAAATTACAAATTACAAAGGAGGGGCAAGAGGAGAAGGAGGAGAAAAAAAGTCACGAGACAATTTATTTTTTATCATTTCTACAAAATTTTTGAGATTATTCATTTCTATTTTCATAGATGTCATTTCTTCTTTTAGCTGCTCATTTTCCTCGTTTGTAGCTGTAGATGTTGCGCCACCGGTATCTGCAACTTTTCCGAGTCTTGGATGACGACCCTTTGAAAATGGTAATTCTTGTAAAAATAAAAAAATATTATTAGAAAATTTAATGAAAATTATTATAATATTAATTATATATTCAAAAAAAAACTTACATCAAGAACGAGACGATTAATTTCAGAACGAGGCAATTCGGCGACCGAATATGAAGAACCAACTTGAGACTGCTGGGTTAGAATATCATTTTTTCTTTTTTCTTTTTTCGATGATCTCGCTAACGAGACCATCTTGGATACGACCAGTCTTTTTGTTCGTGTGGACGGCCTCGAAAAGTTGCAAGTGATCTGGAGGCGCTCCAATTTCTTGTGCCTTAAAATAAAAAAAGTTCTAAATTAATAATTTTAAAAATTTTAAATAATAATAAATAATTAATATAATAATTAATTTACCAATTGATCGGCACATCTCAGAAAACTAGTCGATCCGGTATTGTGAATATAAATATCTTTGCCTCCTCGGTCGCTCTTCCGATTTCCCGAATTAGTTTTCGAGATGACCTCAGCGCTGGAAGATTCCCAATAACGAATAAAGTCGTTCCAAACCGACTCATTCAACCCTCTTGGTTTATTTTTTCCCTTTTTCCATTTTTGTTTCCATTCGTTCATGCGGCGGGAAAATTGTATTGCAGCCTCTTTTTCGAAAGCTTCTTCCACCAATTTTGTGTTCATGGGATCCCATGTAAATTCTTGCTGCGAAATTTTAGTATATATTACTAAAAAAATATTATTAAAAACTATTTAAAATAATTATATATTTAAAATTTAAATAACGTACCACAAACGTCCTGAACCAAATCTGACGTTTTTCGTACGGAATATCTTGAAATTTGATATATGGCTTATTAAAAAGAGAATGAAGCATCTTTAATATAGATTTGCTTATTCCATTGTTTGAAATATTAAACCTACGAATTTTTATTACAATAGCGTTTAAATAATTATATTAAATATAATTATAAAATAGAATTAAAATAATTATTTTAAATATAATTATAGAAAATTTAATTTACCATGTCGAGTTTCCTTGATGTCTCGGATCGAAAAATACAAGAAGTTCACGACTAGACTGCTGAACCAATTCTTCAATTGTCATTGGTCGGAAAAAATCATTTGCAGATTCTGGAATTTGAGTTGGTATAAAACTCGAAGTCGATGATTCACCACGTCTTTGGTAATCTTGATACGACCTATAATTGGGTCATTTTATCAATCTATCTACATTTACTATTTATCATTTTTTTGAAATATTAAATTATTTAAAATAATATTCAAGTAGTTTAGCGTATATCATTAGAGAGTGTTTTGAATTCGCTTTTCTTATAAAAATAAAGTATTAACTACATAAAATCAAAGTGAAAATGTAGAACTAAAACAAAAAATAACTCTTAACACTATTTTGTGAAGCTGGTATATGAATAGACAAAACATAAAATTTGAGAAGAACTATTCCAACAACCAAACAAACATTTGATGTTAGCAAAACATTTATTGTTATGACCAAAATATTTATATAGAACTAACATAACTCTATTATATGTAATCAAATGAAAAAGCCAATAAGTGTTCTGAAAAAACTAAACAATCATTGATGAGCAATTTATATGTCTACAAACTTAGTGATAGTAAATATCAACAGCTAAAAAGGGAGTCTTCTTGGGGTTATCCAATCGATGTGAATGGATTGTCTCCAAAGACATAGTAAATTTTGGAGGACAGGAAATGCATTGTCTCTAAAGATGTTAAAAGACATAGTAAGTCAAAACCCATACATGAATGCAAGAAAAAGCTGTGAAAAAAGGATTCTTAGTATTGAGTTGCAAGAAACCAACACAACAAAATAGTGGAGAATCTCTTGAGAAAAATCAAATGGAACATGCTGGAACATCAGCATAAACCAGCACCACAAGAGCAAATGTTTCACAACTTTTTATACAAGTTCATAATATGTAACTACAACTTTATACACAAAATCAGAAACTAAAATTGTAATTCCATATACGACATCATTATTGAGTTTTACATACCTGAATAGACTCCAAAACACACTTAACAAACCCACATACCATAACACATCCTCCAAAAATAGACTCACATCAGAGGTTAATCAACCTAAAACATTAGAATGGTTTCTCTCTTGCATTCATTATTGTGCTATGAAACCAGCTCCAAGAAGATTTGTTCAGATTAATTTCAGATTAGTTTTAGCTCTATGTCTCGTTGATTTATCTAGTTCATTCACAAAATTAATTTGAAATATTAATCTGAAAAATAAAACTTACATGTTTTTGGACGAGAATCGGCGGCGATGAGGAGAAAAACAGCGGCGAGGAGTAAGGCGACGAGGTCCTTCGGCGATCGACGAAAATTTTGAGGGTAATGCGAAACGGCGAAAAAGAGAAGAGAAGAAGAAGTCGTAGGTTATAATCGATATTTTCGACGGACGTTTCCGTCGGAAATCCGTTGGTACATCAATTAATTTTCGCGAAACCCCACGTTTTTAATTTCATTTATCTCGTAAATCCGTCGAAAATCCGTCGGATTTATTATAACACTTTGCATGATCGACACATGGTATGTCCACGTTGCAAATGACTTTCCGACGGATATCCTACGGAATTAAAATGCCCGTCGGAAATCCGTCGGACTTACCGTGCATGATCGACACATGGTCTGCCCATGTTGCAAATGATTTTCCTATGGATATCTGACAGACATTTTAATTCCGTCGGATATCCGTCGGTATGTAGAGTCAATAATCCGGAAGACATTTGTACTTTTAGGATGTATTTACCAAATAGTTTATTTCGTATAATTATATTTATATATTAATGTGTTAGATAAAACTTATACTATAAGGATATTTTTAACAAATTTTATATAATTATATGTATATCAATTTTAAAATTAAATAAATTTTAAATAAAATAACATATAATTATTAATATATATTATATAATTTTCTAATTCACTTATTTTATCAAATAACTCTAATTTTTGTATAACATGCATATTGGTTATCTATTATTCAAATAGGACAACAACAGTAAAACCCACAAATTTAACGAGACGAGTTTTTAAACCAAACAAAGGAAGTTGTACGAAACTGTGTACACCAATCCTAAAACATTATTATCACAAATTATTTATCAGAAAAAGATAATGAAAAAAAACAAAACATTATTATCACAAATTTAATCTGAATTTGATGAATATTTCGAATTAGCTGAATTTTGGTCGTCAAACTCGTTAATCTCTTCTTCTGAATCTTGAAACACGTTGTAATCTTCGTTCGTGGTGTCATCAACAACAAGGTTAACTTCAAGAGAAGTGTCTATTGAACCTAAGTTACCAATTGTGCTTTGTTGCATAGGCTCTTGTTCGGTAATACCACATATCATTCCTCTAGGATGTATTGAGGTCAGTGTAATCCAAGGATCTTGCTTGTTTCTCACACGAGGATATCGAATGTAACAAACCTGGTCCGCTTGTGATGCAAGTATAAAATGATCATATTTACGATGTCGTTTACGAGAGTGGACAGATGTAACACCGAATTCGTCTTCACGTTGACCCATGACAGGGTCATGCCAGTCACAATAGAACACAATACACCTCAAATCAATCATTCATGGATAGTGAACTTGTAATATTTCACGAAGAATACTGTTGTATACAATTTCTTCCGATTGAGATGATACACCATAATTACAAGTTATTTGTAAGTTTCCTTCGCGATAACTCTTAAAAGCATATCCACGAGTGCAGTACATTGGATAAGATTTTGCAGTAAATGTAGGACCATTCACCAACTCAACTAACCACATGGGAAACGTTATACCCCTAGAAGGACATGTAGTAACCTACAAAATAATATAATATAGTAAATTATAAATATATATATATATATAGATATATAGTAAACTATTATTGAAAATTACATAATTGTGGTAACACTAACATAAAAATGCAACCATTTTGCCAATTCGCTTTTTTTAAGTTCGACCAACCCATTCTCGCTGTAATCTGAATAAATAACACGTATTTATTATATGTATATCATGTTAATTATGAAGAAAAAAATTAACAATAAATTATAATAATAACTAAAAAAAAAATTGAATGTACCTTTCATATTCCAAAACGTCATCGCAGTTTGTCAAAATATACAAATGCAAGTGATTGTGTTCCTCCTCTAATAGGCGTCGTGTTTTCCCATTTCCACTTAAACGTCCAATTTGTGCAAATATTTATGGCACATACACTAGATAGTTTGGTTTTTCTCCTCCATCATCATGTCGTGAAGGTCGTCTATTTTTTGTTTGCACTTGCGATGGAAAATAGTAACTGACAAAGTTAGATATTTCTTCATTAATACTTTGTGCGATGATTGAACCTTCAACCCTAGCAAGATTTTTAACTTTTTTCTTTAGGTGGAACATATATCTCTCAAAAGAATACATCCATCGGTACTGAACAGGTCCTCCAAGCACTGCTTCTCTAGGGAGGTGAATAGGAAGATGCTCCATAACATCAAAAAATATTGGTGGAAATATTTTCTCCATGTTACAAATGAGAACTGGTATTTTTTCCGACAGCTTTACGACGATGGTTGCCGACAGATTCCCGACGGATAGCGAAAACACAACTGCCATCGGAAAGACGTTAGAAAATTACCAACGAGAGGAGATACGTCGATAATTTATGATGGTTTTAAGATGATATCTCGACGACTACGCTTTCGTCGGAAAGTCGTCGGTACACCGTCGGGTTTTACCATCTATTTCCCGACAACTGTGCTGGCATCGGATATTACCGACGGATACCCGACGGTTTTTCTCCCTCGGTAGTCCATCGCGAATCCGTCACGAATCCGTCGCAAATGCGTCGAAATATTCCGATGGTTTTATTTCCGTCAGAAATGTCGTCGAAAATGTTAATGTTTTCTTGTAGTGATATGTTTCTTCGTAATCTCTCAAATAAATTTAAAACAATACTTAATTTACTAGATAAATTACAATATATGTCATTCAATAACCATTAATACACATAAAATCATTAGAATAAATTTTACAAATCTTTCACTATATTACTTACTAATAATCATTATATAAATTATTATATTATTGACAACAATGCTAACATTTTGATTTAAATTTACTTATAAGTTAGTTTAATTGAAATATAGTCAAACTATATTTATACTTTTTTATATTTATCTATAATATATTTTAATTTTTACACCAAAATATTTATTTATTTTATTAATAGTTTTAGTGTAAACACTTATATTTTGTTTTAATTTTAATTGAGTTTCAAAATATTTTTTCACTAGAAATTTTTTTAAATCTCAAATTTTTAAATCTTTCCACATAGAAAATAAATCTTTACTCATATAAAATAATACATAACACTATATTTTAAATTATAGATAATATAATTATGATATATTATTTTATTATGATAGTATTTTTTTAAATTTTTAGATAATATTTCATTATATAAACTATTTATATATATTATTTTTGTAAAATTTTATTTTATAAAATATAATAAATAGTTTCGTGATGTCGCTTATAATTTAAAAGAGAAAGATAACAGGAAAAAAAAAAGTCAAAGAAATCCAACGACGAGTTCTGAGAAGCGACAAGCGAGCATCCTGGTGGGGCGAATGTAATCTATAAACTAATTTGTAAATTTCGCCAAAGAAAAAGCTAATTTATTTGTTCTTTATCGCAGAAATAATTAAGTTTTTTTTTTGTAGAAAACAAACCTTTAAAATATATTAATTGTGAAATCGATAGCAAGCTGGAGGTTTATTAGAATTCCTTTCCTTTTTTGTTCAATAAATCATACTGAATTTACAATAGATAAAACTTAAAATCATGAAAACATTAGCTATGGTCTGGATTAGATCTCGTTCTCAACAGTTGATTGGATTTAGATAAAACAAAGACCAAATGGTAATCGTGTTGAAAAAAAAATAATTCAAAATAAGCTAACATATTTAAAACCAATAAAACAAAGACTTCCTCGGCTCCTATAAATAGAAGCTTACTCGATATACACAAATCACACCAAAATCCATTTAAACACATAACAAAAATGGAATTCTCATTCACATTAGCGATCTGCTTCTCCATCTCCATCTTCTTGATCGGAGCACAAGCCAAAGTTCCCGTCGACGACCAGTTCCGAGTGGTCAACGAAGGAGGCTACACCGACTACAGTCCGATCGAATACAACGCCGACGTACGTGGCTTCCAACCCTTCAACGACAACTTCCGTCTCTGTTTCTACAACACAACTCCAAATGCATACACTCTCGCTCTCAGAATCGGAAACAGAGCTCAAGAATCCACTCTCCGTTGGGTTTGGGAGGCAAACAGAGGCTCACCGGTCAAAGAAAACGCGACGTTGACTTTCGGAGAAGATGGAAACCTTGTACTCGCCGAAGCCGATGGTCGCGTGGTCTGGCAAACAAACACGGCTAACAAAGGCGCCGTGGGAATCAAAATTTTGGAAAATGGCAATATGGTAATATACGATTCCAACGGAAAATTCATTTGGCAAAGTTTCGATTCTCCGACCGACACGCTTCTCGTCGGCCAGTCTTTGAAAGTTAACGGTCGGAACAAGCTCGTAAGTAGACTGTCTCCATCGGCTAACACAAACGGACCGTACAGTCTCGTGATGGAAGCCAGTAAACTAGTTTTGTACTACACGACAAAAAATACTCCGAAACCAATAGCTTATTATGAATATGAATTTTTCTCCAAAATCACTCAATTACAGTCGATGACGTTCCAAGCCAAGGAGGGCTCCGACGCAACATGGGGTCTACAAATGGAAGGCGTCGACTCTGGTTCTCAATTCAACGTTTCAACATTCCTCTCGCTACCGAAACACAACGCAACGTTGAGTTTTATTCGGTTAGAATCAGATGGAAACGTTAGAGTTTGGAGTTACAGTACGTTAGCGACTGCGACGGCTTGGGACGTTACTTACACGGCGTTTACTAACGACGACACTGATGGTAACGATGAGTGTAGGATTCCTGAGCATTGTTTGGGGTTTGGTTTGTGTAAGAAAGGTCAGTGTAACGCTTGTCCTACCGACAAAGGTCTTCTTGGCTGGGACGAGACTTGTAAAACACCAAGTCCGACTAGTTGCGATCCAAAGACATTTCACTATTTCAAGATCGAAGGAGCTGATAGTTTTATGACTAAGTATAACGGTGGCTCGTCTACGACCGAGAAAGCTTGTGGGGACAAGTGTACAAGTGATTGTAAATGTTTAGGATTTTTCTACAATAGGAAGAGTTCGAGGTGTTGGTTGGGTTACGAGCTCAGGACATTGACTAGAACCGGAGATTCTTCACTGGTTGCCTATGTTAAGGCTCCTAATGGTAACAAGAAGTCGGTTTTTTAAGGTGTGAAAGTCATATGAAATTATTGTGTTGTGTATCAATAAGGTCAAATTTCGTGTGTTGTGCTCTACATAAAAATGGTGTACTGATTCTCAAGTTACATCGTAATAAAGGAAAGTGAAAAAATTTATAAATCAATTTCAGATATATAAAAACTCAAGGACACTATTTTTTTTAACAACTTTATTTGGAGCCGCCGTCTATATTATATATGTGAATATTTGAAAATTGATTCTTGACCAGTAAGGCACGAACGCATGTGCACGAAATACATTATTGGCATGAATTGATGGCACTGAAAATTTATAAAATAATTTTGCTAACTGTAAAAAAAAACTCAAAGAAAAGGAAATATATTAGCGAATTTAGTTCAAAAAGGAAATAAGATGCGGTCTGAAGAGGCTTATCTTTCCGACCCAAGTTCTTTCGACCCAAGGAATTCGAAATGTGAAACTTTTGCGTGTGTGCTCTCAGACATTAGATAGTTTTATTATAAGCTTTAAAAAAGTTTTTCGAGCAAAGATGGTGAAACAAATGAGGTGGATGCATAAGTGTTTGTGTCTTGATATCGACCAGTTTATAAGTTTTGTATTGAACAGTGTATAATCTCTAATCAAGAATCTCTGAGCAAGATGGTTGTTGATATTCTCTTAGGCTCATCTAAGATGGAAAAATTGCGTAATTTTCTGTTTGGGATATCAAACGTACTACTTTCTCTTGCTCTTTTCTAAAAGGTATGTATGTTTTGGTTAGCATTCATTTTGAAATACTCTGTCTCGAGAACTTATGTGTTTTTAAAATTGATGATTTAAGTGCTAGTCAGTGGTAACGTAGATGTCTTTGTCAGTATTTTACTTTTCGGTTTTTCTTGGGTACACATGTAAGAATCTGATACATATAGATCTTAGGTACCCATGGATACGTGTACTTAATTATTGAAATGAAAGATACACAAATTTGATGGTTCATCACAAATTAACAAAACGTCGGTGATGATTGATTGATATGATCACAAGATAATAATAGTATAATGATGGAATAGCATAAACATTTTTGAGATGAATCAATCTTTGCCAAAGAATTACGAAACTCTACTAATTAACTGAATCATGTTATACCATTGAAAAATGTGTTTCTTCAAAAACATTATGTCAGAACCACAACACATACAAGTCATACACGCCGGTGCGTACTGAGATGCTTTGTCAAAACTAAACAACGTTTTCAGAATTGATTTAGACTGAAAATCCGGATTTAAGTCTTCTAGAAAACGGTAGTATTAAGAAAAACTTAATAGAACAAAATTCATGAAAAGGTAAGAAACAAAAGTTACTAACGAGACAAATTAAATTATAATATATTAAAAAAATGTATAGTAATATACGGATATTCGAATATCTGAATAGGCAAACCTTATCTGAATAAAAGATCAACCATCGGGCCCTATGTACTGTACAGCACGAATTTGCTTTGATGTGTAGTCAGGTCGCAATTCGCAACTTTGACTTTTCAAAAAACTACAGCCATGGAAAGTATATATATAGCCGTGACACAAGTAACATCTTGTACAAAATCATCTCGCTCCAATACTAAGAACAAAAGAAATGCTTCGATTTGACATCTTCTTAATCCTGGCACTTGCCATTTCCACTATTTCGGTGGCTATAGCTCAAGTCCCACCGGAAAAACAATTCAGAGTCGCCAATGACGGCGAATTCGGCGACCGAATCACCGAGTACGACGCTAGTTACCGATTCATCCAATCCCCTAACCAGAGCTTCTTCAAACGGCCATTTCAGCTCTTGTTTTACAATACTACGCCTAGCGCCTATGTCTTAGCTCTCCGAGTCGGACTCAGGCGTGACGAGTCTCTCATGCGTTGGATCTGGGACGCTAACCGGAACAATCCCGTCGGTGAAAACTCCACACTTTCACTCGGCCGCGACGGCAATCTCGTGCTCGCTGAGTCAGACGGACGAGTCAAGTGGCAGACTAATACAGCTAACAAAGGCGTCACTGGATTTGAGATCTTGCCCAACGGCAACATCGTACTACACGACAAAAACGGAAAATTCGTCTGGCAGAGTTTCGACCATCCTACCGACACACTTCTCACCGGACAATCCCTTAAAGTTAACGGAGTTAACAAACTCGTTAGCCGTAAATCCGACATGGACGGCTCAGATGGTCCATACAGTATGGTGCTAGATAACAAAGGTTTAACAATGTACGTTAACAAAACCGGTAAGCCGTTAGTATACGGCGGATGGCCGGATCACGACTTCCGCGGCACCGTTACATTCGCCGTTACCAGGGAGTTTGATAATTTAACGGAGCCGTCAGCTTACGAGCTCCTTCTAGAACCCGCACCACAACAACCCACGACGAATCCCGGTAATAACCGACGGTTGCTCCAAGTCCGACCCATCGGAAGCGGAGGCGGAACTTTAAACCTGAACAAAATAAACTACAACGGAACGATTTCGTATCTCAGACTCGGCTCCGACGGGAGCCTCAAGGCCTTCTCGTATTACGATCCCGCAACATATCTCAAATGGGAAGAGAGTTTCTCTTTCTTCTCCAGTTACTTCGTCCGTCAATGTGGCTTACCGTCGTTTTGCGGCGATTTCGGTTACTGCGATCGAGGAATGTGCGTGGCGTGCCCGACGCCTAAAGGATTACTCGGATGGAGCGATAAATGCTCAGCACCGAAAACGACGCAGTTTTGCAAGTCTAAAACCGTAAACTATTACAAGATAGTCGGCGTAGAGCATTTTACTGGGCCGTATGTGAATGATGGAGAAGGCCCAACTTCTGTAAACGATTGCAAGGCAAAATGTGATCGTGATTGCAAGTGTTTAGGTTACTTCTACAAGGAAAAGGACAAGAAATGTTTGATCGCTCCTTATCTCGGTACACTCATCAAAGACGACAATACTTCTTCTGTTGCTTACATCAAATATTAATGTCTACTTGCCATACTTTTAGTTACAGTCAAATTTACTAATAATGGGTGTTCGTGTACCGTTTAGTGGATATTACCTTTATCTTAAAAGCCATCAGCTTTATATTATACTTCTGATTTTCAAAGTGCTATGCATCCACCACAATCAGTCTCGCAGTATTATTTTGATTAGATCCATTACCAGTTACTATGTTGGATTGCTAAACTGTATCGAAGGCTATTGCACGCCATACGGAACTTCCGTAGCGGATCTATCGATAATCGTAGCGGATCCAATTAGAGGTAGAACCTATATTTAAAAATACCAACAAAACCGACCAAAAAACCGCAAAATTGGTCTTTGTTGACATTAAACTCGGTTTTCAAATATGAATCATAATTATAATGTATATTAATTACGAATTTACGAAGTCATTCATTTGATTTTAGTAATTATTTTTAGATTTTTATTTATACTTCTATAAAAATAAAAAGTCCTATTATTTCTTTTTTCTTATAAACCGAAACTACAATCTTTTAATCATTTTTTGTAAAACTTTAATTGCACAAAAAGTAGAATAAATTTTTTTGTTTTATTTATATGAGAGATTAAAGATTTTATAAATATATATTTCAATTTTATTACTATTGTCGATTTCTTCATGTCATCTACATATATCTTAGTACAATTAAAAACCCGGGCTGAACCGGTCTGCCAAGAACAATAATGCGGAACAATCTCCGATCTGATCCGAACAATCATTGTTCAGATGGAGTCGAACTTGGTCGCCGCCTAAAACGACCAGTTTTTAATGGGCCTTATGTTGACAAATAGACAAGGCTCGACAACAGTAATCAATTGTTAAGGTAAAGTGTGATCGTGATTGCTAAGTGTTTGGGCTTTCTTGCGAGAAGAAATGTTTTGACTGCTCCTCTTCTCGGCACAAAGAAGTCAACACTTCTATTGATGATATCAAGAACATAAAACAAAAAAATTAAGTAAATTTGTTTTTACAAAAATAAAATCATGGAAATTATCAAACATTTCAAGTGAAACTTTTTCAATTTTAGTTCCTTTCTATCATGACATGTGATTATTGTAGGAATTCGTTGCTCGTTATATGCTTCTTCATTCGTTTTGCAAATGAAATCATCAAAATCTAAAACATAAACTTTGACTTTTTAGATCTTTCAGTAAACAATTTATGAACCATCCGATTCGAAATTTAGATAGCAAATCCTAAATTTAACAAACTTGTGTAACAAACATGAAAGGGTATTGTGTTGCTCCAGAATTGTGAGGATGTGTTTGACTTCTGAGATAAGATGGTGTTTGTATGGTCTGTTGGAAACACAATGGTTGGAGTTGGGTTTGCACAATAATCACGGCTCATGAAAGTACAAACGGCATTAGGTTTAGCGACCATCAAACTGACCATTTGAGTTCGATAAGGAAAGAGTTGACACTTCATCCCGAAGATAAGGAAATACGAAGTTAAAAAGCGAAGAAATACGCGAAAATTGTAGAGAGTCAGTGGACCGAATATTTTAGAAACTGTTGAGTTCGTAATAATAAATAGGATGTATGTAACATTTTTTCATTCATTCAGTTAGATAGTTATCTAATAATCAATTCATTAAATATCAATTTTATTTTCTCTTAAGCAAAATTTTTTTTGTAATTTGGCCTGTTTAACAAAAATTAAGATATTTTTTCCTAAAAACAAATCTCGGATTTCATCACGCACAACAACTATGATTTTTGTGGAGCAAATCTTTTGTCTTATTTATCGAAAAGATTATGTGTATTAATGTTTTAATTTGATTCGTTATTTATTAGTTTGATGATGTATATAGAAATGATGATGTTTCTAGAAATACACATTATTAGAGTATTGATTATATATAGTTATAATCAGCGAAAAATTTATGATTCACTAAAAAGAATTAAGTTATATACCAACGTATTATGTTATTTCTTAACCCCAAAGGTGCAAAAAACTTTGTTTATTTTCTGGAAAAAATACATACGTAAGTGTAAGTACATATACCCACTGGATAAAGTCCAATTATATCCCTTTTTTACAGTGTGGAGTTAAAAGCTTTTGCATAAAAATATCGTGTCAAATTGGTATCATTTTATAATTCATACTTTTATCTGTTTGTTAATGATAATTCGAACTTAGAAAAATCAAAACCTAGGTGAGTAGGTAGGCAATGACTTTTATTATAAAGTACGGCAGCCCACAAATGTTACCCTATTATTTACATAAAGACTATTCAAGTAATTTTGGTTAATGGGTTCATCCAATTTTATTATATGTAATGTTATAACTATGATTGGTCAGTGTGGCAGCCAAAACAGAACAATTAGTTATTAAAATTCTGTAGATGACAGAACTTAAAACAAGTAACAACGACGCAGATCTTTCGGATTGGGACCTAAATAGATTTTTATCTGTTTCGGTTCTATTTGAGACAATCCTATTTCTTTTAAATAATACTAAATTTTAGGCTTTTTAATGAAAAATGATTAAAAGACCTATTGCTGTTTTATTACAGCTCAATATGAATATATTCTCTTATTATTTTTCAAATAGTTTTTCAAAATAATAATTCATTTAACTATTGATTTTAATAATATTATAAGAGAGAAATCTCTAAAATAGCATATTTTTAAATTTTATTTCAAAATTATCATTATTAATTTAAATTTCCAAAATTAAAATACATTGAGAATTTTTGTTATTTAATGAAAACAAATTAACCATAAATTAGAAAAAAATAAACCCAAATATAATGTTTTAAATTTATGTATAATTTATTTAGACTAAATAAATATTTTCACATAATAATTTGTGATATTTTTAAAATTATTAGATTTATAACAAAAACTTTTAAAAATGTTATTTAAGGTATTACCCTATTTTAAGTATATGTAGATAATTTCGGATTATATTGATTAAGTTTTTTCCATGGGTAATTTTGATTTTGATTTGAATTCGTGCAATGTGTGTTCGAAATCTGATGTTATGATAGATTATGAAACTCTAATTCAAAATTAATTAATAATTTAGTGAATTAATTCTTATTTATTACATATAATTCAAAATGTTTCCGATTTAGGATATTTTATAATTTCTATTGAATTCATGAGGTTATAGGACTGTTCGTTTCGTAGCCGCATGATGCGGTCAAACGTTATTTATTTGATCATCGCAGTTTTTTGCGCTCAAAAGCTGCAAAATTTTTAACTACTACGAAATTATAACGTTTGTGATCAAATAATTACGATACAAACTGCGATGATAACCTGGATCTAACCGTAACGTATGAATGTAGGTCGCTGCCGCACACGATGCGATAGATAAACGAACATCGTATATTTAAAAATTGAGTCATATTTGTTTTATTAGTTTTTCCTATATAAAGAGGATGATGGTAATGGTTTTTATAAACTTTTATAACAGGTTTGTAAAGTTAAAATATAACTAATTGCATTTTAACTTTCCTAAAACATTCAATGTTCCTAAAATTTCTCACAGTCAAAATCTTAAATTTTAGTTCTCAGTTCCTTATGTTATTGATGACTTTTTTCTAAACATGTAATTTAGCCTTTTTTTTAAAACTCACACCAAAAATATTTAAGCTTAAAACAACAGTACAAATCAATCAGCCCATTATCACAGTAACAATGATTGCTATGCTGAATGGAAACAAAATTATAATTTGAATAAAGTAAATAGTAAACAATACTTAAATGGTAATCGTACATGTAAAAGGAATAGATAATAATTTGATAGGTCTACCGATCGAAAAAGAAAGAATTAAAGCACTCTCGTGGGTCCTATCTCCTCTCAACCTGATCCCAGAAGATCATCTACATAATACACATTTACTTAATCAGCTTTAGTATTTTCTACCTCTTATTGTTTTGATGCTACGTGTGTTTATATTAATATATATTCCCATCAAATAATTTACCCAATAACATAACATGATTATTTTTAAAGGCAATTTGATTAAAATATTATTACTTAAATTTTTTATTTCAAATATAACAGTAATCATTTAAATTTTTAAAAATAAAATAAATTTAATATTAAAATAATTAAAAACATATTTGTAATAAAAAATTTAAATTTTAAATTAGAAAAAATGAACGTAAATAATATGTTTTAATTTTATATATAGTTTACTTAAAATAAATAATTATTTTTAGATAATAATTTATGTTGTTATTTTGTAATTTTAGTTTTATTGTGATAATTTTGAAGATAAAATTAAAATGATAATATTTTTACGTATTACTCTATTTTATTTTTAGTTAATTGGTGTATAAAATTTCTAAAGTTTTCCCACACTATCATTGACATTAGTTTCTCTATATCTTCTAGATATTTTTCTCTTTCAATATACCAAAAGAGAAATCAACTACAAAAACAAATCTTATGGATCACCTCTACTAGCCATGTAGACAGTGATCATCATCGATTGAGAAATAACCAAGAACCGATCAAAGCCATGGCTAGTACTAGTAACGAAGGCAAAGGAGAAGGATCGTCTCAATTGCAATCACAGTCACCACCTAACCCACCGGCGTTAAGCAGGTACGAGTCACAGAAACGACGAGACTGGAATACCTTTTGTCAATACTTGCGTAACCAGCAGCCACCGGTTCACATCTCACAGTGTGGCTCGAACCACATACTCGATTTCCTCCAATATCTTGACCAGTTCGGAAAGACAAAGGTTCATGTCCATGGATGCGTTTTCTTCGGACAAGTTGAACCAGCGGGACAGTGTACCTGTCCTTTAAAACAGGCGTGGGGGAGTTTAGATGCTTTGATCGGACGGCTTAGAGCGGCTTTCGAGGAGAACGGAGGCTTACCGGAAAGAAACCCTTTTGCCGGAGGTGGAATTAGGGTTTTTCTGAGGGAAGTGAAAGATTCACAAGCAAAGGCAAGAGGAGTTCCGTGCAAGAAAAGGAAGAAGAAGAAGAGGAATCGCATGAAGAGTCATGATGGTGAATATGGTACAACGGGAGCTAGTAGTAGCTCCAATTTGCCTTCTTAGCAAGCAAGCAAACAAACAATAAGATAATAAAACAAAAGTGGACAGTTAATGATGGTAAGCATTTGTTTATCTTATATGCAATACTCTCTACTACTCTACTAGTTACCACGGGCACGTTTATGTTTTATCTGCAATTCTACATATGTATATGAATTAGATCTTGATACCAAGCTCTTGTTGCAGACTTGAGTGTTATACATACGCCAAACTATACACCTAATGAACTAAATCTGTTATAATATCGTATTTAACTATACATGTGTGGTTTTGTAATGATGAAGTTTGGCGTATATTCTGTTTTATTTTACGATACTGTAAACCCTAGAGAATATATTATGTGCATACATAGACACGAGTAAACCCTAGTTTCGGCTTAACTAGGCGTAAGTATATATACATATGTGAATGTTAGTACAAACATTCGAGTGCTTGTTTAGTTTTTTGCCGTAGGTTTCTTGTCGGGTCTTAAAGATTTATAACTGCGAAAATGTTGAAATTGTGTCTTTCTATTATAAGAAACATGTATGAAAAGTTCCTTACATGACAATTAAATAAATATATCATATAGGGAATGATTGATGTTCGGAATTGCATGCATGCACGGTTTAAATTTGTATGCCAGTTTTGTGTTGTAGTGACAAAATACAGCTGCGTATTTGCATTTTGAAATTTGCCTTATTGGTTAACAGTTATAATTAACAAGATTAGATCTATGGATGGATATCGATATTGGTTATAACAATATTAGATCAATATTGTTGCTTGTTACCTACGTTTGCGTTTGAAATTTACAAATAACATCAAAATATTTTTAATATGTATAGACACAAATGCGAAGTTAGTTTGAATTTGTGTCGTGGTGTAGATATCACGTTTTGTTATAGACTTCTCATTGTATGGGATCTGGGAAATAGAGTATTAGGAATGTACTTGATGCATTGTGTTCCTATAATGTTGGTTCACTCTTACATATAGACAATGATTTCGAAATCTTTCTTTCTTTCTTATAAATTTTCATATATAAGATTTGGAAAAGGCCAAATCAGTTCATTCCTGATGGTTAAATAGTAAACCGTGAAATGGGTGATAATTCTTAAGAGTGAAAGTTTGCGGCTCCATTTATGAAACAACAGAGACTGGGCGAGAATAGTTCAAAGTGAAAGTTCAGGGTTTAACTTGTTAAAAAACAGAGAAAACGGGTGAAAATATTAAAAACTGAAAGTTTTGGCCGTTAAAAGGGACCTGATGAATGAAAGTAAACTAATGGCAAAAAGGAAACAGGATTTCTGTAGCGTCGGGAGTCTTTTAGGGTAAAGCGGAAGCAAAGAATGAATCCTTACGACGATGATCTCTGAAGCAAGACGTTATCTACCTTCACTCGCTATGGCATCAAGGTCCTCCGATCCAGAACCCGTCCCCCAGCCCTATTTTCAACCCGATTCAGAGATCCAGGCATCCGAATTACATCCCGCCGGCAGATTTGCAGCTTCTCTCTCGATATGGAGCCATTGGTCGGCAGATCATAACCATAAACCCTAACTTTTCTCGTAATCTTTACAATAACAAGCGCCCGAGGCCCAATTCGGGTCGGGAATGGCCCGTGAAGGAAATGCCTCGCTCTTCTCCTACGGGATCTGAATGGCCCGAATTTAACCAATGTAAGAAGGCGCGACCTGTTCCGGCGGAGGAGAAAGCAAAGTTCGCTGTGAACAAGCTTCAGAGAGATATCCATCGCACCTGTCGCGAATTCTTCGGTAGAAAATCCGGCGGAGTTGGATCGGATAGCGATGAGGGTGACGAGGATCAAAATCCGGAGAAAGAAGGAATTTTTTCCAAGGAGTATCAATTTTTGTCGAGATTGTTCGAAGAGAAAGGGGAGCTGAAGGAATACTACGAGAAGAACAGTGGGAGTGGAGAATTCTGGTGTCTGGTTTGTGGTGGCACTGGAGAGAAAAGTTGTCGAAAATTCAAGAGCTGTTTGGCTTTAGTTCAACATTCACTTGCAATTCACAAGACGGACTTGAAAACTCAGCATAGAGCTCTGGCACAAGTTGTCTGCAGTGTTCTTGGCTGGGACGTTAACAATCCAGTTGCTTCGATCCAAAAGCACGCTAAGGTTAGATTTCTTGTTATTATTGTTTTGAAAATTTTGGAATTCATCAGCATTGCAACAAACTACAGTTTGTGTCTTCAAGAAAGATGATTGATTTGCTTGTGGGAATTCAATTAAGGGAAGGATCACAGCCTGATGTTTCAGGTTACTGTTAGGTTATAATGATCAGGGACAAGCTTATGAGTTTATTTATGTTCTTGTGACTTGCTAGGAAAGTTTTGTCCTTCTGTAAAACTATAACGGTGGGGTTTTCTTCTTTTATTTCTCAAAAGAATTGTGGTCTATGATTTCAGGAACATATGTGCGAAGATAAAGCTAATAATCCACATGACAACAATGAGGCATGCGCCGGTTAATAGATGGTATGTAATCGCCCAATCACAATTCTTGATATAGAATCTTGCATTTATCTGATTGATCGTTTGGCTGTGTTTGATGCAATGAAAGCATAATCAATAAATAATATTCACGTAAGAAGTATTACAGATGCTAAAAAAAACTTGTAAGACATTGATAAAATCTTTTATTCATATAGACATGTTATAGATTTTATTACAGCATTTTGAAAAATTCTCAAAACAATATTTAATTATATACTAATCAACGTCCTAAAATACATTTATTTCTAACTGTACAATTGTTGTTGTAATTTTTATTAAACATTAAAAAATTCACTAAAATTGTTTTTGTAATTTTCGTTTAAATATTAAAATTCACGAAAATTGTTGTTGTCATTTTTGTTAAATATCACAGTTCTTTTATCCATTCAAAATATCACAAATAATTTTGTAAAACATATTCTAAATAAATTATAACCAAAGTTAAAATATTATATTTGGATTTTTATTCTAAAATATTTTCGAAAAATTTGATCTGTATAAAAAAACATAATGTTGGTATATTATTTTTTTTAAATGAAATATTTTTTGAAATTTTCCATATACAAAAAAACTAAAATCAAAATAAGTTGAACAAAGTAAATAAAATGAAGTTTTTAAAAAAAATTTAAACTATATTTTATTAAAATCCAAATCCGAACTATAACCAATAAATCAAAACATCCATAATAAAATTAATAATATTTTAAAATACCACTTAAATTTTTTTTTGTTTTAAATCTAATATAATAAATTAAAAATTTCAATAATACAGATTATTATATAAAAATATTTATTTATCCTACCTAAACATTATAAATACAAACAAAAGTTTAATAAGCTTGCAGTGATCTCTCGGTCTACTACAGCAATCAAGTTGTAACACACACATGTCTACTATAACAATCAAACCGTGACACATGCTATCAAATCGGTCTGTTCTTTTGACTTTTTGCCAATAGATCATCAAACTTTTTTTGGCAGGAGTAAGCTATAATAATTAAGTTTCTCAAAACTATGAGGAGACTAAGGACAAAGAGGAATGGAAACACACCATTAGAGACAAAATAGGTGTTATGAAAAGGATCTTCCATCCGATAAGAAAGTTGTAAGTTCAAAAATGGATCTTCACCATCAAATACAAAACAATGAGACATTGAGCGGTACAAGACTCGTTTGGTAACACGAGGATTCACTCAAAACTTATGGAAATGATTACACGGACACTTTTGCTTAGCTAAATTGCACATGATAAGAGTAGTTTTCTCATTAGCAACTAAGCTTTCTTGGAATTTGTAGCGGATGAATGTCACAAATGCATTCATTTAAGGCAAACTTGAAGATCAAGTTTATATGACACCTCTATCTCCCCTTGAAAATACAATTGTTCCCGGCAAGGTTTTATGGCTTAGGAAAGACATCTACGGTCTGAAACAATTCACGTGTTAAATTCCACATTCAAAGACCGGGACTTTAGGAGATCCGAGAGCGATCATACCTTGTTCACTTTTCAAAATTTTCAAGATATTGTTGTTGTTCTCATATATGTTGATGATCTCATAATTTTAAGAGACAAGACAGAAAGTATTCAGTGTACTAAATTATTTCTGAAATATGTGGTTGAGATTAAAGATCTTAGAGACCTAAAGTACTTCCTAGAAATTAAAGTATACCGATGTTCACAAGACTTTTTATGTTACAAAAAAGTACAAACTTGATCTTTTGAATGAAACTGATGTGATGGAGCACTAAGATTGGACTATTGGACCAAGAACTTGATTCAGAAGATGTTGAACGTGAATTTGAAAAAAATATTGTTTATACCATCTGTACCTTTAACAAGAACATGAACCCAACAGTTTCAATATACACTTAATAGATTTATTTGCACCACTCGATCTATACCAATATCATAATCTTACGTTGATCTCTTGATCCTCTCCATCTTTAAAATATATCAAGTTACCATCTTTAGTGTCATACACAAATATCTTCATCAACTTTGGCATCACCAAGTGTTAAGAGACACTGATCCCATTCCTTCAATTCTTCCCGAGAACACATAAATTGGCGATAAACCGTAAAACCCCATTTAAGTGAAATCATCTGAAAATCCAGACCCAACCCATTTGAAACAAGAGAGATTGACATGAAAATGGAATTACGAGACACTTTGCAGCGAGGTAACGGAATTCAAGATCTCAAAGCACAATCTTAAAAGCGTTGAGTAGGTGAAAGGCGCGACGGAAATGGCGGCCGAGGAAAAGAGCATCAGCTTGCATATATCGGTGTTTGTTTGGTTATCCGAAAATTATGTTCTTCCACTTTTTGTCGTTTAAAGTGTTTGCCTTAGGGAGGCGGGAAGAGTCTGTAATATAGTTTTGGGCTATTGCAGAAAATAACATTTTTAAAAAATTTATTTTTAATTTTCAAAAATATCATTTTTTTTAATTTTAAAATTCATTTGTTTAAGATATAGAGCTATTTAGATAATTCAAATACTTGCATCAGTTACTTATTCTCATTATTTATCGAAATTAATTTTTATATAGTTTTCATTTATATAAACCAAAAACACAAATAAGAAAACGTTTTAACCGAAAACGCGAAAAGAAAAAACAAAAGAGGAGAAAGAAACTAGAAACATGGAAACACCTAGTGGTCGAGAAGAGAGGTAAAGAGAAGCTGGTTCCACACATCGGGGACTCCAGGGAGGCACCAATGGCTGCAGTCGTTTAAGCGATGACCTCCACCGGCATAGATCGAAGGGTGAGCGTCTTTCCTCAGCTCCGTCATAGAGGTCACGTCAAGGAGGCTCACAGGTTTATCCATTCCTCCGATCACACTTCTCACTATAGCTTCACCTTCATTGTTATTCTGTCCAGGGTAATTTGGTCCTTTCACTGGTTCCGTCTCTCCCAAGCAAGTCTGCCTTGGTTTACCCCATTCGCTCCCACTTCAAATTAATCAAAAACAAAACAATAACACATGGTTAATTAACTAAATCGTGTTAACTAATTAATTAATTCATTATATATAAATTACTCGAGATCTAGAGAGAGAGAGAGATTTACTTTAAATGAACGGGAGAGACTCCTTGATAGAAAACCTTAGTTTTCGAAGTATCAATGTTACGATCAACCCAATTAGCCCAAGTCGTCAAAGCAATCTTGAAAGCTTGCATTCTATCCATCTCTTTCACAATTTGGTCTCCCACTTGGAAATAATCCCATCTACATCATCATATAATAATGTTATCATTATATATATGATGTCATTAATTATATTAAGCTAGCTCATGATGAGATTATATATATTAATTAGTTACGTCTTAGAACGACCAGTGTGAGTCCACCAGTGGAAAGTGTTGAAGATGACAACATCTGATCCCAACCATTGTTTTCCGGTACTGATCGAATCTAGTTTCAGAATCAATCCCCTTGTTTTGTCCGCTACCAAATCCACCAGAAACCCATTTTTCAGGAAATTCACTGATATTCCATATTCCTATGATTAATTCATTCATTTCAGTTGAGAAATATACAATCATGAATTTATCGTTTTTGATAACCGATTATTCCAATAACCAGGAATAAACCGGTTGAATTACGTACCGGAATGGTGAAAGTAGAGAGGAGCTTGTTGAGTTTGAAGGAATGATTAGCGACGGGAACGGCCGCGTGAAGCATACAACTAAGTGACACCCACATATTGTTGCTTAGTGAATCTCCCACAAACAGTATTTTCTTCCCTTTCAATATTTTTAAAATATCTTGTCCGTTGAACCTGCCAAAATAACTCGATTAAATCTCAACCGTTCAAAATGTAATTAACTTAATCCACAACCATCATGAAAAAATACCCCATTTGTCAAACAAATCAATATATATCATATATCTTTCATTACAAAAGTATGTGGTTTAGAAGTTATGAGATTTTTTTATGCCATTCATTATTTTCATAATGTTTGAATATAAGATGATTATGCCAAATCTCCAAATATTACTACGCAATTTCAAATGTTTTATTTGTCGTGAAGATATGAAGGAGAAAACGTAAAAAATATTTAATAGTATACTATGCGTAAACTTATAATATTTCAACATAAAAGATAAACATAATATAAAATAAAATGTTAGAAAAAATTAGCCAAATAAAATATAAAACAAATATTTAAATTAATTGAATATTTATCATATTTACAGTTACTTATCTATTTAATAATATTTTATATCCAAGATATAAAAAATTTAAATTTATTTGTATAATATTATTATATATTTCAATTGTATAATCAATATTAACAAAATTAAAATATATTTTAACTAAAACATATATTATATACGTATATAATTAAATAAATAATTAATTATAAGTTTATAACGTGCGAATATTTTTTATGCTTATGACGTCAATCTAAAATTAGTTTAATTTAATTACACATAAGTGAAAGTGAGTATCGTCACCTTGGGATGTCGCAGCCGGTGGGTTGCCACCGGTAATGGAGGTAATCCTTATCCGGGCGACCAAAATTCTGACAATCCAATCCAATGAACGGACAGGTGGAAGTTCCATAGAGAAGATCCGAAGAATTGTCATAAATCCAGCTTCCTTCGTAAATGTTACACTGTGATGACTTTTCCTTGTGACCAGTTGCGTTGTTAATCTCGTAATTAGCATTGGTGTTATCTGCTAATAGTAATACGTTGTCATCTGATAAATCAAACAGAAAAATAAGAAGAAGGATAAAAAAGGCTCGATGAAAATCCATTTTTCTTTATATAACTTGACGATATTAAGGTTCAATGGTTGTATTTATATTTTATAAACAGTAATACACATACACGCATGCCTATGACTGTATCTCCGTAAATAGCCAAATATCTATTATGAAGGAAAAGTATTAACCTTTTATTTAATAGTTAAGAAACAAGTTATTTATTTCTTTATTTATTGGTTTAAAACTGTAAAGATTAAATTTTTTACCATTTTATTATTTCTGAGAGGATTATAGAGATAACGAAGAATAGGAAAAAATCTAAAACTACTAATATACAAATCAACTACAATGAGGAAGTAACAAAACGTAAAAACGGAATTAAAGGAAAAAAGCAAACCAATACCGTAACAATGGTAAGCGGAAAGAATAAGCCTATACGATAGACTTAGATAGAATAACTAGTAAGGAGGGACAGGAGAAAGAAACATTTTTGTCGTGGATGTGGAAGGAGAGCAGCCGAGAAAAACCAAAACCGAAGCCACAACTCCTCTCGCTAGCCGACAAGAACTAGCCAAGGAGGATGGAGGAGCATCGACGAAGCAAACACCACGGGCTCCACCAAACCCAGGATGGCTGCTGCTAAGTAGTAGATTTACCGATTCAAGATCTCTGGACGTTGCACCTCCAATGCAGCAACTGCTACGAGCAAAAGCTAGTTGCATTTCCTCGTTTCATTTGCTTACAAACTGCGTCCAAAAAAAACAGAAAAAAAAGCTAGGAAACAAAAGAGAAATTTTGATATCGAAGGACACTAGCTCCAACACTATTGCACCGCCGCTTGACAGTATCGAGAAGTGTTTCAAGAAAAAGTATTGTAGATAGCGAGGGTTCAGAGAGAAGAGAGAAACGGAACAAATTAGGTCTCCGTTGTGTACACGTTTTTTTCCAACTGGTTTGTAATATACGATCAAAGGTGAAATATCCAAATTGGATAGAGATTTGATACACAAAGCCGACAAGTTCTCGTCCGGAAACTAAACCTACATGCGGGAAAATAAAGGATTATGAACACTACAACGTCTATAGGTTCTATGGAAATGGTCGTGGGATTTCTGCTAGTTATGAGTTTCAATTTTAATGCTTAAAAGTTCTTAAGTTTTTGTTGATGGAGGTTTGACTGTTAATATAAACCGGTTGGTTTGTGACTTACAAATTCTCGCGCGCTAAAAGGTAAAGAACATAATCTGATTAGAAGCATCTAAACCGGGTTTTAGGCTGCCTGTTATAACCGGAAGTGTATAGGATACAATATTCGAAGACAAGATCACGGCTGGAAACAGATAAAACAAATATTATAGCTGTGCTTCAATTTTGAGCATTAACATGACAAGATAAATTGAAGTTTACAACAAAAAATGGAGCAAAATATTGAGAACGGTTTGGTTCAACTGATTTTTCAGAGTTTTCAAAATGTACAAGTGATTGGAATTACCTTGTCCTCGAGTTTCCCAGAGTGAGTTCGAGATCATCCGAACCACTCTCCTCGTGTATCCTCTCTCCTTCCCATGCTTTGACTAACCCGTTTGTGTTACTCCCGAACGCAAACTCTGGAGGAGCTACGGCTTCAGACATTGGAACATCTGCTGTTTGGTCAACACCAGGAGGAATCGCTGGGGAGCAAGTTCCGCTTTGACCTGGCGTCCACATCCTTGACCCGCCTCCGCCTCCAACAGCATAGCCTGCTTCTTCTTTGAATCCAAATGGGTTTTGTGAGACGAGGCTGAACGTTGGGGAAGCTGGAACGCTTTGTGCGAGTTGAATCCCAGAGAACCATTCAGAGTCAGGAATGATCTGGCGCGTGGGACTGGGAGGTGTGGAAGAGACAAAGAAAGAGTTGTTGATTTGTTGCCATTCAGGGTTCATTCTTGGTGTACGAGCTGTTGGAGAGCTTATAGGAGGGGTTACAGGAGCACTTATGGAGCCTCCAGGGATGTAGAGGTAATTAGGGAGTCTTGATGATGAAGAAGCTGATGAGGATGATATTGTTGAGAGGTGTTTTAGCCATGGGATTAGTGATTGGCCATCTCCAGAGGTGAGATTCGGGAAAGAAGAGGAAGCTGCTGGGCTCATGAAGTTGGAGGAGGCTGGACTTGGATTGTAAGAAGCGCATAGGCTTGGCGGATAGGAAGAGCAAGGACTCGCCGTTGCTATCTCCATACGCTCCACAGGTCTGCATCCCTGAAAACAGATCAAACAAATTACTTAATTGTGTATGGTTTAAGGCTTAGAAGTAGAAGTAGTTTCACTTGTGTTAATTTTCAAAACAACTGAAACAGCAACTTAATTTCCCTACTCAGCTAGGCGTAAGGATTCCTGAGCCGACAGGTTATATCATTTGGACTCGAGTCTCGAAAATTTGAGACATAAAAGCAAAAGTGCCCACATGCTTTTTCCAAAATCAACAGATCAAGGCGTGAACTTTGAACTCTGTGCAATGACAGTTTTTATCAGTATTTTTGAGATCTATGCTACTTTGCTTTTCTTCTTTTTTTTATTTAATTTATTTGATGAAAATAGACTTAGAACTGGATGAACGGAGGCAGGTGAAAGAATCCTCTTTTAGAGAGACGCATCTTGACTAACGCTAACCTACGCACACGGTTTATCAGGAATACGTTAGCAGTCCTGCGACTGAATCCAAATATCGAATGCATGTTATAACGGGTAAGGAACATAATTGAGATCCGGATTTGAGAGACAAACCTTGCGATAAGTGGTACCATCGGGTTCGACGATCCAACCAGCTTCGTTGCAGAGTGCTTTAAGCACTTCGTTGTTATCGCAGTGCTTAGGCAGCTCGTAGTTCCCATACATTCTCAATCCAGTGAAGATCTTCGCTGCGATTGCTCTCCGCCGTCTCTCTCTCCTCTTGTTGTTCTCTCTCTCCCTCCATGTCGGCATTCTCGTCCCCGACGTCATCACTCTCGCAGCTAAAAATACCTCGATCTTTGGTAGCGAAGCAATCTTCCAGATCTGGCCAACACTTTCCACTTTGTATTGTGTGCACCAACACTTTCCAATCTCCGATCAGCCTAGATTAGAGATGCAACTTAGCTTTTCTCTCGACGAAGAGAAACTTCTTGAGATAATTCTACGGAAAGAATCCAGAGGTCACAAAAATATATTTGAAACAGTTGCAGGAACTTGTGGGTTGGCAAAAATATCACTTTTCTCTAGAAATTAAGAAGAAGAAAAACTTAACGCAGCGGATCAAGATGGTCGGAATATTCGAACGAGAGGAAGAAAAGAACCGGGAATTGGAGAAGAAGATGAAGTAGCTTAAAGGTAATCATGAACTGCCTGATAACTGAATAGCTTGTTACAGTATTACCGTTTTGACCGAAGACTGGACCCTATATCGACGAAACTGCCCCTACGTCGCGCGTCCTCCAAACCTAGCACAAAGACCCGCGATTAAGCCGTAATTTACCAATTTTGCCACACAGTTGAGCTCCATTAACCACGTGCAGGAGCTAGCGTTACCCCTAAAACGCGATCCCAATTTATGAAACAGTTCTCGCTGACCTTGGAAGTTTCCTTTTCACGTGATGGTGTGTCCCCGGCGTGACCCTGTAGGACCCATTAACTCCTTTTTTGTCATTTTCATTCGCGTAGGCACCACTCGCCGCACAGGTGGCTCAATAGTCTCACGTGGCCGCCACGTCTGTGTGCCACCCACGTTGTCTCTTATCAGACAGAACCTTCTCTCTGTTCAAACTGGTCGTTCAAAGCTATTTCTGTCAAACATCATTCAGGACAGGGACAGAACTGGCCAGATCACCAGACGACTCACAAATAATAATCTTTCACATATTGTAAAATCTGATTAGTTTATATAAATATTTAAATGCATGCTGTTTTCGACGTAAACAAATTTCAATTTGATTCTTGTCGCTTTTTAGTTTTTACTCAAATTTTGACTAGATTGATCATTTAGTCTCAGATGCGAGTAATTTAAATTTCAAGCCGAAGAATATTTCTTCTCAGTACCAGATCTATAATTAATGAAGCAAATAAAGTGATTGCCATTTCGGATCTAAACCGGAACTTAAAAAATTGTAAACCGGTTTCTGATAATGGTTCCAGGAGGAAGTAAGCACTATGTGTTAGTAGAGACATTTATGAGCAGTGTCGTCGAACTCTAGGCCAGCAGATGTCAAGGGTCAAAGAGGTTTAAGACATAACTCTTCCAAACAAACATTCAGATGAAACCAAGTTCTGATTTTGATATCCTCAATCAAACTTAGCAGCAACATAAACATAATGCTTTTAAACTTTCTTGAAGAACGACATTATGTTCCCTTGCTTAGGATCTTTCACCTTCCCGCCTTTCTTGCTTCCTGCTTTTGCTCCTGCATTTGTCGCTGCCACATTTCCAATGGCCTGGTTCTTCTTCTGTGCAACCGCTCTGAAATCAAAACCAAAACAAAAACTCGGATGCTTTAAGATTTTTACATTGCCCTTATTGGTTGGCTTAATCAGTCTCAAGAATTAAACCTGTTAACAGCATTTGCACTTTTGCCATCATTTAACTTCTTATTTGTATCATCATTGTCCTCTTCCTTCTTCGTGTTCGTTTCTGTCTCCTCCCAAACTACCTCCGTTACTATATGCAGTCAAAAGATGACTGTATAAGTTAGAGATGTTGACATTCCAAGCCAGAGCTACCACTTAGTCAGCTCTTGGCTAAAGCGAAGCACAAGTATATATATACCGTTATTAAATAGATGTGTAATAATGTGGGAATGTACCTTCTCTCCCACGATCATCAATCCGCGTCTTCAACACTTTTCTCCTTTTCGGTGAACTAGGAGCTTCAGTAATTGTGCCCTTTGAGGGTTTTGGTTCAGATTCAGAACTAATGGCATGGACCTTTTCCATTGATGAAGCCATAAAACTCTCCACAGAGACAGGTTTTTGACTGTCTACTTTGCTGATCTCTGGTTCATCAGTTTTTATTTCTCGAGATACGCCTGCATCATACTTCTCTAGAATTGAATCTTTGGAACTTTGTTCGCCATCTGGACGTAAATTAACCTTTGGGCTACTGGGAGATGCTAAGCTGATAACATCTTCATACTCTTCATCTGAGAAATCAAATATCACCTTCCTTTTTCTGTTATCATTTTTCGTTGCTCTCCTGAAGTTGACATCTTGAGTCTCATCATCGCTTCCTCCTTTATTATCAGCACCATAAGAAGGTTTTTCGGCTGCTGCACCAATTACAGAACATTTCATACAAGGACAAGACTAACTAAAACAGAAAATAAGTAAAAGCCGGAAACCAGCCAATATGTAAAACTCATAGCCATTGAGCAGTACCTAAGGGCAGGAACTGATGCAAACTCCACATAAGGAACTATTTTGAAAAACAGAAAATGGAGTGGATATATTAGAAAAAAAAACCTGAATGATCATGATTTTTGACTGCTCCTGTTGCAGAATCATCTTCTGTTTTCACAGGCACACGACCCCAAATATTTTTTAACGAACCCCCAGTTGCAGTCATGCTCTTTTCGCACTGTCCATTCTTTTTATTAGCGTGCGCAGTAAGAGATTTTTCTTTATCAGAGGAGGATTTCACAGACTGATTTTGAGCAGGGACAGTATTAGTTTCACTTTTAGCATGATCGGCAACCTTAGGGTTTGATTGCTGAAATCTCTTTCCCTGGTTTGAGGAAACTATCCCTTCTTTACAATTTAAACCACTTTTAGATTGTACTGCACTTCTCACATTTTCAGTTCGCAGGGCTGTAACATTTTCGGTGGCTCCCTCTATATTACGCTTTACGAAAGAATTGGAGATCCCACAGAACCTGGTACAAAAAGCATACAATTCTAATAATGAATGGAATCCGTCCGGGTCAACAGTACTGAACAGCTTTCATGCAATAACAGAATAGGTGTACCTGTTGTCTCTCAAGCAATTATCAGTGGATGAAGGCTGCTTGAAAAGTTCTTCTGCTTGTACAAATTCAGCATTCCATATGGCTGCTGGATCCATTGGAATAGTAGCTTGGACACTGTAGACATGAACTGAATATGTTCCATTGAACTCTTTCTCCACTTCTGCATAGAAGTGATGACAGGGAAGTGTCAAATTGATAAATTATATGGTACTTTACATTCACAAAGTAATTTCCTCAAGAGACTATGAAAAAAAGATCATTGCAATAAATACACAGAAAATTGAGATAGTCCTTGAACTACAGAAAAGCAGCATAGTACTTGTACAACTACTTAGAAAATAGAATTCGTGAGATGTTAAACCAAAAGACTAGCAAGACGAATCACTACCATAATTAGCTTATCAGGAAGGTGAACTGGAAGGAGACAACTAACAAAATTCATAAATTTAAGATAATTATCTGCAAGAAACACGGTGCTGCTAACAGTGAGACTTGTAAAACAACCCTAGAACAACAAACAGTCATGAAAGATAACAAAGAGGACATAGGAGTATGACCTGGAAGTTTGGAACTAGATACAAGCCTTGTGTGGTAATCGGCAGGTCTGCTCTTTAGCCACCCGGACACAGTATATACAACTTCCAAGCCCTTGCTGTTTTTCTCGACAAAATCCTTAAGCAACCTAATAACAAACAATTGCCAGTTTTAAGATTAAACAGATCTGAAGTAGCCAAAATCTAGTGAACTCCCAATGGGAGGGAACAATGCACCTCTTGGCAGTTTTTGACGATAGCGAGAAATTTCGACTCAGCCATTTGTAAGATACCTGAAACCAAATGCGCAAACGAATCAGTAACTATAACCCCAAATTACTCATTTTTATATAAGACCTCCGAATCTCGGGACGGAATAGTAATCGCGACACTAATACAACAACATACTAACAAACAGAAATATCAGGATTAAGTTATAAAACCGATTCCAATTAGGTTGCAAGGAGCGATACACGAGTTTTGACCAATTTTAAAATTCACTGAAATGGAAATGGGAACCCTAACCAGAAAGTTCAAGGAACCGAAATATGAATAGAGAAATCAACAATTACCACTTGAAGCTGATCGGAGACAAGAGAATCGATTTCACCGAGGAGATTTAGGGTTTCGGTCTGGGACATCTTCCCGTTTTCTAAATTTTCTCCGATTTGGGAGTTTTAATTCTTCGAAGCGAATGGTTAGCTTTCCCGCCAGTGCCCTAGCGGCTCTATTAAAGAAACAGCAAATTTTCATCGATGTGGATCTGCTGTTGCACGTGCCACTCACGTGATTACGCAACTCTGTTTGTTTGGACCATCAAAGCATCATCTTCTACATAACTAAATAAATTTCTACCTGAATTTATAAGTTTTGCTTACTAACCATACAAACGTATATTTTACCTTTTAAAAACTATTTAAATTTCTCATATCATTTTTTTATTTCACCAACGTTATTAATTCTTAAGGTTCAGCCGTTATTTATTAACTTTTTTTATAAGTTATTGTCGAAAATAAACTATGTTGTATTTGTTCATTAATGTATTTAGTTTACCCATTGTTTTCTTATATGTTTGAGTTTATTAAAAATCATTCACCAATAAAAATAGTTAGCAAAGTAAATTTGAATTGTATTGGTTTGCAAAGAGCTGGAAAATGCATCAATAATTTATTCCTAATATATTAATTTATAACCATTTTAATTTTTTAACCTACATACTATTTATAAAAATGTTGGATAATTTGTCATCTTCAAAATAAATTTTAAATAAATATAAATAAATAGAAAATAACAAGATATATTATTTTTATTAATTGATTATAAAATAATTTATTTTATTTAAAAAAAATTATTAATTAAAAAATAATCTATCTTTTTTCTGTTTTTCATCTACAAAATAACTAATAATCAATCACATCAAATAACTATTATTTGAAATAGGCAAATGTATAAAATATCACCTTCTAAATTTTTATTTCAAAAATATTTAAATTTCCAATAATAGCACAAATTTAAAATTAAAATGCATTAAAACTATATTTTAATAGAAAAAAATTAAATCCTAAATTAGAAAAATAAACCTAAATATAATACTTTAAGTTTATGTATAATTTATTTAAAATAAATAAGTATTTTTACATAATTATTTGTGGTATTTTTGGGAGTTTAATTTTGTGATGCTAGATTTGGAAAAAAAACTTTAAAAAGATGATATTTTAGGGTATTATTCATTTGGGAATTTAATTATAGTGTAAATGTCTAAAATAACATTTTTCTAAGTTTTTATTTCAAAATAACATCATTACTTTAAATTTTCAATAATACCACAAATTTAAGATTAAAATGCATTAAAACTATATTTTAATAGAAAAAAATTAAATCCTAAATTGGAAAAAATAAACCTAAATATAATATTTTAAGTTTATATATAGTTTATTTAGAATAAATAAATATTTTCACATAAGTATTTGAACTATTTTTCTTAGTTTAATTTTGGGATGATAAATTTGGAAAAAAACTTTAAAAATTGCTATTTTAGGGTATTACTCTTAATTATATCATATTATTTATTTTTAATCATTATATTTTTCTATCAATTTTGATTAGTCATTTTAAAAAAATAGGATAATGAATCATTCATATATAAATAATTTAATTAATTAACAGATGTTATAAATTAATTTTTTTAAAAACATAGTTATTTGTTATTTAAGTTAAAAATTATTATTTTTAATAAGTTTATGGATAAAACATATTTTTATATAAATAATAAATCATTTAAATAAAATAAAAACGAAATTTTTAAGAGACATAATGAAAATTTAAATATCAAATAATAATATTTTACGAATAATGATAATATATTTTATAATTAAAATTATATTATATTTATTTAATAATCATTTCGTGTATATATTACATCAGTAAAAATCTAGTTTTATTTTGATTTTTTGTGTAAATAGAATTAATTATTTGTTGGTTTGAAAAAAAGGAGTATATGATATTTATCCATAATATATTAAATAAGAGTAATACTCTAAAATAACAATTTTTAAAGTTTTTATTTCAAATTTAGCATCATAAAATTAAAATCTCAAAAATAGTACAAATAATTATGTAAAAATATTTATTTACTCTAAATAAATTATACATAAACTTAAAATATTATATTTGAGTTCATTTTTTCCAATTTATGGTTTAATTTTTTCTATTAAAATATAATTTTAATATATTTTAATATTAAATTTATAGTATTATGGGAAATTTAAACTAATGATGTTATTTTTAAAACAAAAACTTAAATATGTGTTATTTTAGATAATTACCCTACTAATAATTACTCAACGATAAACATTCTCCTTTTCACTGCTGGCAAAAAAAAAATTTCTCCTTTCAGAAAAAGAAAACAGAACTCGAGTTAGTACAGTCCTAATCGGAATTGGATCATTAGTTACAGTCCTAATAAGGTTTAGTTCATTAATTATCTTCGGTGTATATATATAAACAAGTCTCTCTCTCTCTATATATGTAATATCTAAAAGAGATACGACCGAGAACTCTCTCCTACGCTCCTCATCTCCGTCGAATCCAACGAGTAATGGCCGAAGAACCGCAGGAGTTTCGTCAAGAAACAGCGATGCCACTCAACGATGTATCTATATCTCCGACTAAGCAGGGAAAAAGAAAATACATAGATCTGCTCGGAACAACAATTTGGATTGAAGAGTCGTCTTTCTTGGAACCCAAGGAAACGGCGATACCGGTCAACGACGTTTTAATATCTTCAACTGAGAAGGGAAACCGTAACTATATAGACCTTCTCGGAACAAGAATTTGGCTCTCGCAACCCAATGAAACAGCGATTTTAATCGCCGACGTTCCTACGTCTCGGACGCAGAAGAGAAGTAGAACAAGTCCAAAGGACATGTGTGCCTCCTCTTCTTCACCTATGAAGACTGATGAAGACTCGATGAATCATTGTTCAACAGAAGAGGAGAAGCAAAACAGAGTCCCAATGGAACAACCTCCCTACACATGGACCATCAAGAAGACACTTACTGCAAGTGATATCAACGATCTATGCCGATTTCTGATAGAGAAAATCCCCGCGGAGAAACACTTACTGAAACATTTCTCTGTAGACGATCAAACGAAAATCCAACAAGGCATAGGTGTCAAGATTAAAGTGTACGACCACGACACGAAAACTGAGCACGACATGCTTTTTAAGAGAATCAAGTCAACAAGAAGCTATATTTTTAACGGTGGCTGGGGTAAAGAGTTTGTTCGGAGAAGAGATTTGAAGGTTGGAAACGAGATCGGACTCTTTTGGGATTCTCATGACTCTAAACTTCATTTTTGCATGCTTTCTCGCGCTCCTGTAGTTCAGAAGAACTGTAATTAGCTAGAGATATCGTCTTATCAACCGCTAGAGAAGACGATTCGTACAAATATGACGAGACATCAACCACGAGAGATCACTCAAGACTCGTCTGTATTACCATCCAAGGGGAAGTAGTTGCGTATCTTCGGCGTTTCTTTATCTCCGGCGGAGACGAGTCAGACGAGTGTGAAGCAAGAGACCTCTCAAGAGTACCTTTTCTTGCCATCCAAGGAAATTGAAATGGAGATTTCTCTATTCTCTGCTTCTCCGAAGAATACAAACGAAGACTTGAAGATGACTAAATGCTGATAACCCCAAAAAAGTCTCCTCTCCACCACACTCTTTATTGTTGTATATTAGGACCCAAAGTTTTTAAGATTTTACTTGTATTTGTGATCTCATTGAAAAGGGTTTGTTTTGAAATTGATAGGATGTTTTTGTTAATGGTGACTATTGCTTTGCTTATGGTTGTTATTTCGACTGACAATTTATTATGAAGATTTGATATGTTCTACACAAATTTGTTGTTTTGTTATTTGTTATCTTAATACGTTGAAATGGTCAGCAGCACAAATTGAATGAGAAAAATTTTACACTAGAAAACTTTATAGCATAGATTTGATAGAAGCAAGTAATGGAAACAAGAATCTGTAAAGCCTCTCCTCTGGTTTTAAGATGAAGAAACTTTTGAAACCCGACAAGAAAAAATTCTCTGCGCTTGGCGATAATGGTAACAGGTGGAGCTTCATCGATGTTTCATGGTGTTTCTAGTTTTGTAGCTGTATTCTCTTGTCCCTGATAGGCAGATCAAGCGGCTTCTGGGCCTCGTGGGGATGGTCCGAGCCTTTGTACACTTTCAGGTGATTGAATAGAGCTCTCCCAAGCTGCCACGAAATGGTCAGACAAAGTTAGAGTGAGTTTAAAATCAAATCAAAGTATACAAATATCGCCAAGCCGGAGATGTTCCAAGTTGGACAATAAAAAGAGACTAATAAAGAGTTAGGAATTATCTAACTAACCCTTCCCTTTGGAAGCATGCCACGAACAGCATGTTCAATGATTCTTTCTGGAATTCTCTGCTGCAATTGATCAAATGTTTCTACTGTCATACCACCAGGTCGTCCTGAATGCCTCCTGTACAGCTTTTGGTTCCGCTTCTTCCCAGATACAGCAACTTTTTCAGCATTCACCTTCAACCAAATCAGCCAGAAGACCAAAAGAAAGTTATACAAACTAGAGTAGAGCTTCACATAATCTTAATAACAAGCAACACATCATATGCCTCCATCTCGTTAAAACCATAAGTAACACATCATATGACTCCTCCACCTAGACAAGAAATTTCTTATCCTCTACGATGGTTGAAGAAGCTCATACCACAATCACAAAGGCTCCCATGTCGACACTAGGAGTGTAGGAGGCAAGGTTCTTCCCACGGATATGATTCGCTATAGTCGATGCCAATCTACCAAGAATTTTGTCAGTTGCATCAACCACATACCATGGCTTGTCCGTGTTCACATGATCTGAAGCTTTTGGATACCATGTCGTGTTCCAGATGTCCTGTTAACCACATTGTATACATTCAATAAAGCTACAAGCCAAAGTCTTATAACTTCACTAGAATCCATTCTCCAACCAAAAATGAAGATAAAAGTTTGTCATTTAACGAATTAAAGAAAACTCAACAATTGTCAAAGCCAATTGATGTAGACAATCACATGTTTTTTCCGCTTGTACATTTAAACACACAGATACGGAATCATATTTCAAATTCCCAGAATCTTTCACACTGCTCCGAGAACAATCATGAACAGAAATTCGACTTCTTTTTATAAAGGCATAGATTGTAAACAAAGAGGTCGACGTTTTATGAAGGCCTAGATTTTAAACAGAAGAAAGAGACAAAAAATTATCGTTACTGGGCCATTTGCTTCTTCTTCGTCGAACATCCATCGCTGATTCGCCGGAACAAGAGAAGTAGTCGCTTGCTCCGCTTCACACTTCACCTGCAATCCCCTTTTCGTGTTGGCACAAATGCCGACTCGTACCGACGGCTTCGTGATAGCAGTTAAATAGAACCTTAAAGATGAAGATTTTCTGTCACTCCCGGAATGTTTCAACGAAGAAGAAGGGACTATAACCGTTGAAGACGAGCAGAGAACCGCCATTTTCGTTTTCTCTCTTCTGCGACTTTTTCTGCTCTTTCGATTCTCGGATAAGATTGGGTTCTTCAGCAAATATTAGTGGTGGCATAACTATAAGTTTGTTCATTTCTAGGACCGGGAAGATAATATAAAGCGGGTTGAGGATCCGGTTTTACTAGGAGCTCCGGATATGAAACCAGCCCGAAACGCTTATTATTATTACTCTTTTTTCATTAGTTAAATATTGTTTTTACGAGTGGAAGAAAGGTCTTCGAAGGCAAGCAAAGGTGGTATATGGTTATGGCATCAATTTCGTCAACTTCATTCTTAAATCCAACATCAGTTTTACCTCTGAGATTCCCGAAATTCTCGCGATTTTCTTCTTCCGCTCTATTCGCTAGTTCCTGCCGATTTAGACATCGCAATTTGGAATCCCTTTCAAACGGAATGCTTTCGTTGGGGAGCAGAGCCGATAGTGCTATGGCGGCTACGTCGGTGCAAGGGGTGGTAACGGAGGCTATGAAGCTGATCCAGTCGGCGTCACCTACCTGGAAATCCGCCGTGGCTAACAATTTATTGATTTTTGTTCTCGGTTCACCGCTTCTTGTTACCGGATTGTCCGCTTCTGGGATCGCCGCCGCATTTTTGCTTGGTACTTTAACTTGGCGGGCTTATGGCTCAGCTGGTTTCCTCTTAGTCGCTGCTTACTTTGTCATAGTAAGTGCACTTGTAGTGAACTTGGCCGTAATATGGTCCCCGACTCTCAAAACATAGAAATTCACTAATTTATTTGATTTGGAGCAGATGATTGAAGAATGTCCTTAGATTTTGGATGAATTTATAGTCGCATTGTAGGTTAGGGGAGGAATTGGGGATATCTTAATCCTGCGTTACGAAAGGCATAGTTGAAGGGGTTTATGTGATGAAAAGGATTTTCCCTTGATTGATTTCAGATTTGATTCTTAGCTTTAACAATGTATTGGAGTTTTGGAGAAATTGGACATGGATTCGTTATCCTTGTAGGGAGAGCTATGCTATTAGGCAAATTATTGTCTCTGTAGATTGAAACATGAGATTACGGAGCTAGCTCATCTGATCATGCTCAATTCGTCTCTACTCAATATATTTGCTGAAAGTTTCTATTCAATATGGCCTTTCACCGAGAAATGAAAAGAGTAAAACTAAATTTGCAAATGATTCTGGTATTGAAATTGGTTTAGATGATTTACAATATCACAGGGAACAGCAGCAACGAAGGTTAAAATATCCCAAAAGGAAGCTCAAGGCGTGGCAGAAAAGCAAAAGGGTAGAAGAGGACCGTGCAGTGTGATTGGTTCAAGTGCTGCTGGTTGTCTCTGTGCGTTTCTTTCAATATATCAAGTGGGAGGAGCAGCTTTTTCTCAGATATTTCGGCTTGGTTTCGTTTCCAGTTTCTGCACTAAAGTGTCTGATACTGTCTCGAGCGAGATAGGCAAAGCTTATGGGAAAACAACGTGAGTAAACTATTGTTATTCAGTGATGGCCTCTTCTGTAATGGTTTGTGTTACTTGGAACAAGCAGCTAAGATTTGGTTCTGTTTTACTGTGTCAATGCACTTTCAGTGTCATAGCATGATCCAGTTGACTACTGAAAATGATGTCCATGCATTTTCTCCTATTACTAACTGGTGAAATTTGCAGGTATTTAGTCACATCATTTCAGGTTGTACCAAGAGGAACCGAGGGAGCTGTGAGTGTTGAAGGAACATTGGCTGGACTTTTGGCATCCTTTTTTCTTGCCTCGATTGGTTGTTTCCAGGGTCAGGTACTCGAATTTGTTTAATATATTGTTGAGGAACTCAGAAATTGTCTTTTAACATCTCCTTCTGTTGATAGACGTTTTTATCACATCCTTACATTTGATCCATTGTTCATGTGACTGTTTCGTCTCATGCGGTGACAACCTTACCATAGTTCCAAGGAAAGAGCATTGGATGAATGTAAATTAACCTTAAATTTGAGTGCTCATTACCAAATTGCATGTGTAATAAGATTTATATACTTTCTCGTGAATGAAAGCTGGATGCATATACTTGTGTGTCTGATTGCAGATTTCGAAACTGAGCATGCATGTCGTATCTAGATATTCTTAGAAAGTTTACTAAGAATCGCTTTATGATAGATTTCCTTTTGATCTCTGGAGCATAGATAACTCCTCCAGAAGCAGCTGTATGTGTACTAGCTTCCCAGATTGCCAATCTTGGAGAAAGCATAATAGGTGCTTCTTTTCAAGACAAACAAGGATTCAAATGGGTAAGCTCACTTCAATAAAAAATAAGAATAATTATTTGACTGCTCTCGCTCTGCCTACTTATTGTCAATGCAAGAATATGATAATCAGATGAATATTCTGTCGCTTTTGGAAGCAAGACTGATATATAAATAGCTTGAGTGAAGAAAAGAGATGTCCATATAAAATCTTAAGTTTTGTCTTGTTGAAGCATATCTTGCAATTAGTTTCCGACAAAACAAGAATGCAATGATCTCGTTGTTGCTCTTAATTGGCTGCATTTGTCGTATTTTCGTGACCAACTTTGCTATTTGTAGCTAAACAATGATGTAGTCAACGTCATTAACATAAGCTTGGGAAGCATCGTGGCGATTTTGATTCAGCAGTTTATACTTCAGAGTGGGATCAAGTAAAACCTGTCTCAAAGGTCATCGCTTCTCAGTGAGGTTAGATTCTTTTTTTATCTATTGATGTGAACAATCGTGTTTATTCTGTATTATTGTAAATACACTAGTCGAAGCCTTGTCTAGCAAAACTAGAGATAATGTCTTTGAAGTTAATTTCTCCTGTTGGACTCTTGAGTAGATAGAGAAACGGTTAAAATTCTCGGGAACTATCGTCTTAATAGTTCTTCTGCTTAGGATCCATTCATTCACTTGATCTATTCCACTTCATTCTTCATGGATTGGAATCCATACATTGTTGCGATAATGAACGAAAACGTTACAGAACTTTTTTCTTTGTAGAAAAGACAACAGTAAAGTAAAGAAAAGTCATGATTTCCACTAACACATTCCGTTGTTTTGTCATTACAATGTCGTGTCTTTTGCAATATTTTCGGAGGTAATGTTTAGGGAACATAAGATAATGTTTCTGGTAGCCAATTTAAATTTAGAAGCCTCTAGAGTGTAATACAGCGAAGCTTGACAGGCACGTAACTAGAAACATGAAGAGAAATACAAATTTAGAATGTAGTAGCGCCTACGAACCTGTGGACCGCAATACGATACAACAATGGCCCATGATACATGAGCTGACAAAATTCACACGCGCGTCTGGAACGCGTGAAGTCTACCGCTCACCGGAAATCGCGCTTTTCTTTCTTAAGTCAAAATTTCGCTTTACATAGAATATAGGGAATGTTTGTAACTTTCTCATATCTGGAAATTTCTTGACAATTTACGTTAGTTCTAAAAAACTAATATCTTCTATTATTATTAAACTATTAAATACGACATTCATCCTTTCACGTGATTCTATCATTCATGTGAGAAACGTACCTTCCACACAAGCCACAAAGCCTAACTATTAAACAATACCCAGAAATGCAGTATTGCGATTTTTTGCTATATTTGCTGGAATCAAGTGAATATAAACGCCAAATCCACAAATAGTTTGACGAAAACCTCCTCCAAAAAACATTACCAATTTGCCCAGATTAGGTTCTTCTCGAATTTTGCAAAGTTTGGTATAGAAATGACGAGAGAGACGTCCAAATTTCAAAGTTGTTGTTGTGTTGGCAGCGATTGACTAACACGCGTCATGCCTTCATAAAACTAAAATTCAATTCCTCATCTGTCATCACCAGCAAGTAAAAGCGTTTTCGCTTCTGGCTTTCACCAGTCCCATAAGTGTGAGAATTTTTTGTTTTTCCAATCGGTGGTGTGTACGCGAAACCCAAATTCCGCTGGATTTCTTCTTTGCTTATGGCGGTTGATTCGGCTGACCAGCGGGCAGTCATCGTTAGAATCGACGATGAGAATGGAAGCGGCATTCGAGTCTCCGGAGAGATGGTGGGGAGGATATGGAGAGACGGAAGTTACGATTTCTGGACTGATGGACAAGGTAATTTACACAGAGGTGATAATGCGGCGGCTGCTGATGTTGACAGTTCCGCCGCGACGGAGGAGAAGCAAAAGGATGAGGGTTTTGAATTTCGGCGCGGCGAGGATCCTCCGACGAAGCTAATTGGTCAGTTTCTACATAAACAGCAAGCTTCCGGCGATATTTCTTTGGATATGGACTTAGGTATGGACGAGCTTCAGTCCAAGGGTTTAACTCCAGTTCTGGAGTCGCCGGCGAAAGCTTCTTCGGCTGGGGCCTCCGCCAAACCTGACGCCGTGGTAAGACGAGACAGCCGCTGCAACAACGACGACGGAGAAGTTTTCAAGTGCACGGGAAACGCTCCCATTCAGAAAAGCTCCAGCAATTTGCTTAAGATGCGAACTAGGTCACGGCTATCGGATCCACCAACGCCGCCGTTGCCGCCTCAAATGGCGGAGTTAAAATCGGGTCGGATTCCAAAATCAGGGCAGCTGAAATCAGGGTTTTTCGGGAAAAGCCCTAAGAATCAAGGAGAGGAAGAAGAAGACGATCCATTTGCAGAAGAGGATTTACCAGAAGAGTACAGGCAAGATAAAATTAGTCTATGGATTGTATTGGAATGGTTGAGTTTGATTTTGATAATCGCTGCGTTGGTTTGCACTCTTGCGATACCTTCCTTGCGTAAGAAGGTACTCTGGGAACTTCAGCTATGGAAATGGGAAACAATGGTTTTAGTATTAATCTGTGGTAGATTAGTCTCTAGTTGGATCGTTAAGATAGTCGTCTTCTTCATCGAAAGGAACTTCCTTTTGAGAAAAAGGGTTTTATATTTCGTTTACGGTATCCGAAAAGCTGTGCAGAATTGCTTATGGTTAGGACTCGTTTTACTTGCTTGGCATTTTTTGTTCGATGAGAAGGTGGCTAAAGCAGCAAACACAAAGGCGCTTCGGGTTGTGACTAAGATCATTGTGTGTATGTTGGTTGGGTTCTTATTGTGGCTCGTGAAGACATTGTTGGTTAAGGTTCTTGCTTCGTCGTTCCATATGAGCACTTACTTCGATAGGATTCAAGAGTCTTTGTTTACTCAGTACGTGATTGAGACGCTCTCAGGTCCTCCCTTGATTGAGATCCAAAGAAACGACGAAGAAGAAGAGAGAATCAACATCGAAGTTAAGAAATTTCAGAATCCTGGTGGTGTTGAGATCCCGTCGGGGTCTCAAAGAAGTCCCATAACGATCGGGAAAAGCCCCTTGATCTCTCGTGTGCTCTCTGATGGAGGAGGAGGGGGAGACAAGAAAGGGATTACGATCGATAGCCTTCATAAGCTAAATCCTAAGAATGTTTCAGCATGGAAAATGAAGAGACTGATGAATATAATCCGGCATGGATCACTTACCACTTTAGATGAACAACTACAAGATCCAAACTTAGATGATGACAAGGGAAACCAAATCAGAAGTGAGTTTGAGGCAAAGCTGGCCGCAAGAAAGATCTTTCACAATGTCGCCAAGCCGGGATCAAAGTAAGTAAAATCACCTTCCAAGGCCTTAAGTATATAACATTGGATATTAACCAGTAGCAATTACACATTTTTCTTATTTAGATTCATCTACTTGAAGGACATTATGCGGTTTCTCCCAGATGATGAAGCTTTGAAGACTTTAAGTCTCTTTGAAGGAGCATCTGAGACTAATCGGATCAGCAAATCGTCTCTTAAAAACTGGGTGGTGAGAAATCTGGATGATGATGAATTTACCTTTTAGTCACCGTGATATTAATGAATTTGCACAAATACCTTTCTTAGGTGAATGCTTTTAGAGAGAGGAGAGCTCTTGCATTGACCCTAAACGACACTAAAACAGCAGTGAACAGGCTTCACAAGATGGTGAATATCGTGGTTGGGATCATCATACTCATTATTTGGCTTATCATACTTGGAATCACTTCCACCAAATTCCTCGTGGTCATGAGTTCGCAAGTCGTGGTTGTCGCATTCATATTTGGAAACATGTGCAAGATAGTATTTGAATCTATCATCTACTTGTTTGTGATACACCCGTTTGATGTAGGTGATCGATGTGAAATCGATGGAGTCCAGGTAATTTAAAAAAAGAGTAAATAAAACTTCTCATTTTTCAATTGTAATACTGAAGAAATTCTTCTTTTTTTGTTAATTTCTCCAGATGGTTGTGGAAGAGATGAACATATTGACAACAGTTTTCCTGAGATTTGATAACCAGAAAGTCGTGTACCCAAACAGTCTTCTCTGGACTAAATCCATTGGAAACTATTACCGTAGTCCTGATATGGGAGATGGAATTGAATTCTCCATCCACATCGCCACTCCAGCTGAGAAAATCATTCTCATCAAGCAGAGAATCACAAGGTAGATTGCAAACTTTTTTGTAATTACAAAATCACAAGTTTTAGTACCTTAAACCTTACATATTTTCATTACGATAGTTACATTGAGGGGAAGAAAGATCATTGGTATCCGGCACCAATGATAGTATTCAAAGACATGGAGTCATTAAACAGTGTGAGGATTGCCGTTTGGCCAACGCATAGAATGAACCATCAAGATATGGGAGAGAAATGGGCTCGAAGATCTCAACTTGTTGAAGAGATTGCCAAGATTTGCAGAGAGCTGGACATTGAATATCGACTGTATCCAATTGATATCAATGTCCGAACCATGCTCACGTCTACTGTTTTGCCTGTTTCCGACCGGATGCCACCTACCTGGTCTGCTGCCCCTTCTGGCAGCAACTGAAACTTAGAATAGGATACACGGAATAATCTACTTGATGATTGCTCGACTTCGATGTGATATATAAATTTTGGATTTTTTTCTGGTTTAAGAAGCAAGGAAATTGAATACTATTTGATTCGGTTTGATGTGGTCTTAGTCTAGGATTTTAGTTTAGAATTAGTATGTATACTCAAGTGTGGTTCTAATGATGGTTCTAAGATAAAACTGACTCGGTTTATCCTCATTACTCAGATTTTTGGATCGAATTTTATACGGTTTAGTGAACTTATTTTCTAGAGATTGTCAACGATGATTAAGCATCAAACACACTTTAATAGGCACCAAATGAAAGTTCATGTTTTATTAATAAGCCAATTTTATGATTAAATAATTAAATCTCCTTCAAATCTTTTAACGCAACAATCATTTCTTCTTCTTTTTTTTGTTTTAACATTGACTCTCATAGACAAACTACAGTAACATTATAAATGATCACACATCTACTGACAAACCGGCGGATATCTTTCCTCAACCGGTGAAAAGATAGCTAGAATCGTCGTCGCCGTTTCCCAATCCTCCGGTTCGGGGATGAACCGGAATGAAGAGTTGAAGAGATATCCGGAACAAACACAGAGTGACGGTTAAAATGTTTAGGCCAGTTTAGACCAGAAGCTGTAGGTGGAGAATGAATCTGTGGAACCGCCCATGATGTCTCACCGCCCAAGCAGTTACTGTTATCTTCTTCTTCATCTTCTTCTTCATCTTTTGCAGATCTCATCATCGAAGAACTGTCTGAATCTCCTCCTTTACTAGTATCCGCCTGCAAATAGAATCAAACTGAGATCCTTTCTTTCATAATAAGAAGCCAAAAAAGTTGAATTAAACAGCCATACGCGTCATACTTCCTTTCAAGACTCCTACTTCACAAGAATTTCACAATCTAGAGTTTTGATTATCATGATGCATAACGTTAAACAGAAACTTAAACGGATTCTGTGGCTTGACCAATCTTTGCTTCTAAACTAGATAACCAAACTGTTACCTTAGATGACCCATTATTCTCCATGTATTCATAGCTCTGATCAAAGTCGGTTAACCCAAAAATCTCTTCTATTTGCCATTGAGGAATGCTTCCAGTCGCTGATCCGCTGCTTACTAAAGGAAGCTTTGTTGAAATGTTATCACTGACTGTATTTTCCGGTAAAACTTCCTTATGAGGATGATGTTGGTGATGATCAAAGGCCATTTTTTGAGACTCAGATATAGATTGAGCAAAGGATTTTGTCTCTATGGCTTTATCATCATTGGTTGGTGATGACTTTGCAGAAGGACCAGAGTCTGCAGATTCAAGACCGACTCTAATTCCAGTCAGAAGAAATCGCTGGTGAGCTGCAACATAAGGATTCGCAGAGTGGATTGCAACATCGCATTTCCTACACAGTAAAGCTCTATCTTCCAGACAGAAGAAGAACCCCGAAGCTTCCTGTCAAATCCCAAAAGAACAAAAACATTTTCTCCAAATCAAGATAATACTCCGAATAACTAGGAAACTTGTTTTTCTCACGGCTAATAGATTCATCAATCTAAACCTAAAAAGGTTCAAACTTTTTCATAACGAAAAAAAGCCGAAATCTTGAGGATCTGAAAACATGGTTGATTTGGAAATCAGATAAAAGATTCGATTAACAGAAACGAACATAAGAACCTGACAAATGTCGCATTTGGGTATGGAAGGGGAAGAGACAGAGAGAGGAACTCTCTGGTGTTTTCCAGCGAGTTTATTAGCAGCGTGAACTTTCTCATCGCAAGCCCAACACAACGCCGCCTCGTCGGCGCAACATAGTACGGCTGCCTCCGCCGCCTCGCAAACGTTACACTGAATCTTCATCTGCTTTGATCTCTTTTAACCCTTTCTTTATCACCAATTCATCCAGAAACCGAAATCTGTAATCTTTTCTTAAATGATACAAATCTCAAAGAAAACGAAAACTTATCCTTTTGTTCCTTGGATGTACTTTCACTTTTGGATTAGTGTCGGAGATTTGATTTAAAAGAGGAGTCAGATCTTTCTCCTCAAGGCTTTGAGGTTTATGGTTTAAGCGACTCTTACGTTTTCTCTTGTGGCCTGAAAAGGAGAATTCTTTGGATATTTTTATTCGCAAAAATGTATTATTTGTAACTTTCTCAATAACAAATTAATTGAATCATTTTTGGATTCTAGAAAAGTCGTTGAAGGAGAAAGTATAAATTAAAAGTAAATAAAATAATAAATAGTGGCTGTAGTAGAAGATCTATATTCGATTTTTAATAAAAGGGGTCTCTGCGCACAATTATAAGTAGTGGGGTAGAATAAGAAATACAGAGGCGTTTAAAAGAGGATATTTTTGAGGCCATGAGTGAACAGTAATAAGACACGTGGCAATGTAATGCAAATGTCATAATTGCAGGAGACCGTCTCTACTGTGTCATTTGTCAAGCTGTAATGTGTACTACAAAAATGAGGTCCCAGAAAACACAAATTCTCAGATTTTTTTTTATTTTTATATTTGCTTGAGGCTGCGAGTGTCCTGGAGCAAATTTTTTGAACAAAATAACTAAAAAATATCAGACGATGAAATTCATGGACAGATTAATTAACAGGTCAATCAATCATTAATAAAGACCCATTTCGAAAAAGATATTTTCTCAAATTAACAATTTTGCACGGGAAGAGAGAATTCTAGATGAGTTAATATTGTATTTCTTAAAATAAAATTAAAAATTATTCAAGAGGATTAGATACATACACGTTCATGGTTGGAGAAAGATAGCTTCTTCAATTAAACAACTTCAAGCACCCAAAGATTCACAAATCAACGAATCTTTCGGACCAAAGAATCTTACTTACCACATTCATAGACAAGGGTTCAAAGGGAATATCAATGTTTTTCCCGAAATAATTTGAATTTGGATGCCAAAAATCTGAACCCTTTCTTTACAACAGTTTACTAAAACTAAAATGATATTTCGGAACTAATGAAAAAATAAACAAATTCAACAAATACATAATAAATTATCACAAAGTTACTCGTATGTGGATTAAGTGGAGAGAAGACCGCTCGGTTTTCTTCTGTTTCGGGCTACTAATATGTGTTCGGTCTGTTATTGTTGTACCAATTCTCACTTTTATGATCAAATTTACCAAATGTTATACTTTGATCTGAGATGAGAAAGCCAGTGGGACAAACGATGGATCGATGATATCGAATGCATCTCCAAACTGCACGTTGTGACGAACATGACAACCGTTGATCAGGGCTGGGCTGGGCCTGAGGCCAAACAAACCAATTCCGTGTTTGCGATCCTCGATATTAATATAAAAAAATCGGTTCTTTTTCAAAAAGTATTTTTAGCACAATGGCAAATAAAAATAAACTGTTTTTTAAGTTCAACGGTTCGAATCTTTCTAACAACATAATTTTTAAAAAATTAGAACAGTCCATTTTTTGGTAATATAAAATGGTCTATTATTTTTTTTCGCTTGCAGTCCAATTAAATTCAAGACCGGATCTACCGTTAATGTAGATAGTCATGTGGTCTAAATACCACTTAATGTCCATAGATTGGTCGATGTAGATAGTCATGTGGTTTGAATACTGTTGTTCTAAGTTGTTTGTTTTGAGTGTTTTAAGTTTATTAAAAACACAAATGAAAATGAACACACATGCAATTTACGAGTACAACTTAACCAATCGGTTAAGCCTACGTATTGCCGGAGCTCTCCGGTAATACATTATTTTCAAGTTGCTTTTACAAAGACTCACTCGTGTCTTGCTCAACTAGCACACACTCTCTCGAAAATACAGTCTCTATATGTCTCTCTCGCTCAACTTCTCTTACAACATTTTAAGCCTCTTCCCAAGTATATTAAAACCTAGAGAGTAAAAACGACCAAAGCATTAATGTTCTCTGCCATTAGTTAAATTTGAAACATTGGGAACTCCCTTCTCCTGAAGCTTTGTTTTGTTTTCGAAGATGGAGGAGAGGTGGCTCTGTTTTCTTTCCGAGAAAAAACTGCAAACGTGACTGCAATTTTGTTCTCTTTAAATTATGTCTTCCTTCTTTTAGAACCTTCCACTGCAGCCAACTATGTAGCACGGGTACTCTGCTCCGGTGCCATCTCCCATCCCGGAAACGTCCCGGAGACGGATACTCCTAGGAGACAACCATTTTTTCATTTTTTTTATATTTTTTATTATTTTATTAGATAAATATCTTTTACAATATTTGCGTGATATAAAAAGAAATATACACTAAAACCTAATTCGTAAACCTTAATACCTAAAATTTAAACACGAATATATGATAAACTCTAATTTTTAAATCCTAAACATCAATGTTATTAAGTAAAATTTTTTATTTTAAGATTTTTATATCTTTTATTTATAAATATTTTCTAACGTATCTATGCCGTCCCCGTACCCACAAATTTTAAATATATTGTTTTCTGTACCCGTCCTCATCTCTATTTCTAGTGCTCGTTCCCCTTTCGGTGCAGCATAGGCAGCCAAACACTTAGCCAGACTTCTTCCTTTTAACAAAATATGAGAGACTTTTTGTGCTTCCGAGACTTCTGGTTTAAACTTAAACCAGTCTTAGTTTAAACTTAAATACCATTCCTGGCTTTGGGTTGTAAGTAGAGAGAGAGAGAGACAGTGAAGTTGAGAGCATCTTCCTTTTTGAAGCAAATTCTTGAGTCGAGGATGTTTGTCATCATCTTATATATATATATATTAAAAAAAATCATTAAAAATAAAATTTGTTGAGATACTTTCACCATATTCACTATTAATAATTTTATTATTTAATTTAAATAAAAAATTAAAATTAATTATTGTATTAGATAAACATGATAATTAGTTAACATAATTATTTATTTTAAAAATACATGAGTTTTCTAACGGTTAAAATATGTTATGAATCTAAAATTTGAAATTTAAAACTCTTATTTATTATTTGTTTCATATAATTATGACCGATTAAAATATAGAAATTGTATCAAGAATAATACCCTAAAATAGTAATATTTTAATTTTATCTTCCAAATTTAGCACACTAAAAATAAAATTTTAAAAATATCACAAATTATTATGTAAAAGTAATTATTTATCTTAAATGAACTATATATAAAATTAAAACATAATATTTGGGTTCACTTTTTCCAATTTATAATTTAAATTTTTTTCATTAGGAAAAAGTTTTTAATTATTTTAGTATTAAATATATGCTATTTTTGGAAATTTAAATGATTAGTCCTATATTTAGAATCAAAACTTGAAATAGTACTATTTTAGTCAATTGTCATTGTATCAATATATTAAATATTTGTGTATATATTCAAAAATTCAATATTCTCAAATTAAAGTTACTATTCAATAATTTGGAAATTGTTTCAATCATTTAATATTTTAAAATTTAAATTGTAAAAAATATAAATTGTATTCCATATTTATTATTTTTTAATATTGCATATTAAAAATGGAAATTAAACTATTATTTTTTATGTTTGTATATATTTCGAAAATTCAGTTTTCATGTGCATAGCACAGATATTATCCTATTATACAATTATATAACCAGTAGCCAAACATCACCCCGACTATTCATTTTGTAAAAATATCGAATATTCAAATAAAATTTGACTAACAAATAAAATATCTAAACCAATACATTCAATACTAATTAATTTTGAACTGGAAAATCATAATTTAACATGGTAATAGAATTCAATTATACTAAGACTCGGCGTTTGGATATCCGTTTGGATATCAGTTCGGATTTGGTTAGATTTTTTGGATTTTCAGATTTTCAGGGTCAGAAATGTAAGGTCTATTCAGGTATTCGGTTCGGATCTCTCCAGATTCGGGTTCGGTTCAGGTTCGGTTCGGGTTTAGTTTGAGTTCGATTCGGTTCGGGTTTGGTTCGAGTTCGGTTCAAATTCAATTCGAGTCTAAGTTTGGGTTCGGATTTGTTTGAATTTTGTACCCAAAATATACATACATGTAAGTTCGGATTATTTCGTATTTTTTAATCTAAAATAGACATACGTTATTACAAATAACCAAAAAAACGTTATGATTCAAAAATAACAAAAACTACTAAATATTAAAAGTAAAAATCAAATTATTTATCTAATAATTCTCGTCATGTATTTTATGTTGTAACCATAATATTTTTTTTCAAATTTACATAAATATATATTATTTGATAAATATGAAATTCTAATTAATAAATATTATTTATATTCTTAAAATTAGTAGAGAAAATTTAAAATATTATTTCTATTCTTAAAATTAGTAGATAAAATTTTTTTAAAAAATTATTTTAAAATATTTGAAAATTAATAATTTTTATGAGAATATTTAAAAGAATAAAAAAAATCCCTATTTAACAAAAAAAAATCATTAATTTAGATTTGGTAAACATACAAATAACAAAATTCAAATTTAAAATTAATCAATTAACAAGATATGAAATATTCAATTTATATATATTTAAAACTAAATTCGATTATATTTCGGGTTTCAGGTATACCCTAACCCAAACTCGAATCCAAAGTACTATTTCATCAAAACTTTGATCGTCAAAACTTGTTGTTTTCTATTTAGTACTTAAATATAGAGGGAAAAGTTCCAGTTTAAAAAGTTTGACATTTAGAACGAGAAAAATTATGATCACTTTTTCGATAATGATTTAAACCCAAAGATAATAATTTAAAAGAAACTTATTCTGGCTGGAGAAGTCTTAATAAATCACAACAAAACTAGTCTGAATAAAACTTGAACTGGAAACCATAATATAACTAAAAGGATTGTACTCAGTCAATTATTGAGATGATAAATACGAACCAAATGAAATGAGTTCAGAAGCATTCGATACGAAACTCCTCATTACCTTTTGGAAGTTCCTTCAACTTAGCAACTTCCCCTTCTATCTCCAATTTCTTCGTTTCAGGAAACGACGACGTCTGAATCATCATCTTCTTCAATACTGTGTTCTGCAACACAAACAGCGAAGCTAACGCAAACTCTTGTTTATTACAACCGCTTGAGTTATACATCCACACTGTATCCACGCGAAATTCAGCGTTTGGAAACGGTTTTGCCTTCTCCCACAAGCTATTTTGTGTTCCACCACCATTAGAACATTCCCCATCATCTTCTTCCTCAAGGCCATTGTTATTCTAATATATACATATATACAAGTCATCAAAACGTATCTAATAAAAAATGAAGGATGAAATGGACATACCGTGAATAATATCTCAAGCTCTATCATTTTCTCAGCCCACGCAGATAAGGTTTCTCTAAGAAACTCAACTTCTCTCGGATTCTTCAAATTTACACTGACTGATAAAGATGCTGGCCGTCTTACAAAGTTACGAGGCCACTTCACCATGATTTCACTCCCTTCTTCCTCCTTATATTCATATATACAATTAACAAACATCTTTTAATATATAACAGAAAAACACTTCTAAAAATTTTTATTCTAACCTATTATATTTTACAATTATATCATCGTGATAATAGTTCATCATAAGTTTGAGAAAAAAATATTTATTAATTTGGTTAAAACATCAAATATATCTTATTAATCTAACCAAAACATTAAAAAAATTTCTTAATTAACACTCACAAATATTTATAAAAAGTATTAAATAGTTAATTATATCAAATAACAAAAAATTTGAAATATATTTATTTCATAGTATTTATTTTTAATCAAAATATTCATCTTATCATCTATCTAATGATGCTTCAAAATAAATTAAACCATCACATCATTTAAAAAGAAATCGTTAAACCTCTCAAAAATCACATTGGTTATTATTCTTCATTCTAAAAACAATAAAGAACAAGAAACAATAAAAATATTAAAAAAAAATTGAATCTCATATGATAATTTCATCAATAATCATAATATATTCGTAAAATAAACTATATTATATTGATTTAATAATTATTTTATTTCATGCATGGCACGTACCTATAAATTATTTCTATATCAATTATTAAAAAAATATCTAAATCTAGTTTATTAAATTTTCACCCGACATAAAGTATAAGAAATATTTATCTAGTATGTAGTTAAAACTAATTAAATATTGATATAAATGGTTACTTAGTTTTGTATATAACTAAATGTAATATAAATGGTTGTACCTGATCAGCATGACATGAGATATTGTAGCTTGTGTGAGGAAACGTTCCTTGTACGACCCAATAGTTTCTACTAAACTGGCCGAGTCTCGGAACTTGAAGAACTACGTTATCACTCCAACATAAGATACATTCAATGGAGAGAATATAAAGATCAGTTGCAAACACTTCAATGCCATCAATTTCATTGCAGAACATCCCCAAGATCTTTAACTTTTCGTTATTAATCTTCAAATGCCCACTTGGATTATAGAAAAAGATTTGTAGGACAAGAACCTCGAGGGATGGGCAAGAAGATATGACTTTGTTGAATACATCAATCTCGGCGAAGATGGTAAGGAGTTCAAGTCTCTTGAGATTCCGACAATTGTTGAAGGCATGTGTGTCCTTTAATACGTACTGAGATAGAGATAGTGTTGTGAGGTTTGGATGGGAGAATGCTTCTGGGGACAAATTGAGCACAATGGCTTCCAAATTTGGTTCGAGCTCATCAAAAAAGTGTGCAAGTATGAGATTCTTGGTGTGTTTTACATCAGTCAATAATTGAATCCAAGATTTAAGCCTCCCATCTTCACATTGGTATGAGTAATGGAAGATTACGCAAGTCGCTAAATGGCCATTGTGATTGTTGATAAGCTGAAAGTTGCAAAATGATTAAAAAGGAATAAACAAATTACGAAGATTCTATAAAACATAAGCCATAAATGTTTTCAAGCAAGACACATTTGGTTTATGTTTTAATATATAATATAATAATGTTTAGCGCAAAATATCATATTTGATTTTCTTTTTTTTTTAAGTTCAGAAAATTAAACTAAATTTGTTTAGATACATTAATACTTAAATAAAAAAATCTTTCAAAAAAATATTTAATGTTTTTCCAAAACTATTTTGCGCGAAAGAAAATTTTTGAATCTAGAAAATCGAACTAAATTTATTTAAATATAATAATAACTCAATAAAAAAAAATTTTCAAAACAATATTTAATATTTTTCCAAAACTATTTTGCACGCAAATTTTTTTTAAAAAATTAGAAAATCAAACTAAATTATTTAAAATATAATAATACTTAAATAAAAAAATCTTTCAAAAAATATTTAATATTTTCCAAAACTATTTTACGCGCGAAAATTTTTTTTTTTAAATCTAGAAAATCGAACTAAATTTATTTAAATACAATAATATTTAAATAAAAAAATCTTTCAAAAAAATATTTAATGTCTTTCCAAAACTATTTGCGCGCGAATTTTTTTAAAAAATTTAGAAAACCGAGCTAAATTTATTTTAAATACAATAATACTTAAATAAATAAATCTTTCAAAAATTATTTAATATTTTTCCAAAACTATTTTGCGCGCGAAAATTTTTTTTTTAATTTTATTTACTGATTTCAAATTGAAATACAAAACCGCTACCGAATTTGAAAAATAAGTTATTACATAAACAGAAATATGTGCCATATAGCGAAAACCATAAACAAATGAAATGAATTTGAAGATGCTTTTCCTAATAACCATAAACCATTCGCAATGTTTGAAAAATGTGTTGAAATGGAATATACATAGATCTATTGGGTTAATTTTTAATCCAAATTTTCAATCAAAACTGTAATATATATATATATATATATATATGGAGAGAAATAATTTGAATTAAAAAGAGACCTTGGTAATCAATGCAGCACCACGATCTAATAAACCGGGCAGAACAATCCCATTGATATTAATAACCTTTCGCATGTCAAAAAAAAGAGTAGACATCTGCTTCCACACATGTTCCCATCTTTTGGACAAAACACTTGTCCTTATGGTTTCTTCTGTGGACAAATGCGATAAGATCTGCACCAATATATCATTTGGAAGTTTGCTTATGCGATCAGCATTATCGATTCCATCGACAATGACCTTTCTGCCTGATGATAATGAGTCTGATTTCTCCATCTGATTGGATCTACAAAGAGGATGAAGAGTTTTGTAAAGCAAAGAGAAAAGATTGTTTTTGACTTAGGAACTAAAAATGAAGTTGGGGGTAATATGTTGAAGTTGTAACAAAGAGTTTACTAATGGCAAATTAAAGTTCAATTCCTCTTTTATTAATCTTCATTTGGAAATTTCATTGCATTATTACTTCGACATTGGAAAATTTGGAAAGTATATAACACAATTTAATACTATCACGAAATGTTAAATTTACGTAAATATTTTTGAAAAAATATAAATGAAGTTATTTAATATTAATGCAATTTAATTCTAAATTATATAAAATTAATATAAGTAAAAAAAATTAAATTTATGGCAGTGGAAAGTAAATATAAGTATTATGGTATTGGTATCATCATTATTATCATAAAATAATATTATATTAAACGGTTTGATTTTTTTATTGTTGTTTTGTGTTTTAATTCTATAATATTTTTGCTATATGTAAATTTCCCATCTTAATAAACGTGTTTTTCTTGAGTTTTAGAACTATATTTATTAAATATTAAGATGAGTGTCAGCCAAAAAATTAGATATAAATTATTATGTATAAAATTATTATATATAAAAAATAGAGATTTAGTCAACGTACGTTTGTCAACAATTTACTCTTTAAATTTTTTTTCATCATCGTGAATAATGTGTAAAATATAATACAGAAGTTAAGTAGTAATTTATATATTTAGCCAAATTTTTAGTGTAGTTTTATATTCTGAAAATTAATCATTTTAGTAGGAAATATATATTTCTTCTTTCCAATTTCCCTAGTTTAAATATTTTTAATAAATATGGAACCAAATACATTCGTGTTATAACTAATATATCAGAACATATGATATTTCCATATTTTCTATTAGATTAAAAAAATTCATGTATTTCCTCTTAGCAAAAACTAGTTTCTTAAAAAGGTGTTTAATTACAAAATAGAAAGAAAATAAGTTCAAACCAAAAGTGCTTTATGTGGAAATTAAAGAAACCCTTTAAATGCAAAATAAATTTGTCTTATGTGAAATGAAATATATAAAAAATGTAAGGCAAATCTCCGGTCAATTTGGTAAATTTTATCTAATTCGACATTTAACTCCAAAATCATTTCATAATTGTCTTGCCATCCGAATCTAATTAGAGGTCAAACTTGTATCAACATTAACTAGTCAAAGATGTTAATAACTTGTACTTTATAGTCTTATCTTATCATTTCATTGCCCAAAAACACTCTATAAATACTCCATTACACCAAATTAAAAATTTTAATTAAAAAAATTATATTCAAACTGTGAAATGGATGGAATTCAATTTTTTTTCACTTAGTCCGTTTTTGTTAATCATCATTCAAAATAACAAAAAAATAACTTATAAACATTAAGAATATATAGCTGTCCGAATTTACGTCCACTTCGGATTGTTTCTCGAATATCATTATACTAGATTTATACTCACGTCATACACGAAATAAAATAATTATTAAAGAAATATAATATATTTTTTGTAATAAAATCTGTTATACTTATTTGTAAAAATATTATTATTTAGGATTTAAAATCCGATTATGTCAGATTTATAACATGCTAACACGTCGCGATTGATTATTAATTATTTATAAATTTTTGTATATTAATTGTTTAACCAAATTATTATAAATAATACTTATTATAATTATTACAGTAATTTAAATATGTGTTTATTTGAAATCCATTCATTCATTAGCTAATTCCAAAGCGTAGAGTTGGCGTTTAGCAACTAGAAGGGAGGATAAGGAAAATGTAGAGCATGCAGACACAGTATTCGCTCTCCAAACTAATGCAGCTCACACATCAAGCCCGACTTGTCAAATCGATGCATCTTCGTTAACCCAAGATTAGTAAATAGTTTAGGATGGTATTGAAAAGACTAGAGGTATGTTGGCGTCTGGTATCTCAACACTCCATGCTGAGATGGACAATAAGCTTTATCGTGCCTATCACACCTATGTTTTACTTCAGTCCGGATAGAGACCGATTGCACAACCTACTAAAGATTGAAGGAAATCCGAGCAAGTGGCCATCATTTAGCTTAGAGTTAGAGCAATTGGCCCATTCTAATACCTCATGTGATATTAAAAACAAAAATAAAAACCAATGAACGTCGAGTGTCATTTTAGGCTCGACATAAGTCGCATTATTGAAGCAACTAGACACCTATGAAAATCGACACCTTTGGATATTGCCCAATGCATTTTTTCTTCCCACAAATGAATTTTTTTTTATTTTTTTTTGTAGTTTTGTGGGATATTATATCGACTCGGCTTTTGGATCATATATTAAATTCGACGAAAATCAAGACCATCTTGATAAATTATAAAACAATAGTCTATTCTTGGTAAGCTAAACGTAGTTTACTTGTCTAATATAATATTTTTTTATCAAATCCAGTATTGTTTGTCTAAAAAATTAAACCACGTTTTAGATATTATTTTCTTAGAAATAGGAAATTTTTCAAATCGTAGTTTTGAAATTTTAGCTTATAGTGAAGCAGCACAATCATTGTTTAAATGTTTTAATCACTAGGAAATGATGAGACATCATTTCGTATTCGTAGATCATCATCCTACCAAGTACCAACTAAAAAAGCACACTACTTTTTTGTTGTTTCTATCTCTTCATTTTTGCCCTTTCTTCTTCCACAAGTCACCAAACATCTTCATCCCTGAACCTTTCCTCTTTTCGATTCCTAGCCCATCATCCCAATCATCAGCCATTCCCGGCGAGCCCACAAACCTGCCTGCAAAATGCTTCTCCATTGTCCCGCACCGCTCCTCTGAGAATTGGCCATTCATCTCAACCCCTCCAGATATAACAGCAGCTGCAGCATCTGCTGCTTTCCTCCACTGCTCAGTTTGGACCTTCAGCTTCTTCATCTCCGCTTCTAGACTCTCTTTTGCTTCTTCCATGGATTCGAGCTTCTTCCTTAGCTGCTCCGTGTTCTTGTTGCTTTGTTCCAGTTCTTCCTCAATCTGGCTCACCTTGGAAGCTATCTCATCCTGTTTAGCCTTTGCGCTAGACATTTCTGAATCCGTGTTCTTCAACTGACATTTTAAGCTCTCGTTCTCCTTCCCAAGTGATACCCTTTCTTTCTCCATGTCGTATAGTCTAGCTTTCAATACATATATTTGGTCTTCCTTTGAACCCAATTCATCATTCTTCTTCTTCTTCTCGCCTTGTTTTGCTTTCTCTACAGGAACCTCAAACACATCAGTCTCTTGGTGTCTATCTCCGGGAATGTCGTCTCTCTCACTTTCCACAGGAGCAGGAGCATTTGGTTTCTTGGATTTCTTCCGACGAAGCTCTTCTTGAGCACGTTTCTTGGCGGCCTCGGCTTTAGCCAACTGCTCTTTGAGTAATCTTAACTCCTCCTGGGCTTGTCCTAGCTGTGACTCCAAGCCAGAGATGCGACCTCCAAGCTTCTTCTGAGTTAGCGGATCCGTGTGAGGCCCACCACTCCTTGGAGATCCACGGTCAAGTCCGAGCTTTGAACTCCGGTTTGTAATCGGACGATGGAGGTGATGCGGGTCAGAGGAAGTGGACGATGATGATGTCCTCAGCCTTGGAGTTTGCCTCTGAGGTAACTCTGAATCTCTAATACTACTCAGATCACAAGAAGACACAAAGGTTGCAGTTTTACTCATATCAGATCATATACACTAACAACAACAACAACAACAAACCAACCAGTTCCAATTCTCACAAAGAAAACAAATTACCTTGGTTTTGGCATTCTGATTTATGCAGGAAAATTCAAGCTGTTGAGTTTCCAATGATATGATCTGATCAAAGTATAAGCATTTTCAGAATAAGGCAAATATATGAGTTTGTTTATGTACTCGGACGCACGTATAAGAATTTTGTGGAAGAGGAGGAAAAATCAACCACCATTTTAAAGATCATTGCTTTTTCTTTCATTCATATGTTTAGAAGATTCAGATATCAATCTACTTAATCTTTCAGCCAACCCAGAAAACACCCATTTTTAATCAGAACAAAGAAATACATCCGGTTTGTGTTATGCTTTTCACCTTCTGCGTAACTTTAAAAAACAAACTGAAACTAACCTTGAAGGAGATCAGAACAATGTAGAAATTTGAGTACTTTCTGGGTTTCTTCTTTACAATTGAATGCGAGGGGAGTGACTGCGATAGTGTAAAATAAGTAATCCAAATAAAGAAATATTATTGAATTTGTTGGTGTGATTAGTTGGTTAATAGGAACAAGAGCACAAAGACAAAGACAAGAAACCCAAAATGAGGAGAAAAGAGGAAGGTCGTAGCTTCTGCTGTTATTGTTGTGACTTTGTGAGATTTAGGAAAATGAGAAACAGATAGTAAAGAGAAAGAGAAAAAGAGAGAGAGAGTGGAGATTTTATTTCGAGGCACTTCTCTCTATCCAAGAAGCGGAGAGATAAAGAGAGACGTTTGAAGATTTGAAATAAAGCTGGTGAAAGGTGAAGGACCTTTGAGGAAGAAAAAGACAAAAGTGTAATTTTGCTGTCTTGGAGGGTTAGGTCCCACATTTACATGTAATCATAATGTTTTTTTTTTCCTTATACTTTTATTACATTAAAGATTCCGGATCTTTGCATTATTTGAGTGACACAAATACATTAATAATAATTAGATGATATTTGCCGAATCATAACATTTTACATTCATATATTTGTATTTTATATTGGGACATATATATATAAGAATGTGACAAAATGTATAAAAAATAGTGTGACAATATATATTTATGGGAAATACACACACATGTGTGTAACGCAATTATCAATAGGTCTGACATTGATTGTTTCTTTTTTGTCGGCTTCAACAAAGTTCAAACTCTTTTTTTTTATATTACGTTATCTTTTCTTTTGGATATAAATTATTAACTAATACTCCAAATATTCATACAAGGTTGATTACAGAAACCAATAAAAATGCTGAAAAGGAAATAAATCTAATAAAATGTTAAGTTCTACTTTGTGTAAATTCAGTTCCACTACGATAATTATGATTGAAAGTATCAACAAACCAGTAACAACCACCTTTAACTTTTGATTTTGTTTTATGATGAGTAATTAAAGTTAAAGACCCATCTTTTCCGTTTTGGAACATAAAATCAAAAAATCCTAATCCATACGACATGAATGGCTTGAATCGAGATATTAAACATTGACAAATTGGTTAGTTGCTGTATTCATAACTCATAATCTTTACAAACCTAAAAAGAAGGATGACAGAAAATGTTTGAGGAACCCAAAGTTAAAACCTTAAACGCCTAACACTGTTTTGGTCAACACTCTGCAACTTTGACTTTTTCTTCTCAGTTTTGCTTTCAAATAGACTAAACGTGTGGTCTTCAAGTTTTGTCCGTGACGATCATCTTATCTAATAGAGATGTAACATAAACAAGCTTGAACACAACCTTAACCTTTTCTACTAAAACTGGTAATCATCTTATCCACTTTTTCTTCTTCCTATCAGGACGAGTATTCTATATATGAAGTGAAAATCATCAGATTCCATTATTACCCTAATTATTGCCAAGTGACTTCGCTTGGTGCACTTGTGGCCGGGGTGTGAAAATCGGCCAGAGACACAGCCATAGCCCTCATCATCTGCTCCTCAAAACTCTCCGGAACAAAGGCCAGAGGAGGAGGAGGAGGAAGAAAGTTCTGGAAGCTTTCGCCCGTCACATAAGAATTTACATAGTTGTTGCTTCCTGTTTCTCCTATCTCGGTGTTGTTATTGTAATGATGATGATGATGGTTGCCAATATCATCTACCTCTTGTTCTATGTCGTAGTAACTGTTGCAATTGAGAGGAAGCATACTGTATGAAGCAACGTTCACGTTATGATTGTGATTGGAGGATTCACCAGCAATTTTCTGGCGTTCAGCAAATGCGGCGATTGCACAAGGAAGCCTACGAGGTGATAAAGAGAGCGTTGCTGGTTCTATATTTGGAGCCACTCGCGGAGGTGAAGAAACATAACTATGATCGTCTGATACATATTGCCTAGAAGATGTCATTTCCCCAGAAGCAGAACTTCTCTGCATCCCTGTTTCCTGTTAGAATAATTGAAAACCCATGAGAAATGAAAAAAAAATTGTCATACGCACTACAAAGTTGTACAATTAACTAAGTTTTACCTGAATAGAGAGCCATATTGCTTCCATGACCATTAACTCCTCTAGGTCAACATCAACCTCATCATCTCTGAAGAGTTACAAGTCAAATAATATATACAGTCAGTCCAATATGAATCATTCAGATTCAGCAACGTGCATTTAGCTAACTTAGATATATCATGTATGCTAAAATGAGTCTATATTGTAGTTGGAGACAGAAGCATAACAAATTTTAACTACACACTTCCACCTGTAACAGGAAGCACAATGATACAAAATGCATTTCTAAGTGAAACTGTATCCAAAGCACTTAATTCCCAAAAAACAAGGCGGAGTCTAATAACACTGCAGTGCTTCATAAATGATTCAGAAATTTCCTGCTTACAACTAATAGAATACTCCATAAAAGAACTTGACAAAGAAAGATACAGAGCAGCTCATGGAAAGACAAACCTGTTTCCTCGAGGGGGGGAATGCTGTCTATCAACTGATGCGTTCTGTGATGGAGCAATTACCCCTTCTTCCATAAGGGAAATATAAGATATAGCTGCGAACCAAGGGACAGAAAAATTAAACCTGTCAAAAACGCCTTGATGACACCATTTGCTCCTGAAGGAAAACTTAACATCTTCTGGAACTGACCTGAAGCTGAACCATATTCCATCTCACCAGTCATTGCGCTTGAGCTAGAGGAACATGATTCCAGACGTTTCTGCATTTTCTCTTCATCATCCTGCATTTCCTGCTGCCTTATCCTTATTTTGGCTTCTATGACCCGCTGCTCTTCCTGCAAAAGTAGTACAGAGACTGAATATTCCTACTAACAACAAAGCAATTCCATCAAGCTTTATCGAGAAAAGTTACTGTGAATCATTATTTCTGACTTACAACTTGTTCAATGCCCTTTTCCTCCTTTGTCTTTACTCCACGGTACTCAACAGCATAATTGGGTGCTTTACAAAAGGGGCACCTCATAATGTTAAGGAGGACATAAAAGGAAAGATCTAGGAAGTTAATACAATAAGGCCCTAAAAGTTAAGGCACATGATTAAGATGAAGGATACTGAGTAGGCCGAGCGGAATTAGAATTCTTCATTTGCAAAAAACACTCTGCAGCAAATTAAAAAGAATCCCATGTTCAATGAAATGCAAACATGTATAGAATAAGGAAACTAAAAAGTTATGGATGGTCAATGAATATTTTACCTGTACAAATGCTTTTCGTACAACATCTTGATCTATTGAGGCTAGGATAAAACTAGAAACACAACAAGAAATCATGTGTGTTAGATCTACATTCCACAAAACATCAACGAGAATGTCTGCACATCGAAGAAAAAGGAAATGTAATTACAGAGGCCGAAAAGTTCACAAACCAGAAAACAAATTGGGCATTCTTCGAGATCATGGCAGCTTTCATCATCTCCGGGATAGCAAGGAGCAAGCTTAGACTCTACAATCAGTTTTCTAAGCTTTTTAATGTCGACATCTTTATTCACATACAAACCTTGTGGCTTTGTATACCTTTCTTCCACCACTTGCCTCTTCCTTCCCAGTTTATTACCCATTTTGATCTTTTTAGCCTTCTTCTACTAAACCCTATTCTCCTACCTTCTTAAAAACACAGATTATGTTACTAATCACATTAAATTTCTTTCTACAATCACAGTTGCTATCGACACTGGAGAAACAAGGAAGCCTAGTTTCTAATCTAAAGGTGCATGCTTTAAATTGGGAATAATCTTCAGCACAAGAAAGATTTCAACCTGCACAAATGTAAATTCAATTTCAGCACACAATTCGGGTAAACCCTAATTTTTCCAGCTGTTACAAAAGAATTAGCACACATAAAAAAGCCCTAACTTTGGAAATTTTTAATTGGTAGCGGATTACCCAAATCATTACCAAACACTTAAACACCTAATTAACGGTCCTCGCTTCAGAAAACTCCACTAATTTAGAGAGCAGAGGAAGAAGAAAGAAAAGTAGAAAGCCTACAAATTCTGTAAAGCAAGATGAAGAAATATGAAAAAGATAAAGACCTGAAAAGTTCGAGGAAACAAAATCTCGACGGCAGAAGAAAACAAGAAATGAGATCAAGAGGGTTTGGGTAAACGATAAGGGACACGATCAGAACTTTACTCTGTCTCTAGAGAGAGAGAGGAAAGAAAGAAAGATACAGCGTAGTGTGTGTCTGTTTCGTATATATAAATTCAGAGAAAAACAGAAGATTAGAAGAACATATCTGAATTTGTAATTTCTGTTTTGTTGTTTTTCTACTCGATTCTTTTTGACGGGAATTATTTTTAATAAGCAAAAGGGAAGAGGAGACGATGGAGTAAGCGACGAGGCAAAGAATCCTCTGCTTCTTGTATCCACGCGCTTGTTTATACGCGCGTGACTTGGATTTCGCAAGAAACGACGCCATCTCATTCAATTTTTCGTTGGTTAACCAAAAAAGGTTAGAATATACGAAATCTAGTGAAGCTGGTTTTGTCTTAATCCATTTCGATTTCTTTCTCGCATTGCATAATTAATCTAATATTCCTATTTTACTATCAAAAGTTTAATAATATAGAAATAAAAAGAAATATTATTAATCAAAAGTTTAATAATATAGAAAGAAAAAGAAATATTTTTGATTAATAATATTCCTAATTTGTACGAGGATTTACTTCAAAACTATATTAGACGGCGTTAGTGTTACGTTTAGTTGAATTAAACAATATTCCTGTTGACGACAAAATAATTGCTTATGGTATTCTATTGCCTTAACTTTTAAACAATATTCGGTTATAAATTTTCTAATAATATGTTGAATTAACCCCACTGATATTATAGTGTCAAAATAAATGCCACTAAACTAAGAAAGGAAAAAGCAAAAATTATAAAATTGTGTGTTTGGGTTGGTGTAGTGATGAAAAGAAATGGTTCACCCAACACAAAATTGGTTAAGATTGGTTGAAAAGGTCAACCATTGGTTTTGTTGCTATTTGTCTCAGCCATTTACGTACTTACACAAAACCTATATTTTTGTTATATAACACACAAAAAAGATTAGTTCAAATGTGTTTTTGGTTCAAATAATATGTTCGTGTTTGGTTGTTGTGAACCTTAACAGATTGGTTATTGGATTAAAAAATGTGAAAATTTCCGAAAAAAATACCATAATATCAAACTTGTTTCTGTTCGATTGCTATACTTATGTGTATACATTGGTATAATAATCTGTATGGTATTAAAATCACAAACTATTTGAAAATTCCGCAAATATTTGGGCTTCATGGGCCTTCAAAACTACATATGAAAAGGATATAAATCTATTTAAAATTGGGAAAGATGGGCCGTACTAAAATGCACCTCACATAATACTTTTCCAAAATATAATATTAGAAATTCCATTAGGAGAATTGAGTAAAATATTATTATTTTAAATTTTGATTTCAAATTTACCATTAATTATTTAAATTTTTAAAAATATCACAAATTTAATATTAATATAACTAAAAATTTCTTTCTAATAAAAAAAATTTAAACTCTAAATTAGAAAAATTGAATCTAAATATTATATTTTAATTTTATATATAGTTTATTTAAAATTAATAATTATTTTATATTATAATTTTATATTTTTAATAATTATTTTATATTATAATTTGGAATATAAAATTAAAATTATATTATTTTATGGTATTACTCATTCCGTATCTTTTAGAAAAAAAATAAAGAGTATAAATAAATACTCAATCTTACCTGATTTTATTGTTGCTGTTATTCTTGTCGTTGTCGTACCCAAGTTATATCGGTTAATTACTTAAGCTTAGCTATATGGTTTATAACTTTGACATTAGTATTTTTGAAGTTAAATTTATTCATGACATAACAGAGATGTAGATACAAAAAAAGCATCAGTTAACATGACAAAATTTGGGAGTAAATGTGGCTACGTGTGATCTCTTTTAATGTTTTGATAAGGCTAACAATTAATCTTTCTCCACCATCACGGAAAACCAAAACTGTAATAAAACTATTTAGACTGTAATAATTTTATAATATTGGTTAAAGTCAGCACTAAAATGTTGTCATGTATTTAATAAAAACGTAAAACCTGTTTTTCCCACACGATTTCTCTCTCTCTCTCTCTCTCTCTCTCTCCGAATCTCTAATGTGAAAAAGAAATCCCACGAAATGATAACGACGACGGTGAGAATATGCTATTCTCATGTAAACCGATAATTGTCTTCGTGCACAAGTTTACGGGACTTGTACTATCATGCTTTAATTACACTAATTACCCCCACATTATGTGTTTCATTTGTCCTGTAATATTTTCTAATAACCTTAAAATTGTAATAACACATTTTCAAATTTTTGATTTAAAAGTAATATCATTAGTTTAAATTTTTATTAATGACATAAATTTATAATTAAAACTTTTTTTTGATAAAAATTTAAATTTTAAATTGAAAAAATAAATTTAAATATAATATTTTAAATTTATAAATAATTTATTTATAATAAATAAATAAATTCATATAATTTTTGTGATATTTTTTGAAAATTTAAAATTTAAAATTTAGAATAAAGTTTTTGAAAGTAATATTTTAAAATATTACTAAAAATATTTCACGTTTAAAATATATATATTTTTAACAATATATAAGAAATACGTGGGAATTGATATTTAATTTTGTGTAAATCATAGTATCATACCAAAAAAAATGATCAACCGATTCGAAATTAGTTTAATTAAAAAATTAATTTAATTATTATAATTTAAAATTAATTTTATAATAAGATATTATCGAAATTAACATATACACTTACTATAAGTTTGATGTTTTTTTTTATATAAAGCAAACTATTATTATCATAATCAAACAAGATTGAAAAATGAATATGGCCTTTTACCAAACCCTTCGGGAATATAACAACACTGTATAGTGTGTTTATACATATATTAATGGCAAGAACTTAAACTTTTTTACTGTTACGAAATAACGTTTCCGATAAAACCTAGTTAAAAGCAGAACAATACATTTCGGTTTTACATATCAGAGTAAGCTAACAACAAGTTCTAACCAATACAAAGAATATTTTAAATATTATTTTGTTTTCAATTTCACAAAAAAGCATTATTTTCAGAAATTCCTACGTTTTGGCCAAACGCATCTCCATAACATCCTTATCAGATATAGAAATTGATCTCGATTACATGTAATCACATCTACTAAGCAGACAATAACAGGCTGTCAAAAAAAAAATCAGACATTAACAGTGTAACTAATATATTTGAAAACAATATGATTCAAAGTCACGTGATCGCCGTTGGATAAGTCATTTGCTGACTCGGATCAGAGATTTCGGTGGAGTATGAAGTATGGGATAATTACACATAATCGATTAAAGGCTGTACGAATGTCGTTTTCGGTAATACTTTTGGGGCTTTTGACCAAAATGGGCGTTGAATAACCCGACCCGTTAACCCAAAACCATCTGTATTATATATTATTTCATTGTTATCTTCTTACATAGCATAGGCAGCTTTTTTAAAGATTTCTTTCAGTTTACAGGTTTTTTTTTCTTTGATAACCCAAAAATACTATTCTCAGTTTTCATTTCATTCAAATGAAACTCATAAGCGGACAACTTCACAGCCTTTTCGAAATAACACTTTTTCTTCTTAGAAAAACAGTCACAATAGAACTATGTTGAATGTGCATAAAATTCGAAATTATAAGCCTACAGGGAGAATCCATAGATAAAAACAGACAAATTATTTCCTTTTCATCTTATTCTAGAAAAGTCCAATTAAAGCTACTTATTATAACATATAAATGATATTTATATCAGCCTTAATAAAACTTTTGTTTTTAAATAATCTTTAATATTAGAGAAAAAGAAAAGAGAAAACGCCATTTCATCATCTTCGTCTTCTCCATTATCTCTTTTACCAAATCTGGCAGAGAAAACAAATACCTAAAATACGATTTAAACTTATAATAGGGAAAAGGAATCGTTTTTTTCTATGATGGGTAAGAGCTGTAACTCCTCCGGTGATTCCTCCGCCGTATCCACCTCAGCGACGACTAGTACTGGTAACAATACAGGGAACAGAGACCACTGCCTGAGACAACTCAATAAGCTTTCTCATAAGATATCCAAACCAACGGCAACATCCTCCTCATCCGCCGCTATGAATCGAGAAATTGTTCTTCCTCCACCACCGCCTCTGCCGCCAATTAATCAGGGGAATCTCCACCAGCATCAGCCTCCGGTTTACAATATCAACAAGAACGATTTCAGAGATGTGGTTCAGAAACTCACGGGCTCGCCTGCGCATGAACGGATCTCTGCTCCGCCGCAGCAGCCGATTCACCACCAAAAGTCTCAACAGAGTTCGCGTCTACACAGGATTCGTCCTCCTCCGTTGGCCCACGTTATAAATCGCCCTCCTACCTTGCTAAATGACGCTCTTATCCATCCAGGTTCACATCATATAAACCCTAATTATAACTTTACCGGCGGGTTTATCCCCCGACCGACGGCGCCGCTTTCTCCTCTCCCACCGTTACCTCCGGTGCACGCTGCAGCGGAATCGCCGGTCTCATCTTACATGCGGTACCTCCAGAACTCGATGTTCGGGATCGATTCGAATCGGAAAGAGTTTTCAGGTTTTTCGCCTTTAGCTCCTTTGGTCTCACCTCGCTGGTACCAACAACAACAACAGGAAAATGCTCCTCAAAACAATCTCCCTCCTCCTCCCGCGGCTGCGGGAACTGTTTCGCAAGCGGTGACGACATCAGTCTCGTCGTCACCACCATTCGGATGCCTAAATTCGCCCAAATCACCGTACGGATTAGTCTCGCCGAGTGTACTTTTATCGCCAACGTCAAGTCAATTAGGTTTTCCGGTATCTCAGACGACGGTGCCGCTTCCCAGCCCTAAATACAAAGGTCGTTGATCAACAAAAAATGGAATGGTCAGACTGAAAACGTCGTAGTTTTGATCGCCAAGACTAAATTCTCTTCGTTCTTTCTGTACATCATTAGTGATGGATGATTTGTTTTCTTTTATAACTCAATTTACTCAGCTGAAAAAAAAAATTCATTTGGTTTTTACTTTTTTTGTATTCCATGTTTGTTCATGTTAGAAAGAAAGAGTAGGAAAAAGAAAGGAATACACTTCTGCAGTCCTCCTAGTTCTTATAAATTTGGCAATATATCATCTCTTTGTAGATCAATTTTTTTTATTAGTCTTATTGAATCGGATATTTAATATCTTGGGGTTGAATCGTTGGTAATGGTATTAGTTGAATTCACTTAACTGTTCATCTTGTTGAATTTTTTTATTCTTATGCTTTAACTTTCAGTTGAATTTTCAAACCTTGACGACGAGATAATTAATTTTAGTTTAAATGACTAACGAATATCTATATTTTCAGAGTTTTTTAGAAAAGTACTTATTTAATCAAATGAATAATTTGATTCAGACACCTTAATCTGTAAAGTAATTCGCATTAGACTGCCCAATAAACAAGTCCCATTTAATGGTGAGAACAATCTTCCCCATAAGATAAGGGACGAGAGCCTTTATGATCTTCAAATTGATGAGAAAACAAAGCAAGGTTCGATCGCAGACATTGAAACCGACAAGAAAAAAAAGGCAGAACCAAAAAAAGAAAAAGAAAATCAAGCAAAGATATTAAAAAGAGAAGATGATTGATGGTTCGATTTTGCCAGAAATGTGATGAATGAATATACGCTTGGAGCTAAGCGAATTGGCAAGCGATCGACCTCTTGGATAAAGGAAACATATGGACGAAGAGAAGAAGTTCCAAACCCTAGAAACTAGCAGTTCACTCAAACAATTACTGCTGTTTCTCAGTCGGTTTTGCCTCTGGTGCTGCGGTTTCCTTGATCTCATCCGCAGCATCATCCTAATCCGAACCCATTAGATTATTTAGTACATGAAATGTGACATTATTATGCTGTGAGGGTTATTTGGACAAACCTGCATGTCGGATGTCCAGAGAGTGAGGTTATCACGGAGGAGCTGCATGATCAAGGTGCTGTCTTTGTATGACTCTTCACCTAGAGTGTCCAACTCTGCAATCGCTTCATCAAAGGCCTTGAGATGATACATAACATCAAAATCCGGAAAAGGAAAAAAGAACACAGTCAATTTCATGTCCTTGGGAAGTTTTTGTTATGCCGAAAACATCGATGGTGGATGGTAAAGACTTGCTATGATATTGAGAAAGGCAAGTGTCGACTATGGAGAGGTCCCATACACATTTGTAGAATGATTTGAAGGATTGTGATAATAGATTCAAAAACCTGTTTGGCGAGGTTGCAGGCACGATCAGGGGAATTGAGGATCTCGTAATAGAACACAGAGAAGTTCAATGCCAGACCGAGACGGATCGGGTGAGTTGGAGCAAGCTCTGCATTGGCAATATCCTGCATAGGGAGACACAATAATAAGGCTTAGATCGAAACATAGGCAAGATCTTACTAGACGATGCAAATCCCTAAAGTATCAAAATCAGACTCTCGAGGCAAATAATCAAGGACATTGAATCAGTGCGTTTGTAAGATGTAGAACGTAAAATCAACGATATCGACATCCACGAAATGTGAACAACATTCAAATAAACTAGATCTGGTGTTTGGATTATGAAAGAAAAATAAACCTGAGCAGACTTGTAGGCCGAAAGAGTGTGCTCGGCGGCGTCTTTTCTGTCTTGACCAGTCTTAAACTCGGCCAAGTACCTGTGATAATCACCTTTCATCTTCAGGTAGAAGACCTTGGAGTCACCAGAAGCAGCGGCAGGGATAAGTCTGGAGTCGAGCAGCTTGAGGATTCCATCGCAGATTCCAGAGAGCTCGGTCTCGATCTTAGACCTGTAATCGCGGATCGCAGAGACGTGGTCGTCGTTGCCGCGGCTCTCCTCCTTCTGTTCGATCGAGGAGATGATACGCCACGAGGCACGGCGAGCGCCAATCACGTTCTTATAAGCGACAGAGAGGAGATTTCGCTCCTCGACGGTAAGCTCATCGCCATCTACAGCGGCGGACACCTTCTCCATGAATTCTACCATCTCCTCGTATCTCTCCGCTTGCTCTGCGAGCTTGGCCATGTACACGAACTCCTCACGCGCAGAAACAGCCATTGTTCGCAAGAAAATCGATCCAAACCAAAAACAAAACAGTAAGAAAAAAGATTTGAGATCTGATACGATCAAAAGGAGTGGAGGTCAAGCGAGAGGGATGGATGAATGTTTAATGAGGGAAAGCGATAAAAGCGTTTTAGAGGAAAAGAGTGAAATTTGGAACCAATATCAAATCTGGACCGTTGGATTCGTATGTTCTATTCCGGAAAGACTTGCTTTTAAAGGGGAACTTTTTTAGGGCCTGTTTGGATTCTATTTTTTATATAATAAAAAAAATCAAGAAAGTTTTAAACCGCTCTTTAAATAAACAAAATACAGATTCTTGTAATTAACCAATTTATCTCCTCTAGGCATCGAATTTCCGTTGGATGGCTATGAAAATTTCCGGTTATCTAACAAATAAATGGTAATGTAATTTTACTATTGGTACATGATATTTCCCTCCCTAAGGAATTAAAAATAAAAGGATAGTTATCTAATAACAAGTTTAATATTAGATTAATATAATAATGGAAGCAAGTTGGGTTAATAAAAATGGAGACAGCTCAGAGGGACACATGCGTTGTGAGCATGTCAGGGGATCCAATGGACTCTTTCTCTCCAACTCATCTTTTTACATTTTCCTGTCTCCTCAGACGTTTTTTTTCGGAAATTTAAAACTTTCGTTATGTCATTAATGGATTTTCATTGAATCTAAATATCCAATTAATTGTAGTTAGATGAATTCTACGATATTTTTGAATCATTCGTTCTTAATTATCCTGTTGTAACGTACTGAAACCAAAAATTAATATTCGATTTTAGGTCAATCGTATTTGGATGCCTCTTTCAAATTATTGATTTGTTTATTCGTTGCCCTTTACGAGACAGTTTTATTTTGTGATATTTTTAAATAATGATTTTTAACAGTTCTTTTATTATATGAGTAATTATTTATTTCCCCATAAAAAAAATCATATTTTATTTTCTCTTTCATGTAAAAATTTAATATCTATTTCTTATTGACAATTTAACATATATTTTTCTAATATAAAATTTAAAATGGGCAAATGACTGATTTAGCACTAAAACAAGTTTTAGTGACTAAAACAGCATCATAACCATAAATTCCCAAATATAGCATTTTCTTAATTGTAAAAATACTATATTATCCTTATTTTAACATAATCTCTTATATTCCTATTACTACTTTTGCATGATACCTCTTTCCACCGCCGTAAAAAATTTCTCTCTGAAAATATTTTCTCCACCGTTGCCTCTATTACTCCGATTCTCTTACTCCGCCGATTCTCTTACTCCGTCGACTTTCTTACTCCGTCACTTCCTTACTACGTGACTTCTCTTACTCTTCGCTCTGTATCACATTCTCTCTTTGTGAGTCCTAGGTAAGTTTGTTTTCGTTTTAGTGTCATTTCGACTTTGATGGACTTCATACTACTCGTTTTGGTGTTGAATGTGGTAAATCTAGGATTTCGTTTAGATTTTGTTTTCATATGCTTCTAAAATCGAATATTATCAGTTAATCTTCACCTTTGTTCATCTTTGCCCACTAGATGTTTGATGAAATTTCTCAGAGAAATTAAGTATTATAGACATGTTTTAGTTTTGTTCTGATTTGTGTTGTAATTGATTTGTTCTTTAGTTTTTGTGTTGTAATTGATGATTTACTTAGTAATATTTTATCTTGGTGTTCTTAAACGGTTGTTGTAGAATATTTTTAGTACCTTGTGATTTTGCTATTAAGAGCTTCTTCTTGTTCTGAAACTGTCTGGATTTTGGTAGATGTAGTTTTGGTGCTATTACACTATTAGACCATCTATTCAATTGGAACTAAGAAAGATGTAGTTTTTCAATTCAAGCAAAAGAATATCACTACTATTGATTTAAAAGTTTTCACTTATTTTTTAAAGATTAATGTTATTGAACAACAAAACATTAGTTTTTACATGATGTTAGAATGGAATTTGGGCATTATAAACTTTGTATTATCTACATTATCATATACTATATATTAGAAGCATAAATAACATAAGTACAAGAACAATCAAACATATGTGTTCTTGATTAACTAAACACAAGAAAAAGATACCATCAAACATAAATAACGTTTTAGAAAGAAATTCCTAAAACATAAAAAATAGTACCTAAAATTGATCAAAATCTTCCTAAAATCAATATTTTAGAAAAAGATTCCTAAAATATAAGAGATAATAACTAAAATTGCATAAAATCTTCCTAAAATTTAATAAACCCTATGCAGTTTTACGTTTTAGGAAAGTATTTCATATTTTTAGTAAGATATTCCTTAATCTTAAATAAATCAGGTAATGTGCTATTAATTGTTTTACGATTTATTGTTAACATTAACGAATGCATCTTTTTTATAGGTATAAACATGAGAGACTTATTCCCCCTAAGGATACATTTACCTCAATTGTAATATAGTTTCGGAGAAGAACCACAACAAGTATTACAATCTTTGTGAACATTGTACCAACAAACTCGCTTTTGTTGTTGTTATTTTGCTAGAGTTCTCATATTACAATCTTTGTGAACATTGTACCAAAATTATATAATGATCTTTTGGGATGGTTTAATGAGTATTGAATAAAATTCTCATTTCTTTGTAAGTTTGTACTCTCTTTGTTCTTTGCTAGATGTAGATTTTCAGTTCAAGAAAAAGAATATCATACTGATTTGAAAGTTTGCACTGATTTTTTAAATGTTAAAGTTATTGAGCAGCAAAACACTAGTCTTTACATGATGTTAGAATGACATTTGGGCATTATAAAATATATAGTAAAATACACAATTATATCCTATAGATTAGAAGCGTAAATAACATAAGTATAAAAAAATCAAACATATGTGTTCTTGATTACCTAAACATAAGAAAAAGGTTACGATTTTTAAGAAGAAATTCCTAAAATATAAGAGATACTACATAAATTTGCATAAATTCTTCCTAAAATTTAATGAAGTTTCGGTGTAAAAGAACGTGGTAGAAGATTCCAATGTATATCAGCATAAAATATAGTCATAACTGCAATGTCAATGTTTTTCATAGTAATGATTAGATCAGAGTAATAGTGAATAATTGATTAGGAGTTTGTAAACAATGTTGTCCATTACTTTGTAAATCAAACTCTTAGTTCGATATTCCACAGTTTCGTTGATTTCTCGATTTATCAGCTTGACAAATGTTTTGCCTCCCAACCGAGTGACAAACTGAATGATTAGAATATATATAGTTGTTAATAAAAACCTGAAACCATCATAGAAAAATTATCATGATTTTAACAAAATTGCTAGCACATGAGACTCGTAAAGCTTGTAAAGAAAAATGAGAAAGCTTTCACTTAACTATATTAGATGTGATGATCTCGTAAAGATGAACATATACTTCAAATACAAGTTGGAGACAGATATAATGCTCATGATAACAAAAAAATCATTCCTAAACTATATACTAAAGAAACAGGAATAAATGAGATAGCTTCCTCACGCTGGAACAGGAATAAATTATTCTGAGTCTTCAAAAATCCAAGACAAAAGAAACTATTAAGAAGGACAAAAATCTTGTGTTTAATAAACCTCACGAGCATCACGGTAGATATCGGATTTATTGAGGATAAACACAAATTTCTTTTTCCACTGCTGGGTATACCGGAGAAAACCAACCTGACAAAAACAATAAGATGCATATCAGCCTACAGTACAATAATGACAACAAGAAACTGCAGAGGTAGAGATAATTTAAATATATTCTAAAATGCTAGCAATTTAAGAATTAAGTAATACAATCACGACAGAGCAGGACTAGAAATCAAAAGAGCACAATATTGGGACGCTTGTTCCCAATCAGTGAACTTCTATAGATTTTCAAGAATAAAGTAATTATCTATCAAGTTAGTACTTTCGCAATTGAGACTTTTTCATACAATTTGCCACATACACTAGACCTTTTTTGCTGTATCAATAAACGAACCACTTTTCATGTGTCTTGGATCAAAAGGACATGTTGTTGCCAGTATAGCTATGACAACCTTTACTTGATAAGATAATCAGTTCAACTCAAATCAAGAAAAAAAGATATATGCATTAACCTAATGACAGCTTTCCCTTCACTACACAAAGTCTTGGTGTTCTATACGTGACTATACCGCTTACTTTCATTAAAAGTAGATTTAACCAGATTACTAGGCAGATACATATTGAAGGAAATCAACAATAACTAACACGCTAATAAAAAAATAACCTCTACCTCACTTTTGGTTAAAGGACGGTCAGCAGAAAGAACAAAAACAAGCAGATCTGCACGTGGAACAAATTTTTCTGTAAGACGTTGTTGTCTTTGAAGGATCACATTGGTCCCAGGTGTGTCAACAATATTAATCTGCTCCAAAAGAGAACCCCAAATCAATTCCTCCAAATAATTAGAAAATTCAGGACTGCAATGGCTAAAATTTGAATGACTCACATCCTTTAGTATCGGTGCAGGAAGATAGCAGATGTATTGGCCATCTGGATGCCTTTGGCAACGTTGTTGCTCTTCAGATTCCAAATCAGAGTAACACAAAAAAGTGATTTCATTGGTAGTGGGGACTACCCCCTCTTTGAGGTATCTCTTTCCAAGAAGTGCATTGATAAATGTTGATTTTCCGGAGTTAAATTCCCCCTAGTACCACAAAATTGTGGATTCCAATAAAATGGTTATCCATACAAGAACTATTTTAAATCATAAAAAGCTACTCGTCCTGCTTGAAACATTTTCCAAATTTTAAAACCCCAAACAGAAATAGATAAAAAGAAATACTAGTTGAACCTTGGACTCCATAAATCCCAGCAATGCTATTAACAGAAGGTGGTCCTCTTCGACGGAGTAGAGTTGGAAAAAATACCTGGAAAATATTGCAGACATGCCGGATCTTTTCTTCTGCCAAATCGCGTGCAAAATATCTACCTCTACTGAATACCGTGCCAGAGATAGAGATGAAATGCGGAATCGTGTGACGGAGATGGTGACAGAGTTGGAGACGAATGCGAGCGCACTTCTTGTCGATTTCGTCGTCGGAAATGTTAAAGATGTGCTGAAGCGCATGCGAGAGATGGAGACGACGATGATATCATCGCCGGAGTTGGCGACGACGACCAGTGAATTTCTAGTCTGCAATTTCAGCGCCGGAGAGGTTGAAGAGGAGAAACATTTTACGTCTGCATTTGGTTCTAATTTTAATCAGGGAGAAAATAGACTTTTCTCATTTGTAAAAATGCTAAATGAGAGAATTTTTGTTTGTGGTGCTATAATTGACGTAAAAAGTTGGTTTAGTGCTAATCTAGGGTATTTCTCATTTAAAATCTACTTTTTAATTTAAATTATGTTAAAATCGATATAATTTATAAATTTTAAAATTTTGAAAATTCAATTAAAAAATATGATTAGAAAAAAATTTATTATGACATATGACAGAAAACATAGATTTTAAATATTCAAATATAAATAAATTTTTTATTATATATGATATTTTAAAAAATAAATCATTTATATTCATCCAATAGTTAGGAAGTATCAACCGATACAATGGTTTTATCATCTCTATATCTTTTACCATTCCATTTTACAAAATTATGTTAAATTTTTGTATGAAAATATTGAATTATTATATCGATCAGTTGTAATTTAGTAACAAAAAAAATTCATCCAACAATTATCCGCATCTATGATTATGTTTTTTCGTAATCTAACGTAAGTTGTTGAATTTGCATTATTTTGATTCCCAAACAATTAAATTAAACTTACTGCTTCAATCATGTTAGATGCTGCGTAAGAATATGTATGAGCTCCATGGTTGTAAAGTAGATAAAACACCACTGTAAATTCATAATAAAGTTTTTTTTGTAAGAACTAAATATCTTCAAATTTTGAAATACATGTGCCCCCTTTTTAGTAAGTTTATATATGATATTTTTATATGTTAACTGCTATTTAAGATTTCCTACACATAATTTAAAAGACAATTTTTTTAAATCACTCATTTATTAACAAACTCAGAATAATAACAATAAAAAACAAAAAATATTAAAAAAATCATTTATCTGTGCATAAAATGTAATAACATCTCTTAAAATAAATTAAATCCCTAAAACTTTACATATTTTGAAATTAAGGGAGTCGAAAATAAGTTCGTTTTAATTTTGATGTGCTTTGTAAACGACGGTAGCAAATGGAATGATTCAGAGAGAGTTTTATTGGATTTAATTTAAACTGTGATTAAAAAAATTGGAGAATGAGAAAAGTCATGTCACTAAGATCTAACGTTATTGTTGTTTAGGCCTGAGGATTATATACATTTCGATTCACACTAAAATATTTTTTTTTTCATTTCAATTATGGTTTTAAGTTTTATTTATTTGTTTTATTATCTTTACTTAAGATTCATAAAGTGATTTATTGCTAGTTTAGTTGTTTGAAATTTATAGTAAATGATGTGATCTTAAAAAAAAATAAAAAATAAAAAGTTTCTTAATTCAAGTGTAAAAACTACAAATGCCATTTAATATAAAAAAATAATAAAATCAAATGAAATGACAATGATCGAACATATTGATAGGTTGTAGAGAAACGTAAGGAGTGGCTTGGAAGATTACAGAATACAACATATTGCATTCTTTTTACAGTCGAAAGTTTATAGAGTAACACGAAATTGGTGAGATTCTCCAACTGTCTGCTCCTTCTACGTGTAGTTCCTCTCACTCTTTTTCTTAAAATACCATCTTTTCATAATTTCAATTTTTTCAATCGTATATATTCTTTAATGGGCAAATGATTAAAATAGCACTATTTCAAATTTTTGTTCCAAATATAACACTAGTTATTTCAATTTTTTAAAATAGCACAAATTTAATACTAAAATAATTAAAAACTTATTCATAATGAAAAAAATTTAAATCCTAAATTAGAAAAAGTAAATCCAAACATTATGTTTTAATTTTATATATATTTTATTTAAGGTAAATAAATATTTTTACATAATAATTTATGGTATTTTGGAAATTTTAGTTTTATTGTGCTAAAATTGGAACATAAATTTAAAATGTTGCTATTTTAGAATATTATTCTTTTTTAATTCTTATATGGATGTCACAAAGGCATACCGTCAATGCAGTTAATATAAGTTAGATTTGATTTATAGTACATCTGGGGTGGTGGCGCAGTTGGCTAGCGCGTAGGTCTCATAGCTACTGAGTGATCCTGAGGTCGAGAGTTCGAGCCTCTCTCACCCCAATTCTTTTTATCTCAAAATCCACATGTCTTAATATTTTTTTACTTTCTCTCTTCTCTTTTGAGATAAAATAGCCCAGGGCTTGATATTTCCATGTCCACGCAATGAGCCCAAATTATACTCTTCAAATTGGACCTTTTAGAAGCCCAATAGGTTAAAAGGTTTTTTCTTCAGAAATGACGAAGTTTTAAGTACATTGACATGTCATGGCCATGGTCATGAATGCGTCACCAAGCAATTGTTCGAGGAAGAGACAATGATTACAAAAGGATCGAAGCACGAGGATATTGGTATCCTTGATGGTTTATACTTTATAATGTCACATTTAGTATCTAAATACAGCACAACAATACATTTTTGCAACGTCTTTTTCTAATAGAGAATTAAAATGAGAGACACTTACCCCTTTTTCTAATAGAGAATTAAAATGAGAGACACTTACCCCTTTTTCTAATAGAGAATTAAAAAGAGAGATACTTACCTCTTTTTCTAATAGTTGATTTCTTACTTAAAATTATCTTGACTTCTTACGTGAAAATCATCTTGACTTCTTACGTGAAAATCATCTTGACTTCTTACGTGAAAATCATCTTGACTTCTTACGTGAAAATCATCTTGACTTCTTACGTGAAAATCATCTTGACTTCTTACGTGAAAATCATCTTGACTTCTTACGTGAAAATCATCTTGACTTACGTGAAAATCATCTTGATGTTAAAATTATCTTGACTTCTTACGTGAAAATCATCTTGACTTCTTACGTGAAAATCATCTTGACTTCTTACGTGAAAATCATCTTGACTTCTTACGTGAAAATCATCTTGACTTCTTACGTGAAAATCATCTTGACTTCTTACGTGAAAATCATCTTGACTTCTTACGTGAAAATCATCTTGACTTCTTATCTCACCAAACTTGTATTTTATTATCCGAAAGAAACCAACAAATGAATTGTTTTCTTTAAGGAATTTGGTCTAAACCGGACCCCTTTTTCTCACAAAAAACTGATCATATGTTTTTTGCGGTTCTTTAAAAACAGTCCAAATTTGATGATTGGCGACCCAAAATAAACAAATAAAGCCAAACTAGATTATTAATATACAATATAAGAGTTTTTCAAATTTCATAAATTCAGATCTGCATCCAAAACACGTATATTATTTATATGAGATTATAGTTTGATGTTTAGTCTAAGATTAGTATAAAATTAATTTTGAGCGAATAAATATTTGTTTTTTATGCACCGCCAAGGTCAACGTTAAAGTAAAAATAAAACATAGTGTTGAGTGAATAGCGTTATAGTAATTATACAGCTACCGATGGGGGAAGCTTCTCTTGCTTCCTCCTTAATTACGGTGAGAAAGTGAGAGAGAAGAGATTTTCCACTATTTATTCCACGCGACTGTATAGAGTCGACTAATTATAAAAAGATTTTTGTTTTTTTAAGTATTCAGCTTTCACGAGCATTTTTCTCGAGATTGGATCCATACAAAATCTATACGACGCTGCTTCTTCACTCTTGCCCACTGTCGACTTTCAAGTCAGAGAGAAAGAGAGAGAGAGGGAGAGCTCTCGAGAAGAAGACTGAAGACAATCTGATTAGGATCCTAAAGGAAAACTTCGGATTTGTAAATACAGTGCGAATCTTCCTCTCCAAGAACGCTACTGCGAGAGGGAAAAAAGGTTGTCGCGTCTTTTGCTTTTTTTTTTCACATTCTTCTCGGATTCACCTTCTTGCGTTGTGATTCATTTTCTTGATTTGATTCGATTGGGTTTAATCTTCTCCCCCCTGATTTATGGATTTACTTGGTTGAGGGGGAGTGAGTGGGTTTCTGTACAAATTTTCTGGGTTTTGGTTGGATTTCAATTTCCAGAAGTGAACAAATCGAAGTTGTTGATCTTATCTAAATCGACAATAAGTTACTGGGATTGTTTCCCAGTAACCATACTCGTTCAGCTGATTCGTTGTGTGCTGGAGAGCAGATGGTGAAAATATATTTGCTCTGAAAACGTGAATCTGCAGATGTAAATTAGAAATGTTTATATATCTTACTTATTTTGTTCAAATTTGTTTAGAACGCATGATCGAGTTGCAGAGATCTTATATTATATAATATTAACTCAGCTCAATCATATTTTTATCTGAAGCTTGGATTTTCTCTTTCAGCTTCTAATGTTCTGATAAGACGTGAATTGGGTTTTGCAGGGATCTTACATTCTGCAAAAAAAATGTCACTGCCACTGCAACGTGGCATCTCTGGAGTACGAGTTTCTGATAGCAGTGATGATTTGAGAGACACTCAAATGAAAGATAAAACAGAAAAGGAAGACATGACTCGAGCTCGTTCCACAGATAACAATACCTATTTAACCTTAAGGTTTCCTTTTGGTTTTCTCTTCAGCAACCAATCTTCTTCGAAACACGGCGAAAACGGTTTCCCTGCTGATCCATATAGCGCAAGGAGCAGGCACAGGTTGATGCTTCTGTTTCTTAAGATCAGTTTGATTCTTATTGTGGTCACTGCTCTAGCTGGATCCTTCTTGTGGACGGTTTCCATTTCCACCTCATCAAGAAGTCATGTGTATCACAACTATAGGAGATTACAGGATCAGCTCGTTTCAGACTTATGGGATCTTGGGGAGATTTCTCTTGGTCCTAATAGGTGGAAAGAGTTAGAATATTGTACTGTAGAATCTGAGAACTATGTTCCTTGCTTTAATGTTTCTGAGAATCTCGCGCTGGGTTACTCCAATGGTGATGAATATGATCGGTTTTGTGGGCCTGGGTCAAAGCAGGATTGTTTGGTGTTACCACCGGTGGATTATCGAATTCCTCTTAGGTGGCCAACTGGTAAAGATCTCATCTGGTTTGCTAATGTTAAGATTAACGCTCAAGAAGTGTTGTCTTCTGGTAGTATAACCAAGAGGTGATGAATTGTTGCTTCTTTGTTCTCTTGTTAAAATTGACTGGTTCTATTCGTAAGCTTCACTTTTTTGGGCTTTTCCAGGTTGATGATGATGGAAGAAGATCAGATATCTTTCCGTTCTGCATCTCCTATGTTTGATGAGGTTGAAGACTATTCCCATCAGATCGCTCAAATGATCGGGATTAAGAATGATAACTTCATAGAAGCTGGCGTAAGTCACACATTTGGAAGAATTTATCTTTACCTCCCTCACTCCAGTTTCTTATTTTCTATTTTCTCTTTCAATGTTGTTTAGGTGAGAACTATCTTGGATATTGGATGTGGTTATGGTAGCTTTGGGGCACATCTATTCTCCAAACGACTTTTAACCCTGTGCATAGGAAATTACGAAGCCTCGGGTAGCCAAGTTCAGCTAACACTCGAAAGGGGTCTCCCTGCAATGATTGGTTCTTTTATATCAAAGCAGTTGCCGTATGCTTCTCTCTCCTTTGATATGTTGCATTGCTCAAGATGTGGCATTGATTGGGACCAGAAAGGTAACGATTTGATGACACCCAAGAACGATATTTTCTCCTTTTTTTTAACTTGAGGACCTGGCCTTGCTGTAATTTAAATCCGCTCTGCAGACGGGCTGCTTCTTGTAGAAATTGACAGGGTTCTGAAACCCGGAGGTTACTTTGTTTGGACGTCTCCGCTAACAAATGCTCGCAACAAGGAGAATCTTAAAAGGTGGAACTTTGTTCATGATTTTGCTCAAAGCATCTGTTGGACTCTTTTATCTCAGCAAGACGAGACTGTTGTCTGGAAAAAGACAATAAAAACCAAATGTTACAGTTCCAGGTTAGTCACACACAGGCCACTATTCTATTACAGAATCTGCTTATGAATTACATATACCTTTAAATGGATTCTTTGCGTATAAACAGGAGACCTGGGGTGGGCCCTTCTGTGTGTACAAAAGGGCACGACGTTGAGTCTCCTTATTACAGGCCGCTGCAGATGTGTATTAGTGGAACACGTAGCCGAAGGTGGATTCCCATTGAAGGCAGGACAAGATGGCCTAGCCGGTCTAACATGAATAAGACTGAACTATCACTATATGGTTAGTCTCCTCTCCTTAGTTAACGATTGCTTCTGAGTCCATTATTTGGTTCAGTTTTTGTTTTCTATTATATGATTCTTGGGGTTGGCTGGTGGTTCAGGTCTTCACCCGGAGGAGCTTGGAGAAGATACTGAGAAATGGAAAATAACAGTAAGAGAATACTGGTCTCTCTTGTCTCCTCTGATATTCTCTGATCATCCTAAGAGACCTGGCGATGAAGATCCATTGCCACCTCATAACATGCTCAGAAACGTTATGGATATGAATGCTCAATTCGGTGGACTCAATTCCGCGTTACTGGAAGCAAGAAAGTCGGTCTGGGTCATGAATGTGGTCCCTACAGCTGGACCTAACCACCTCCCGATGATCCTTGACCGTGGCTTTGTTGGAGTTTTACACGACTGGTGAGTCATAACAAAAGTTCTATTGGATTTGCTTTGAGCCATATTGATTGTTTGTGAACATCTCTTTCTCTTCAGGTGTGAGGCATTCCCGACATACCCGAGAACATATGACTTGGTGCACGCAGACAATCTCTTGTCGCTTCAGACAAGTCAGCGCCGAAGCACATGTTCGCCTATGGATATATTCACAGAGATTGACCGATTACTACGTCCAGAGGTACACACTGGAAGAAGAGGAAAAATACAATTGTTCTTGAGGTTCTGCATGAGCTTTGGTAACGGTATAAATATAAAACTTTGGTGCAGGGATGGGTGATAATCCGTGATACGGCGCAGCTAGTGGAAATGGCTCGAGCATTGACAACGCAGTTGAAGTGGGAGGCTCGACTGATAGACGTTGAAAGCAACAGCGAACAGAAACTCCTCATCTGCCAAAAACCTTTCACCAAGCGACAATCAATCTGAAGAAGAAGGAAAATATAGACACAGGTTTTTCTCCACTTTTATATATATTTTTTGTTTTTTGTTCCAATTTTACAGTTTGGAACCAATTATCCAACTGATACGGGGAAGACAGGGAAAAGAGATACAAATATCCCGCCGGGGACGTAAGACCGCCGGTGAAAATTCCTTTTATCTGGTTTCACGAGTTCCCATTATACACAATCTAGATTATTTTTTACTTTGATTTTATTATACAGATGATTAATAACTGTGAAGATGTTTATGAAATAAATTGAAAGCTTTTTAGTAATTTTGAATTTTTCGCAAAGGTGTAACATTATACCGTATCGGAAATTAAAAGTATACTTTTTGTTTTCCAACTCCCTTTTAATTGAGTAGTAATCCGGAACCAGAAGAATACGTTTGGTTAGTAATCGGTTTTAATCGAAAGTGGAAAGAGAGAACCGAAATGAACCAGAACCGAAATGAACCAGAACCGGTTGTTAGGAATCTAGCGCAGCTGGTCCTCCCCAATATTGCTCTCTATCGGGGTTTCCAAGGCTGTTTACATATTTAAATATTCATTCTTTATCTTTCAAGAAAATTCATTCGTATATTCTAAATGTACAATGCATTCCATTATAAGCAATCCATTTAATATTTTAATTTAAAATACAATATTATATATATATATATATATCTTAAAATTAATGTAATCAGCACTAAAATAGACTGTATAATAGAAATCTACTTACACTAAAAAGTTTGACATAAACCTTTCTTATTTCAAAACAGAATAATACATAAAAGTTTAAATGTATATTTAAAAGATTTAAATTAAGCTATAATTAAGATTTGAAACTTATAATTATGCCTACAGATTTCGAGACCAAATTTTATTCTTTAAAATCTCAAATCTTTTCTTCTCGATTCTAAACTACTGATTCCTGTATCTGACGCAAGAGTGTTTGATTCTCAAATCTTTTAGGTATTACCTCACACACTTTAATTTTCGTTGTACGATTGAATTCAAAAGGTTATAATTCATATTCCAGTTTCAAAGGTTAGAATCTTTCAACGCTTATCGCACATATAAAAAACATCATTTTTGTGTTGCCCAACTTTTCTTTGTTATAATCAGCACTTCAGAGATGATTTTCGACGTAAAAAGAAGAAGAAATATGTACCAACGAGAAGGATAGTATTGCAGAGAAGAGAAACAAACTCTGCAAATCGAAAATCCTTCTCATATTGGCGAATTTGATATGTGCCTCCAGAACAAAACTAACAAGAATAGATCTTGCTGCTGAAAGAAGAGGCATCTTTCTTCTATCAAAAATCATCCCAACAAAAACAAAACAAACAAAGAAAAGAAACCATATTTTCAAAATCTACCATCAAATATACCAGAATCATATGAACAGTTGAAGAACAATCGGATAGAGAAACAAAACGAAAGTGGAGGTAAAAAGCTTACGATTTCATCAGTAGCGAAAATCATTGGTATATATATAGGGACGGCCTGCGTCAAAAACCCTAATTTCCCCATGATTTATTATGGGCCACTGTGAATATAAAAAAGCCCAGTTAAATTACAAGCCATTTTTCATCTGAACTGTTGATTAGTATTTGAATATTACATTTCACAGATTTTCATTTTTGAATACAAAATCAAATTTTAAAATTAATGACGATGATGAACTCTTCTTTTGGTTTATTTAATATATCCTCAGAAAAAATATTCATATATTATAACTAATTATTTATTTACCGAATCTAAATTAAATATATATCTATAATTTATCTTTTATTTAAAATAATTTTTTTTAAAATTTTTTAATATTAATTATATAAATAAAATAGACAGTCAAATCGGTTTGATTAAATTGAACCGGATCAAAAGAATCATAGTGAAGCAAAAGCAAACTCCAAATCAAATATAGTTGTGTCTTGGTTATCATCTAAACCGGACAACAATGCAAGATATGTCATCTTTGCTATTTCTCTTCAATGCTTCAGCGATTAGTCGCTTCGCTGCTTCCTTTGGATCTTTCAACCTCTTAGCTATATCAATTGCTTCTTGATTTGACATCACCTACTCAATTTAATCACTTCAACAAAACCATTTTTCCTCTCAAAAATCCAGACTAATAATCTATTATCGCAATTATACCTTCGAAATACCATCACTAGCCAGAATAAGAACATCTGTGTGACTATCAATAGTGACATCTTTAATGTCAGGCTCTGAATTCAGATATGCTTTAAGGTTTTTGTCTCCAAAGACACGAGACACAGCTAGCAAACCGTTCACTCGAGCAACATCTCCTGATCAATGCACAAACATAAGAATCATTCATTGTTATAACAATGCTCAAAAAAAGAAGAAGCTGTTATTAACCTGGTCTATTGGTTACAAATCCGCCTTTGCTCTCAATCATAATCCTTTCAGTTTCAGTATCAGGATTATGATCTACACTCATCTGTTTTGCTTTACCTCTGCTAGAAACAACTGCTCGTGAATCGCCAACATTGGCTATCCAGAGAATTTTCCCATTGATCAAAATTGCAGTCACTGCAGTCGAACCTCCACTCCCCAAATCAAAACTATTATCTAATAGAATCGTTTGGTCTGTATTTTCATAAGCTTTCGCAATTGTTCCTCGAGAATCAACCAAAAACTCTCCCTAGAAGAGAAAAATCAACAACACAACGTTTTTGTTTATCTTTTACAATAAACCATCAAAAGCAAAACAAACAATCATTATAAACTTACATCTTTTAGGATATTTGAGAAGAGATGTTTCTGCAAATATGCAGCTACATTATCACCTTTGTGTCCATCAAAGATTGCAAATAGCCCCAGTTCATTGCCTTTGAAATTGATAAACTTAGCAACATGATAATCCTCCATTGAATGCTTAGATTTTCCCTTTACTAAACAAAATCCATATTTGATTCCTCCTCCATTGTTTTTTCCTTTACCCGAATGGGATCTTTGTCCTACTACAACCTAACATGAAAAAGAAGAAGAAGAAAACAGATGAGAATTCATAAGTATGTTCATCAATTTATTGGCTAAACTACCAAAATATAAAAATTGCAGAGAACCACCATTAGACTAGAACTAGAGGCAAAAAAGGTACAATTAGAAAAACTAGTTTGCGTTTTTACTTGTGTAGCGGAACGAGAACAGCAGATTCTGGGCATTTGATTCGACGAAATTTTTCAATAGCTATGAACAAATTAGCAAATTGCGAAACTTTTCTGTCGAGGAAACAATCTGCAAAATTCACTCGACCCTGAGTTTATGAAAGACAGGAGAATGAAGCAAAATTGAAGAGGGAAATGAGTGGAAATAAACAGTAAGTTGCTTCGATCCGCAATTAGGAATGATAAATTTGACTACGACGACGAAGCTTTCGCTCTCCTTCGTTAATGTCGTTTTCTTACGAGAATTTTATATCCAGTGAAAAGTAAATTCTGGTAAACTTCATGTTTGACATTGAGTGGTAAATTATTAGCTAATGTTATTCTCTAAAACTCTTTGCATGACTTACTTTTGGAAACTGCATACACAAATGTATACAATTAAAATTGGGATATCATATTAGGATAATGAAGGAGAAAACTGAATTGAATTCGGAGAGAAAGAGCTAGTTGAGTATTTGATTTCTGATAAATAAAAGGCAAGGAAAATGTGAAGATACTAATCAATAATCAACCATAGATTTTCCTTATGTCTACAATCAGATGTAAATTGTTAACTGGTCTCCTCAATTCTTGAAGATGAACTGTGGCATGTCATATGGTATGGTGCCAAATCATATTCTCGTTTACAATCTTGTTTTGATGCTGAGAGGCAACAACACTCTTTTGGCTATGTCTGTTGACACTAGAATTCATAAATATGGAATTGCAGAACGCGAAATATAATGATCGAGAAATATTTTAAAATACTATAAAAAAAATTATACCAAAAAGATACCATTATTTTTATTCATAAATATGGATAATACTTTCCTGATTAGTTTTGGAACAAAAAGATACTTAGTGTTTAAAGAAAAATAGTATTTATATAAATATGAGAGTTGCCATGTGACACTTTTCAGAGATTATAAAACTTTAAAATATCAAAACATTATAAAACTTTACAATATCAAAACAAACCGGTTGACAAGTTAGGCTTTCTGAGATAAAATGCCAACTAAACTATTGTAAAGTATTATTCTTTTATTCTTATATTATATTAATAATTATTTATAACCAAAAGGATTACATGATGAAGTGGAAGAAAATTTGATGATTGTAAATAATCGCTGTGGCTTGGGCTCATGATATTATTTTCTTGATTAGTTCTAAATCGAAAATGATAATAAATATTTAGAAAAAAGTATGTGTTAATTTGAGAAGAGGTGACACATATCAGTTTTTAGCTTTAGAATTAAAGTGTTAGATAAGATAAAAATCATTACTACTTTGAAATCAATTGATAGTGACTTGACTCAAAAGTTTCCTTTTCAAACTCTGGTTTAACTTACTTTGAACATAGCTATAGTCAGTATCCAAATATGTTTATATTACATGCAATTTTAATTGATTTAATTCCATTTAAGTACGTGTTATTCCAGGTACAATTTAATTCCATGCTAATACTAATACTTTGAGAGATATAAAAATGAAGAATAAAATATGGAATCATACATAGAATCATAGAATAAAACTTTGGTACTTGTAGTCGATATATAAATAACTGTGTCCATATCTAGTCTTTGGTTTCTTTTCTCCATTACAAATATCATAGATCTAGTAACTCTTAAGAGCCTAGCATAAGAGCCTAAGCAAATTTGATGGTTCAAACAGTTCTGTAGAACTAAGATCATGTGGATGCATGAACTTGCAGTTGGGACAAACAGGAGTTGATGTACATAGCATAACCAGCATGTGGCATTTCATACACACTGTCGTTATCATCTGTTGTTCCTTGTGGTCAACATCATCATCTTCAAATGCAAGCCAGGAGGGTGATGGGTTTAATCCTGTCAAGTTTTCACCCTTTAATGACGCTGTTTCATTGTGATGTGAAGATTCAACTATTTTCGTTGTTGTTTTTGAAGGTGAATATGAAGGTGAAAGGTTCAGCTCAAGGTCTAGGCCCATCTTGGGTCGTCTAACACTCACCGGATCTTTGGGATACGTCCTCTGGTCTTCAGATGTTCTCGAGTACCCCTGTAAATAAAAGTATATATCCATGTTTTAGATGCATGTTTTTATGAACATATATTGTAACACGTAGATATCGATTCCAATACAAAAAATACTTAAACACATGTATATATACCTTAGCCTCTATGGACTTATGACAATCTGGAGATAGAGGAGTGCGCAGATGAAGTTCGATATCAAAGGTAATCTTTCTCATACTCTCTGGGCTTCGTAGTTCATTGGAAAGAGTGCTCTTAAGTTTGCCCTGTGATTGATCTTCATGTTTGCTCTTCTTGAAATTGTTGTGGAAATCTTCTCCATAGATTGTTATATCCCTCTTTCTAGAGTAGAAGGTTTCCTCTTGTCGAGAAACCATTAGCCTCGGTCTTTGTTTCCACTAAATGATTTATGCCTTTAAGGAAAGTTTAAACTAATTTTGATCGAAAGAGGAAAATTCGAAGATAGACCAAAGAGCATGTGAAGATAGCCTCTCCCTCTCTCTATCGATATATATGTGTGTAGGTAATCTTCAGGAGAGTTATTGTCTTCACCGGTTCATATGGAGAATTTATTAAATTTAGATCATACCAATATATATTAATTTTCAAAAATAATTGGTTCAAAATTTAGATCATTCTTATTTATCAGAAAAGAAATTAGATTGGAATTTCTTGCTTTGAATTATTTAATAATATTTGTAGAGTATTTATTGCATTAGAATTAGGATATTTTGTATATTTTTATGGAGCAATGGAAAGTGAGATGTGTGAGTTCCGAGTTGGGTGTGTTCAATAACTTCCAAACAGTCTCATTTAAATGCATAGATGTGAAGTCGTAACCAACATCTCTTTCTGTTTTCCTTTTTGCTTTCCTCCTCTACCACCATCATCATCATATCGTCATCATCTATATTCATGCATGACGCATATGTCTATTGCATTTTATTGTTAACGACATCATCTTCTTAGATAGATTGTTGGAATCTGTAAGAACATATTGTGGATGAAGTAGTATGCATGTATGTATGCATGTATATATGTGTGTGTGGTGTGTGATGTGTGGGAAGAAGAATTGTGAAATGGAGACAATAAATGGATAGAAAATAAAGAGAATTAAAGATGGGAGAAGGGAAGGTTGATGAATTTGATGACAACTTTTAATATTCACATTAACTCTCCTACTCCCATTTTTGGATATATAACACGTTATTAACCAACTTTCTCTACAACTTTTTATTTTATTTTTATTATATATACATATATTTTCACCATATTTTTTATACATATAAATTAAGACTTTATAATGGCCTCCTCTTATCGCATGTTAATATGTTATGACGTATCTTATTTTATATTTCCGACTCCCTTGAATAGTTTCCTCATACTATTCCAGCTTAATAATATGAATCGACATATTAGTGTGTTTTCTGATTATTTTGATAACACACACGAGGAAAGAAACATACAAATTTGTTCTCTCTTCTTCTTTTTATTCAAAATTCCTCTTCTATGTTATATATGTTGAGTTAAGCTCGCTTAATAATATGTGAGAAACATATTCACACATTATAATTAATTATTTATTTAATAAATATAAATTAGATACTTACATAAATTATTTCTTATCTAAAATAATTTTTAAAAAATTTTAATTTTAATTATACAAATAAAATAAACAATAAAATTAAATTATACAAATGAATTTTAAATTATCTTTAACTTGGATAGACAATAGTATTAAATATATAAGGGATTGTAGATAAAATTAATATTCAATTAAACCAAATTTTATGTTATATTTTATTTGACTTATTTTTCAAATCTCTAATCTTTTATTTTATATATTGTGTTTGCCTTTTAAAATATATTTTATGTCAAAATATTATAAATTTACATATAATATAATATTTTTATAATATCATTTTTTAAATATTATAATGATATTTAAAATAATATTCTATAAATTCAATATTTTAAAATGTACTTGCGATAATGTAAAGATTAGAGATATGTTGCGATGCATTCTTGTTCTATTATTATTTTGTCATTAAGACACCAATCTAAACCATTATATATATATATAAATAGAAAAGACATTATATTTTTACTTTTTCAATCGAAAATCATTGTGAATCACTTTACCATTATGGAGAGTTGCAGCATATTGAAACTCGGTTTAATTGATGTTGAAGAACAACGACAAACTATGCCGTGAACCGAGAGAACAATGTATGAATGTGTCTAATTATAACCCCTCCCTTTTTTCTCAATCAATTTGATATCTTTAATTTTATATTTTGTTGAGTTGACCTTGTATGTCAAATTAGAAACCAAAATGTTTATTGCAATGATTTAAAATCTATTGTTTTGAGTACCATAAGTATCCATGTTTTAGATGCATAGATAAACTTAAGTACATCCTTCATGTTTGATTTACAATATATACATTTAAATCAAACTTCCTTCATGTTTTGCACTTGTGCACATGCATTATTTCAACTAGTAACAATGTAACAAATAAACATAAATATTTCTGTTGCCCTTCATGCATAAATGGAACTTAAATCTCACTAAGTAAATATAAAATATTCTTGAGTAAATGAAAAAATAACATATTAAAATAAAAAGGAGGTGAGGGCAAGCTTTTATAACTCCCAACATCAGCTCCTCCGTGAATGTAACTACAATTAAGATTCATGTCTCTTCCCTTGCAATTTATTGTACTGAAATCTTTAATTTCATAAAAATTGAAATATATAAAAATAGAAAAAATGTGTTTGCCGTAAAATATGTGGTTGAAACCTACAATGAATTACTGAAATAAATTAAAATAGATGGATATTTGAATCATACATAATTTGGAGTCTCTCAGTTAATAAACTAATAAAAAATTAATTATTCAGTAATAAAATGTAATCATCATACACACACTATTAATCAATAACAATTCAAATATTTAAATATTCTAATTGGATATTTTTTAAGTTTACGATTAATTGATATTAATTATTAAAGATGCATAGAAAAACTATTAAAAAAAATTAAGAAACAATGCAAATACCTACAAATCAATATATTAAAAACATAGGGGATATTTTTTGGAAATAAATTAGTTGTTATTTCCTGGTGAAAGAATTAAATATTCAGTATTTATGAACCAATTATAAATGCAATATTCAAGTATATGCATTGAAACGTATATCTACTTGCCAACCGAACATAAAGTTTATCACAACATTTATGAAAAAAAATATCTATCGAACCATGTGAATTATATGTTCCTCAAATAATGGTATATCAAGGAATTCTTTAACAGAAAAAAGTATATTGAGAAATTAAACATTTAAATATCCATTTAGGCATTTTAAATGAAAGGGAATAAGTAACATAAAGGGAATGTGGAATGGTTTACTTTTATGTTTTCGTTTGTGTGGTGGTTCAACGCAATTCAATGCATAATCGGATATATGTTCTTTTGTTAAGTTTATACGAGTAAATAATAAAATAATCGAACAACATATAATATTTTAATAGCTTAAGATTTCACAATTTTGATATGTTCGGAGTGCTGCTTACGGGCATTGTAAATTTGTAAGCTTGATAAGTTAAATCTCTTGATATTAGGCTTAGGGGTTAATTATGGGTTTATGCGTAGGAAAAATGGTTTAAATCAATTTGAAAAATTGTCATCAATCCGAATTTTGTACTAGTACCTTCTACATCAATAAATACAAAATTTAAATTTTTTATACGAAATATACTTCATATACATTTTTCAACAACTCCATTAACGATGTTAATAAACTGTTAAAAAATATTACGCCAACCTACACTGTAAAAAATACCGGACAAATGTGCAATACAAAACGTCGTTTTGCATTTAAAACAAAACGACATCGTTTTAAATTAGATTAACACAAAAATTCTTTTTCTTTTTTCTCTTTTTCCTTCCTCCATTTACAGATATCAAAATGAAGTTTTTAAAACGTTGGAGAGAGAGGAACGAACCCCTACGCTCTAGAGAGAGAGAAAAGTGTTTATTTATAGGATGAACAAAACATTTGTTTTTATATTTTTCTCTTTTCTTCAAATTTCCTGAATCTTCTCAAAAATGGTGAATTTATTGTTTTATTCTCAAAGTTAGAAATTTGTTTTTTTTCTTTCTCTAATCTACCATTTTGTCATTACCCACCCATTTTGGGCTTTTGAATTGAGTTTGAATTTGAATCCAAACTATGATGGAACAACTTCAACGTTTGGGTATAACTGGATTCTAAACAACCCTTACTGTAGCATACGGATTCAGAATTTTTTTGGTAAAGATAATATTAGCACACACCTTAAACAAAAAGACTATTGCAATCAATATAATCCACTGAGTAACCATAGATCTGCAAAACAGAACAAAATTGAACTTAATCAAAAATCCTTGACGGTCCTATATCAAGGATGAGTATTTTAAAGTCATTCTCCAATACAGTTTAAGATATGTGAACATCTGTTGCACCAGAGCAATAATGTGGATGCGAAAATGGAATCATTACCAAAAACAAACCAATACTTTGCCATTCGAATCCAGAACGGTGAAATGAAAGGGAAATACGGAGAAAGAAGAAGAATTTTTTTTAATCATAATTTTTTAAAAAAGTTGTTTTGCTTCAAATGCAAAACCATGTCGTTTTGTGTTGCACATTTATTTAGTAATTGCCACGGTATCGGCTGACTTAATATTTTTTTACGGTTTATTAACATTATTAACGGATTTGTTGAAAAGACATATGCAATAAAGTTCATGTAGGAAATTCAAATTTTATATCAATTCATGTGATATTACGAGATGCTACTAAATTCGGGTTTTAATGGATATGACGACAATTGTTCAAGTTGATTTAGATGTTTTCTTGCTTATGTGGACCACTAAGTCGTATAAGTGTTTTTTTCTCAATGACCAAACATGGGGCTTATTCTTCCATTTGCAGCTGTCTGAAGAAATCTTGTATTGCAAGTTTCAACGATTAAAAGAGGTTGGGATTGTAGCTAAACCCCCAAGTGAAGATATATCCCAAAAGAGTAACTCTTTTTTTTTTTCCCTTCAAAGCCAAGCATGTCAATACTTCTAAGCCAAGATATATCAATACTGTACACTAGAGGTTTATCGAATGTCTTTCCTTAATACATGCTTTTTATATTATACATTTCTTTTCGTTATATTATATATTATCTATCGATCTCTTATTTTCGTCTTTAGTGTATACCACAAAGTACGACTCAATCTACAAAATTGACCACCTTTTAGTTATTTATGAATCTAGCAGGTTTTTTCTTTGTAACTTATACGTTTGAGTTTAGACTAGTCGCATGGTCCATATTCAGCCACATCATGTTGATATCTTTGTAGAAATTTTGAAAAAAATGGTGAGAAAGACTCATGTCGTCTTTCTTTTAAACTGCTAACAAATAAGAAATTAAGATCATGTCTTTTTTTCTCTTGGACAGATTTGAGGATGCAGTAACGGTGTTGAGGCAGGCGGCAAGGCTGGATCCAAGCAACGAAGAGGCAAAGGCAGTGGCTAGAAAAGCGAGACGGTTTCTGCGGCGAGACTCTGTGGAAATTTGCTATTTGCTTAAAAATTCGAAGTGGCTTGCGTGGTTTACACGGAAGGACTTGATACAGATCCTTACAATGCCCTCTTGCTATATAACAGAGCCGCCTCAAGATTCAAGCTTAGTCTGTTTGAGAAAGCCATCGAAGAGTGCACGTTGGCTCTCAATCTCCAGCCATCATACCGGAAGGCGAGGCGGGGCAGTGCGGATTCTAATGCGAAGGTACTCCAAGCCCAATTAAGAACACGAAATAAAACAGCCCGAACGATCGCTGAATTTCGATTTTCTAATTGGTGTGACTGGTAATGAATGTTTGTTTGGTTTAATCTGTGTAATAGTAGAGAAATGGCAACACGCGATTCATAATTATGAGTTGTTGATGATGGAAACACCTGGAGACGAGGAGACTAGAAGAGCCATAGCTGGAGGCGATTGTCCGGTTAAGGAAGCAGACCAGTGGAGATGGCCCGGTATAAAGGAATCGGTTCGGATTTAGTTGTGGTCAAGTGAAATGGGATATTTATTTGTGTAACCCGAAATGTATAGTTTTAACAGATTTGAATATTTGATTGTGTCTGCGTGTTTGCTTTGCCTTTTTTGCCAAATTAAGCATCCTTTTTTATTTGATCATTCTCTTATTTTAGGGCCTTTTTCTGTTTTTACCATCACTTAAACCTCATAGGCGATTTGATGTTAAAACATAAAGAAAAGAAAAACATTAAAAAGGAAAATATTGAAATTAATAAAAATTGTTCGGTAAACATTTTTTGAACCGAAGTGAACATTATCAATAAAGTACTAAATGTTACTAATCATTTTATTTAGTTACGAGATACATATAATTAAATTATCTATTTATAATTTAATATTTTAATTAATTTAATTTATGAAAACTCTAGTAATTCAATCTACTAGTAACTGAGAATATGTTGTAATAAAATTATTTTTTGTCAGAAGTTATGATACAACGACGATACTGATTCAGGTGGTACATATTGAGATGAATTTTATCATATGATTACCAATAAAGCGCTCTATTAATTAAACAAATGGCTTACTGACAAATATACACACAAATATGAATAAACATAAAAATCCAATAAAAATGACAAATCAAGCAGAACTTGTAAATATTAAAAGCCTATACAGATTTGCATTATATTACCTTATGAAACAAAGAAGGAAAAGAAACCTTTTGAAATACGAAACAGGGAACCACCATGGAAACTCAAGAAACCCAAAAACCAGTATAACAAAAGAATTAACAGAGAAATCGAAATGATTGTAAAAGTTCTTAATTAGATTTTTAAAATACGATGATTAATGATGAGACGGTGGTTCTGTAAAATTAGCTTTTCCAGCTCCGACTCCGGGACAGAGAATCTTGAATTCCGCCGACAACCCAAGTTTCCTTGGCGATGTCTGAAGAGAGTCTGTAAAACTCAGTGTCGTATCTCATTAACATCAATTCTGTCTTCTCTTCCTCCATTAGTGTTCTTAAATCCTTTTTCTTCTTCATACTCATCTCTTGATCCTCTGTTTCTTCTTCTTTCTTTTCTTGCTGTTGTTCTCTGTTATCTTGCTCTGGTTTTGCTTTCATTCTCTCTTCTACCCAGCTCTTCGCTGGAGCCGATCTACACCGCATCAACAAAAGAGCATTTGGCGGCGGAACCGCTGGTTCTGCGTCTGAGTTATCGTGATGGCATTTTTTATCAGTGACGCACTTGTTGTTGTCCTTGTTGTCGTCGTTGTTGCTCTCCTCCTCTTGTAAAACCATAAACCATTTGGAGAAAACATTCTTCGAATCTTCTTCTTTTTCTTCTTTCTCATCATCATCTTCTTCCTCCTCGTCGCTGCTGACATCAGCATATCGGAAATCACCAAAACATCTGAAATCGAATCTGATGTTCCTGAGGCAAGTCAAAAAACCCATCACATCTTTCTTCAATCCTGAAAACTTACTCTGTGTTCTGTTGCTATGTATCCTCTCGATCTCTTCCATCACTGATTGCCAATTCTTTCCTCTACCAACTCCTCCGCTGCATTTACTCGGCCGGATTTTTATCTGTCCGGCGCAAGTGACTTTAGGCGAAGTGGGTTCATCTATTTCGTCACCGCCCATATTCTTATGACTTGCTTGTTTGGCCCACAAGACAGGACTCCCGTGTCCTCCTCCTCCTCCGCCGCCGCCAGCAGAGAGTTTACTGAGCTGGCGACGGTGATGAGGACGACGGTTGGTGGAGTCGGAGGGACGAGATGGGCTGCAAATGGGCTTAGGAGTAAGAGCTAAGTGGGCTCTTGAAGGAAAACAAACCAACAAATCTGCATAGTAACCAGAAGAAGATGCTCTGTTTCCATCTCTTCCTTTGATCATCGCTTTTTTTCCCTCTGCTTTTGTTCCTTAGTGTTTGGTTTTTGGATCCCTCAACGGACGAAGTTTCAGCTTTTTTTACGTTTGGATTTTATAAAATTCTTCTCCCTTTTTAGGCTTTCAAATTTCTGTGCTGACAGCTTAACATGCTTTTTGCTTTTGCGAAAAAAAAAACTTTCTTTTTCATTGAAACCCTTTTTAGATAACAAAAAAAGTGGAAAAAGAAATAAAAATCGATGGTGCATCTTTACCAAATGTCATTGTAAATGTCGATATAAAAAAATGTTGTAAAATTGATGGATAAATATGAAGAAATGATGGGGTCAAAGGAGTGAAGTGGGTCATTAGTCATTACAACTTTAATCATCGTATCGTAAACAAGAAACTTCTTGACTGAATCATTCACTTTCAGCATTCAATGGTCGATATTTCTTCTTCACAATAATAATCATATTTGATGAGTTTCAAATTATACGGCTCATATTTGGTCTCTATAGAACTCATGGAATAATTGTTAGTCATAGGATAAATGCAATGGTCGTAGTCGACAGTTTGATCTGAAATCTAACTTCACAAAAACCATCCTCAGTTCAATAGTTGCTATGCTTTGTCTTGTAGATTTAGTTGATATTTAGAATTAGCAAAAAAAAAACTCTAAAATGTGCAGAAGTAGGTTTGTAGATGAAATAATATATTCACATTAGAAAAGAAAAGAAAAACATGTGAGTGTGACAAGAGTGATGATGGGTTATACTCGAATAACTCCGTTCGGTTAAAGTTGGAAACTTTTCGTGGGCTTTACTTTTGCAAATTCAATATAAATTAATAATATAATTATATGAATGTGAAAAGAAAGACAATGGTAATGGTATAAAGAGAGAAAAAAAGGAAAAGATTAGGAATGGCACGAGGCTTGTTTCTTAATCCAATGGTTCTCACAAGCTGTGTGGTCACATTTTCACTTAGTTGTTGTTATCTTCAACCACACATTCATCAACTTTCATTTCCCATATCTTCTTATTTAACTACATTCTAACTATACCACCAAATGACAATGAATTTCAATGCAAACGAGACGATTTAATGATGTGAATTGTTTATGAAAAAATTATGTGAATGTTATGGTATGAAAATAATTCAATGAAGGAATAGTGTGTGTGTTGGAACCGAATTTGCACTTTATTCGGTTCTAACACAAATTCTCTAAATATTTTCTGAATAGTTATTTTTATTTCTGAATTATCTCTATTACATAAGGATTATGCCCCTTTTATACTATAATCCATAATTAACTTTAGATATATAATTAATTGCGGATTTAGCGGTTACAATATATTAATTCTTGAACGTTATAATATTGATTATTTTCTGTTACAAAGTAATTAATTCTTTTGACTGTTACGTAATTAAAATAACCGGTTTAACTTTTTTTGGTCTATCTTGGTCCGGTTAGCGGATTTGAATTTTGGGATTAAATCCGGTGCCCACAATAAGCCCCCCAAGTTTCGTGAAGCGTCGATTCGGGAAACTTTATTTTGTCTTTGTCATACTTGTTTTATGTTGGCTATCTTCCTTCTGCGGAATGTTCCTCGTTTCTGTAATGGCGACATGTCCGTATTCTTACGAAGAGCTGCTTGCGATTTTATTTCCTTTTAGGGTTCGTGCCTAGCTGTGCTGGTTTTCTTATTTTAGCGAAGTGCTCCTCGTTTCTGTAACGGCTACGTGTCCGTATTCTTACGATGAGCTGCTTACGCTTTTTTTTTTATTTTAGCGAAGTGCTCCTCGTTTCTGTAACGGCTACGTGTCCGTATTCTTTACGAGAAGCTGCTTGCATTTCTTTATTTTAGCGAAGTGCTCCTCGTTTATGTAACGGCTACGTGTCCGTATTCTTTACGAGGAGCTGCTTGCACTTTTTTTATTTTTTTTTATTTTAGCGAAGTGCTCATCGTTTCTGTAATGGCTACGTGTCCGTATTCTTTACGAGGAGCTGCTTGCGCTTCTTTATTTTAGCGAAGTACTACTCGTTTCTGTAACGGCTACGTGTCCGTATTCTTTACGAGGAGCTGCTTGCACTTCTTCTTTTTTTAGTGAAGTGCTCCTCGTTTCTCTAACGGCTACGTGTCCGTATTCTTTACGATGAGCTGCTTGCGCTTTTTTATTTTATCGAAGTGCTCCTCGTTTTAGTAATGGCTACGTGTCCATATTCTTTACGAGGAGTTGCTTGCGTTTTTTTTTATTTTAGTAAAGTGCTACTCGTTTCTTTAACGGCTACGTGTCCGTATTCTTACGAAGAGCTGCTTGCCTCTCTTTTTTTACTCCTTTTAGAGTTTGGTATTATTTTCGGGACTGTAAACACGTTTAAAAAAAATTTTGTCGGGTACGATTTCATTATATATCGTCCTGACTGTATGCCTCAAAATACAAAACAATGATAACGAAATTGTACCTTTTATTTTGTTTCCATGCGAGTTGTAAAGTCTAATGAATATGTCCTGGAAATCTGGAATATCATCGTTGGAGTTTGACATTTTTCTTTTCTTAAAAGTTAGGATTGATTTTCCCCACAGACAGCGCCAAATGTTGGAACCGAATTTGCACTTTATTCGGTTCTAACACAAATTCTCTAAATATTCTCTGAATAGTTATTTTTATTTCTGAATTATCTCTATTACATAAGGATTATGCCCCTTTTGTACTATAATCCGTAATTAACTTTAGATATATAATTAATTGTGGATTTAGCGGTTACAATATATTAATTCTTGAACGTTATAATATTGATTATTTTCTGTTACAAAGTAATTAATTCTTTTGACCGTTACGTAATTAAAATAACCGGTTTAACTTTTTTTGGTCTATCTTGGTCCGGTTAGCGGATTTGAATTTTAGGATTAAATCCGGTGCCCACAGTGTGGTAAAGTATTTGTATAGATATTGAGAATAGGAAACATATATAAAAAATTCTATCAACAATTCTTTTTCAACAATTTTTCAATGGAAAAACGCATTAATCGTTTGTTAGATGCCGAAGTTGACGGAAACTTGTGAAAATCACTTAACGATGTTCAAGAAAATAATCTACAAAAACTACCTCTCAGTGTAATCTAACCAATTGTAGTACATTGTGTAAGAGAAAAATAATGAAGAATTTGAAAATTAACAAATTATATAAAGAAAGATAACGTTTTTTGTATAGAAATAACATAATGCAAATGAAGATAGTGTTTGATTCCATTTTTTGTTAATGAGAGCAACAGTATTGAAAAAACATGTGGCCTTTGCCACTAACACCCGCTTTAAAAAAGTTAGGCAATTCACATTCATTTATACTCACACCTTATAAGCATTTAATGAATGAGCATCAATATTCAATATAAAATGATCATTTTAATTTTTCCATCAATTTAAGATGTCATCATTAAATCCTATATAACTTTTGATTTATAGTTCAGAATAACAATAACTAATAATTTTAATTTATTTATATATTTATTTGAAAATTTTGAAATTTATTGTAATAATTACATACATCAGAATAATATCATTTTTTAAAATATTTTTCAAATTATGTTTCACCTTCTTTGATCACATTAAAACCTATTTCATTTATGATAAATTCTATAAGTATATGGTAATGGTAAGCTTAATTGAGTGAAGCTCCATGACAAGAATTAGTGGGCCTTTAAGGGGCTGAGAAATGGATCCAATGGACTTGAATCATCACTCTCGTTTACAATTTGCCTCATTATCATTTGCTTTTATTCCATCATATCTACGTCAATCATGACGTAATGAAAATTTACAAAAAAAAATTTGAAGGTTCATCGGCGATGAGAACAATAATTAGTTGTTTATTATTTGTTGGAATCATATATATATATTATGCTCCAACGCATTTAGTGTAAGAATCATATCATATCATATCATATCATAATAGAGGAATGATTTGGATTCGATGTCATTTGACGAAAGTCGTACGCCAGTAGTACAGGCGACTTTGCACGGTTGTGTATTTACAAACCAAATGAAAGCCCATTGGGCTTTTCTTCAACAAAGCCTAGAAAGAATTCATCTCTAGTACGTTTCTCCGACGCTTCAGCAACGCTATCACGGCTTCTTCGTACATACAATCGCCACCATCTGCACCGAAAGCCTCCGCCGCTAGCTCAGCGTCATCATCATCGGAAAGCACACCACTCGGTCTTACGACCACCAGCGTGGCTGCTTCGAGACAAATCCCGCTCTTTAGCTTCAGCAACTGCGCGTGTCTCATACTCATTCTCACGCTAGGAACCACCGTGCGCTCCTTCACGCTCTCCAATTCGTTTTCTTCCCCACGCGCCTGCATCTCTCTGTATTCCTTCATCCCCGCCGCGTCCATCACCACTGTCCCTTCTCCTTCTCTGTCACGCACAACCAATTCCTCCATCTCCGCGTGCTCCTTCACCAAATCTCTCATCAGAAAATGGCGCGTCGAAGCCGCCATCAACGCGCTTATCGTCCACACAACGCGCGTCTTCAGTCCACAGACGAACTCCGAATCTGACTCCACGTCACCGTCAACGGGAGAATCCATAGTTGCTGAAGTATTAACGGTCGCGGAACGGAAAGCGACGATGACGCAGCTCTTGAGAGTATTCCCGAACTCCGCCTTCCACTTAACAGCAGCGCCTTTTTCGAGCTTGACGTCGCCGCCGTACAACTCCACCTCCAGATGACGAATTCGGTTAAATCCGGCGAGAATCTGAGCCGGAGTTTTCGGGGAACGGGTCAGGAGTTCTACAGGGTTAGTGGGTCTGGAGAAGATAGGGAGGAGACAGTGGATAGATTTGAACAGCGACCGGAAGAAGGTAAGGAACGGAGACTCAATCTGAGAGTCAGATTCGGTGGTACCGAGGATCTGATCGAGTTGGAGAAGGAGCGAGTCGGACTGTGTGGCCAGTGAGTTGAATCTCTTAGAGACGGAACGACACCGTATGAGCGATTTGACGTCACCGACTTTGTTCAAGATGTCGATGACTACAGGATCTGGAATCGCATCAAAGGCATCCATGATTCTCCTCTCTTTATTTGGTAATTGACCCAAAATACCCTTTTATATAACCTTGGGGTTTGTTCAAAGAGTTCCCTTAGTTTCTTCTTTCTCTGCGATTATAAGTTTGCAACTTAAATAAGGAAAAACCCAAAGACGATATAATATATTTAATTACAGGCATGTGGGACCATAATTGCCGTCGGTATAATATATTTAATTAATAAAACAACAATAAGTACGGATGTTTGATTTTTCTTTTATTGGTTTAATAAGGGAGACATCAACGATTGAGATGCTCTCTATCCGGCGACACCGTCCTTGATCGACGGTCCATACCGGAAATAAATTATTCACTTAAAAACATTTTCAAATTTCTTGCGAACATATATATTTTTATGACCCATGATTAAACAGGTATCATAAATGATATTTTAGTAAAATATATAGTATTTTCACTTATTCCTTCCCAATATATACTTTTCTTCTGTAAAATAATTTTACATTAACGTTATTAAATGAGGAATGTAAATGCTGTTTGTGTTCATGTTTTAAATATGGTTAGTTTAAATATCAAGGACTTTTCTCAAGTCATGTGCTTAGAAATAAAACTGCATAACTGTATGCTTGTACGATTTTCGTTGGCTATATGTGTATATTTCGGTTAACGAGCAAAATTGAAAAAATTTTAGCTAAACATCTTTCACCATTTAAGAGATTCCAAATCATTTTCAAGAATACTAGTCGTTTTTTAACTGGAGATCGTTTCAAGAATTCTACGCCAAACAAAAATTTTAAAAATTATTTTAGGGATTCTGAATGTTTGTTAAATTGGTTAGTTATCAGTTTAAGGATTCTGCGTGGAGCAGAGAAATCAATACTATATTTTGTTATACATGTTCTAAATATATTTGATAAATAATTTCATTGTTTTTATGTGTATGATATATAATATTTTACGAAAAAAGTGTAAAATTTGTAAATTATAGGAAATATATATATATGTATATATACAGTCTTAATTAAAATCATAAATCATATGTAGATAATTCTACATATAGTACTTTATTACATTGATTAATATTGGGTTAAGTGAGTGACATATATGGTAAATTAAACTTTGTCTGAAAGGGAAAACTAAATTTTTTACAAAATCCATGTTCAAGTACGATCATCGTCGTTCGTACACTCCCGTTGTATTGTACGGAAATGGCAGCTTCACAAGTAAAGACTGTAAGGCGGCCTTGTCTATCTCTTTTACATTGATGGATAATTGGTGAGAATTATATTCAAACTTTACAATTTTCTCATGCAACTTAAGGATATTATTAATTTAAGATTTAAAAATTTCATAATATTTATGACTATTTTAATATGTGAAAAGCTAGAGTGATGATGACGATAAGTTGGGACAGGTTGTATTAATTAATGTACATTAATGCATAAAAACTGGAGTTGTTGTGGCAGATCTTGTCACACGGAGATCCATACATCATATGGTCATATAGTTGCTAAGCCCAACCGTCGAATTCATTAATTACGGTAAGATTGCGTTTTTCTCAATTACTTTTTTTTTTTAAAATGAAGTTTAACATTTTTATATACACATTAATAAATTATTTAAATTTTTAAATAAAATATAATTTATTTTCTATTTAAAATTAATTTATTCATTAAGAGAACAAATAATACAGATAGTCATAAAAGTTTATTTGATGATATGAAACAATAAGTTAAATGTTAACTTTGTTTAACAATTTGATTTGTCAATGATCAATGCAAATATAGACTTAAGCCAAACGCATCTTTCTTTGAAATGAGAACAAAAGGTACGGTTCAATTTCCAACATTTAATTTTCTTGTCTCCTTTTTCTTTCTATTTTATCTTTGTTAATTTACTCTCTGCAACTTGGCACTGACGACTTAAATAATTTTAGCTTCATATTTATTTCGTTTTATTACAATTATTTACAATATTTTTTTATTATATTTTCAATGTTATTATATTTTAATGTATGTTTTGAAATTTTTTCATTTTGTACCTCTATTTTGTATTTTTACTAAGTAAAAATACATGAAATATTATATTATTATTTTTAGTATTTGCAAGAGATTTATGAACGTATTTGTTATTTTTTTGGGGGAAGAAAACAGTATTTTTAATATGTTTATATTTTTTTGGGCAGTTCTTTAAAATAACATATTTTAAAAAAAAAATTTCTAAAAATAAAATAATTAGTTTAAATTTTCAGTAATAACACAAATTTAATATTAAAAACTTCATTTTAGTAGATAAAATAAAATTATCAATTAAAAAATGAACTAAAAAACTCAAATCTAATGTTTTAAATTTATGTATAATTTATTTAGAATAAATAAGTATTGTTATAAAATTATTTGTTTTTAAAATTTTAATTTTATAATATTAGATTTAAAACAAAAACTTTAAAAAATGTATTTTAAAATATTTTTTTTTTCAAGGCAATTATATGAGAGTGAACCTGTGGAATTTAAAATCTGAGATTCTTTCAACTAGAGAAAAGTCAATCAAATATTAAATAAAAGGGTCTGTTAACTCATTTTTAAGTTGGCTAAGCTACTGGTATGTGCTGTGTACTATATATGAAAATTACGAAATTGTGTCACTATCTATTTATTTATTTAATTATTTTAATTCCATTTTAAAAATACCAGCAAAGCTACTGCTATATTGAATACTAGATGAGACCCCATTATATATACGACTAAAAAGTTTATAAATATTAATAAGTTAAATTATATTATTTTCTTTCAAAACATTGGGGTTCTTCTTGTCTCAATGGCTCTTGTAAAAAATTTGGTCGATTGTATTATCAATCGTTTTCAAGCATGCAAAAATCGTTTGAAAGTCTTTGCTTCGTGAATCGTGGTTTTATTTCAATTGCTTTTTCGTTTTTGTGTATTGATGAAATTTTAGATCCATAAATATTTATTAAGAAAATAGTTCCTCTCCCATTTTGGTAAATTACTATAGCGAAATTAATAATTAAGAGAAAGTGGATAGCCCTTTCGATAATTAAAATCTGGGGAGAGAGACAAGTGGACAACTCATCCGTGACAACGACTAAACACATTAGATTTTTAAAAAAGATCTTAATCATTGGCTTATTGTGTATCATAATTGTGTATTTAAGTATTTTGATATTTTTTTTATTAGAAACGCACAGCTAATAAGCTAAAACTGATTTAAAATTTGGGATGTAATTTGATGCCAAGTCGCCAGTTGGAATAATGGTGTTTACTTAGGGGATCTTTCGATGATAATCATTAGAGAAATGTGAAAATGAAAAAAAAAAAATAATAAAAATGAGGAATAATAATTTAGAATGGCTTTTGACCCACACAAATAATTTTTTGTATCAACCACAGTATTCATCTCATAAACTGACATTTCTTTACAAAAATTTAACATTTTCATACGAATGAAAATGAAATCGAATTTTACATATTTATTATGCATGTAAAACTAATGTAATCAATGTATCACTTACTACTTCCAGTTCATTTAAATAGTTACTTAAATCTCTTTTATCATAGATTTGATATTTTGAGTTTTGAGTTGTATATTTATCAAAATTCGTATAATTTTATCTTAATATTTGATAAGTAAATTTCAAAAAGTAACATTTGATTATAAAATATTACTTCAAATTCTATTATAAATAACTAATTTAAAAAAATACTAAATATAGAGGAAATTAAAATAAGTATTAGTATTATAAATTTTAAATTCATATTTTTTAAATCTATTTGAATAATTTTAATTTGAAAAATAATAGATTAACTATATTAATACATTTAAAAATTTAACAAATTATAAATATTTAATTCATATTCATATATTAAAAATTATATTCATGAATATTATAAAATCTAATATTTAAAATGTAAACTTTTATTAATATATTTGAATATATTTTTTACCTGAAAAATAAAATAACTATAATATTAAATATAACAATTTAAAATTTTGTATTTGTATTTATATTACGAATATTTTATAAAACAAATATAATTTAAAAACACTTGATTATGATTTATCATTCACTAAAAATTTATAAAATACAAAATATTTGATTAAATTCACAAATATAAAATATAATAAAATATTATAATTAAATAATTTTTACGTATAGTGCGTATCAATTTGTAGTTCATATACAAACATAAAAAAAAAACTTGGAACCAATAAGAAAAAGTTTGCTTAATTAAACCAAAAAAGAAAAAACTTGGAACCCATCAATATGTCAAAATCTCGATATTTCTCCTCCTTGCCATGTCATTTGGTCAAATGGAATTCTCTTTTGGGCTACCAAAACTTTTAGACTCTAAGGCCCATTAAATCAAAAAGGATAAATCGTTTCATTGAAGCTTTATACACAAGACCCACTCACTAATTCAAGGCCTTATATTGAATAAGCTGTGTCAAATTATTCTTTTATTAATTGATATCTTAGATAATCTACACATGATATATAAATTTAAATTGATGGAATAAAACTTTGAAAGAAAGATGGAACGAATATTTTCTTGGTGGTTACACTCAAATATTATAATTTATATTGTATTCGTTACTCCATGATCTAATTTTGTATATTTAATAGCACTTATATTAAAATTGTTAGTTGGAATCTAAGAATCTATATTGAGTACTAGCTAGTTTAACGATAACAAGTAGACTTATTTGTAAGATCTAAGCAACTAACCCTATAACCCTATAACCCTAGCTTCAATAAATATTTATTTTTATTCTTTCTCCAATACCTTATATGTCATAATGCAATAAGAATATAAAAATAATGCATACGTAACTCTACTCAAAGTTTAATATATTCTCTACGTTTTAAAATCTGAAAACGGGTGATTATTGGGAAGATGCTCTTAAATATTATAAAGATTATAAATTAAGATATCATTGAGTTATATTTGATACAAGATCATATATATAATAGAAACATTAACATAACTCTAACATCCACGTAAAAGAACTATGCTAAAAGTATATTGAGATATAGCAAAAATAATTGAATTTATAGTCTATTGGATGTGGACTTCGCTCAGAACTCGGTGCAAAGGACATCCGTCCAATAATCTTTAGATCCGCTCGATAGAGTTGTTGTACCGTTTTCGAAAAGCTAAAAAATAATTTTCTAAAACATCTGATGTCACCAAATTTTGAAAACGGTGATGATTTTTTCGGGAAAGAAGATTTAAGAACATTAATAAACATTAATGAATCGTAATGATGAAATTTTTTAGAATTCGATAAACTGAAAATATAAAAGATTCGGTAAATTGAAAGTATAAAAAGGGCCGTTGATACCATAAAAAAATACACAATAAAATTTGTTAAATCGAACTTGATTACATTGAATAATTCGTTATTATATTGTATCGTCCTTAACATCACTTCATTCTAAAACTTCCTTATTAAAATTATGATCGGACACCTAATTACAGCATAGTCGAATTTTGATTCGACTTGCAAAGTACACATTTCTCTTTTAAAGTTATTTCCAATACTAATACTACTCTAAACATAGCTCCATTTCTAATAATATACACAAAATTTGCCAAAGCTAAAGCCTTAAAGCCTTCAACATGGGAAAAGCAAAATACAGAAAGAGGGGGAGCACAAGGGTGACACGTGTATGGTTAGAAGCCTGAATTATTGGCTATCTAAACGTAATTAACTAATAATGAGAATCTGATTATAATGGTCCCCGTTACCTTTTTAAGATGTGTGTTACCTTTAATTGGTTCCCTTATAGCTTTCACATGATGGTGTTTTAAGCATTAATTATGAATTTAATATTTAAGCATTAAGCATACTCATATAGTATTTTTATTATTGATTAAGGGATACCTGATACAGCAAACAATGAACCTGGTTTGTGCTCGTATATGCAGAGGATTTAGTAATCCTTCAAAATCATTATTAAACAAACACTAAAAGATTTTATAAATTCTACATTACCAGTTGCAAGCACCCAAAAAATAATACTTTATTGTTCTACATATTTTTATATAATATATGAAATTCTAAATAACGCTCAACTATTTTTTGGAATTTATTAAAGATTTAAATTTTTTTAATTAGTCTTAATAACCAAAATATCATATTATATGTTATTTTGGGACACAAATCCAAATAATATATGAACCTAGTGACTTATTAATAGTTTTTTGTTATCGATTTACGGTATAACAGATCCTTATAATAATTAATTATCTTTATTGTAAAAAACAAATTTGATTCTAAAGTAATATCATAAAATATTATTTAATTTTTTTTTATAAATTTAATAAATTAAAACTAAAAATTTAAAAATAACATAACTTTTATGTAAAAATATTTATTTTTTATAAATTAGTTATATATAAAATTAAATATTAGGTTTGAGTTTATTTTTTCTAATTTAAAGTTTATTTTTCCTTATTAAAAATATGTTTTAATGTGTTCTAATAACAAAATTTGTGATATTATTAAAAAAATAAACTAGTAATATTCAATTAAAAAAAAAATTTAAAACAATATTATTTTTGTAAATTCTGCTTGATTATGAATGGTCAATACTAATATGGATTTATAAATGTTATTAAACCATAAACATATTTGTATTACTCATTGATAACTGTCGCATAGGAAACTAAAACTTGAGAGATTCGATCGGTTATGATCTTATTTATTAGGTGAATTACAAAAACATAAAAATAGTAAAAAAAATTAAGAGATAGAAACTACCATAAAAGTTAATGGCAAATAGAATTGATCCCAGCAATTAGAGGAAATCGTACTTAGTTTATATTTTTCTTTCCAAGTCGACCCCAATGATGGGTTTTCTTTTATAAATAATATCTTAATTAGTAATTAATACTGTAATTATAAATGTGGACAGAAACACGTAAGCGGCTTTAGTTTCTTTACACGTAGCAAGTCATGTCTTCTCGTGGCATGGAAGCATGTTGGTTGTCATATAAGCCTTTTCTATGTTTTATTTTACATAATTCGAACCACTTTAAGTGGATTCCAACTCTTCATTCAACCTAAGTTGTATTACTTTATAGCGTCTTTCCTTTTCACAACCTACCATTCTGAAAATAAATGACTCTTCCATATATATATACTAATGTCTTAAAATACCCTAGTCGGAAAAATAGATTAAACCGTTTAAATATATAAACATAAACGGTAAGTAAACAGTAAATAATCTTAATTATGAAATAAAATAGATATAAAAAATAATACTTTAAAATATCATATTTTAAACTTTTTATTGTAAATCTAACATTTTAAACTTATAATTCCAAATATAAAATAATTATTTTGTGAAAATACTTATTTCTCATAAATAAAATTAAAATATTATGTTTGAATTTTTTTCAATTTAGTATTTATTTTTTATTAGAAATAATATTTAAAATATTTTAATATTAAATTTGTGTTGTTTTAGAAAATTTATACTAGTGGTGGTATATTTAAAACAGAAAATTAAAATAGTGCTATTTATACAATTGCCTATAGATAAAAACTTGCATTTTTATTTTGTGTATTATTTTAATTATTTTTTCATAAAAAAATAATCAAACAACATCATGTTGTTGTAAAAATATATGACATATATGTCAAGCCATTTCTTTGTTTATATATAAATGTTACATGTAACATAAATAACGTACAACTAAACCTTATACAAATGGATAGTGATTAAAAGATAATATTTAAATGGAGTTTTCATTTAAATAATGAAAAGTTCCTTTTAAAGGAGAAAAATAAAAGAGACATCACTTTAACAAGATTCCTCCTTCTACATTTTATTCTCTTTTTAACATATATACACAGTTGTTGAAATATATTGGCGACATATTTGTAATAATAATTGAACCACTATACATCTAATTCACAGTTTCTAACTTATCTACCCATGTCATTTTTTCATTAATTATATGTAATGTGTATGCTATCTTCTACATAATTCTTATATTTGTTTGATAGTATAATAACTTAAGAAAAGGATAAATCGAATACACATTAACAAAAATTTATTTTTAAAAATTATGTATTGTTTATTTCAAAACAAAAATAAAGCTTTTACATGTGAAGATTGTGGTACAATTGATCACTGTTATTTTGAAACATTTACTTCATGTTTTATGTGGTATAAATCAAAACTTGAATTTTTAGTAAATCAAATATGATGTCGGCGGCAATATTCTATAGTTTTGAATTATTATTGTTATGATAAAAAATAATTATGTTAGAATTTATCGAAACAAAATACAATTTTTATATTAAAAATCATGATTTTAGTCACATCAAAGATTAAAACTTAGTGAAGTATGTAACAAAAGTGTGGAAAGTAGAAAAGGAAGGTATTAACTTGAACCCCCACAAAAGTTTAGACTTTAGAGACAACTAAAGTCGGCACTATTGACTTTGTTGGCAAATCATCGCTTCGTCAATTTTCCTTTGTTTCTCTTCTTAGTTCTTAGTTATCACATCTCAATCCTAATAGTCTAATCCAATATTTCACGAATCTAAGTTTCCATAAATGAATAAAAGTATTTAAAGATATGATTACTAAGGGATTCTACTTGTTCAAAATCAAATATCTATCCAATGTCTTTAAAATTAGACAAAATTAAAGCGGGATTGAATAAAGTTATAATTGATAAAATAATATTTTTTAAAATAAATTTTCCAAATATAAAATTATTATTTTAAATTTTCAAAAATAACACAAATTTAATATTACAATATCTTAATTTTTTCAATAAAAAAAATTAAATTCTAAATTAGAAAAAATCTAAATATGATATTTTAATTATATTTATAATTTATTTATAATAAATATGTATTTTTAGAAAATAATTTATGTTATTTTAAAATTTTTAAATTGAAAATGTTAAATTTGAAACAAAAATTTAAAAATATGTCGTTGTAGGATATTATTTTTAAAATAAATGTTTATCATTTAATTTGGTTTTATCGGGTCGCTCATTTTTTTTAAAAATATATTATAGGTACAAATAATGATGTAATATACATGATCAAGATATAAATATATAATAACATTTGGCATTAAGTCAAATAAAAAATTTAACTTTAAAAATAACCGTGCCACCTAAAAAATCATAATCATCAAACAAGATAATAAATTAAACTTGATTGTGACAACTAAAATTATACACATAATGTAAAGAAAAGAAACTATGCTTTTGTATTGTATTTTTATTTTTCTCCTTTTATTTATATCTGTATGAATTATCAAATAAGAGTTTAAAAAATATTCAGTAATAAACAGTCGAAGGTAGATAAAAATATTGAATTAGTGTATAATGGAGACAAAATGAGTAAATATTAATATTTTTAATTTCTAAATCGGTACACGAAATTTACAATTTTCGGGTCGATATAATTAAGAAAAGAAAACTTCTGGCCAAAAAAACATCCTCTAGCCATCTACTAATTTTCTTGAAAGGATGATTATATGTATTAAATTATTTAATCATCTCCTCAAAACTTGGAAATAAACTCAGTTGTTGTCATTTGTGTTGCATGTGTTTCACTCTTCTCCCATTGTCTGCCTCTTCCACTCTACCAAACGCTTCAGGAACTCGTTAACCTGTAAGTTAATGGTTCCAATTCAGTAATTTAATTAGTCAAATCTATAACTATTTTATTTTCGTGGTCATTTGTCAGCCACATCTACAATTGCGATAAATTATTATTCATTTAATTGTCGTAATTATTTTCGATCAATCACATCAATCACATGTTACGTCTTGTTTTTATTTTGACCACTCATTAAAATAAAAATATGACTAAAAATATACGATCAATGGTATTCGTAACTATCAACGATAAATAAATGAACAATATATATCGTAGGTGCAGTTTGTATTATTGACCGTAGGTACAACCACAATCACCGATAGTGAGAAAACGAATAAATAGTCTTTTTAATCCCAATATTTTAAGTTATTAATATATGAAAACACATTAAATAATATATTAGTAAAAAGCAGAAAAAGAAAATTAATTCAATTTTAATTCGTGTGAAAAAATCGACATTTATACGGAAACGAGTAAAGTATAAAGTTGCACTCAATTTTGTCCAAAAAAAATGTTGCCATCAATTTGAAATTAATTAAAAAGATATGATTAAATTTACCTGAGAAGGGTCTTGAAGAGAATAAGAGGCTTTGGTTTCTTTAGGAAATTTTGAGACAAGAATCCCAAAACCATGATTCCTTTCACGTAAAACCTACGAATTATGTGTTTAGTTTACTACGTCAATGTAAGTGAAACAACTAAAAACGTATAAAACTAATTATTTGAGTAATTGTCATTTTTCTTGGGATTAACTTGTAATTATATACCTTAAACGCATCTTCGTCAGTACGGTCATCTCCAATATAAATCGGCACAACATCTTTCGAATTTTCAAATCCTAATTAAATAAAAATATAAGAATTTATAGATCCAACAAAAGTTGCCAATTACATATATTATGGGGAGAGGGCAATTTCTTACCTAATGATTGTAGTAAAAAGCTCAGAGCCTGTCCCTTGTCCCATTTAATCGTCGGGCGGATTTCAAGCACCTGATTTTAATACATTAATAGTTTGTTAAATATGATAATTAGTGAATGCAATATCAATACTTAATTACCTTTCTAATGACTAGCAAAATATGAAGAGGAATATTTATTAATTTACCTTTCTACCTTGTGTTAGTTTCAGCTTTGGAAAATCAAGAAGAACTGATTTTACTTGTTCGGCTAATGCATCCCATCTCTGTTAACAAAAATGTATTTTATTATGTAAAAATTGCTGATAAAATATCAATAATTCTGGTGTTTTGCTTTGTGTTTAAGTATTGCTAAAAAGGTGAAATATACCACATCATCTTTAACAATAGTTTTTTTTTGTTTAAATTTAGTTAAGTCTTAAAATTTTTAAGTAGTATTGGAAAAAAACAAAAAATATTTTGGACCATTTATTTTTGTGAAAATAAGAAAGTTTTTTTTTCATGATGATTTTTGTTTTTTACCTTCTCATCAACACGTCGAAAATGTACGGACAGACAAAACTTGTTGTTTTCCACCATAGCCCCAGAGATCCATTTTGTCTTTTCCTCTAAAATCTTAACAACCTGAATATTATATATTATATATCCCAAAACGTTTAACAAAATTTAATGTTTTAACTCGCCGTAATTCGATTTGCTACGTAAAAAATAAAAAATCTTAAAAAATAGACCTTCTCGATCATTGGTATAAATTCACTTGCAGGTTGAAACAACACTCCTTGATTATCCTGTGATCATTTTACAAACAAACTATATTTTTAATAGAAATTATATAATATATTTTTGTTAAAGTTGAAATTTTCTGCATTGTTTTATAACCTTGCTGTATCTATTTCCGTTGGTCGGACCTTCAATGTCCATGCCATGGCTTCCAGCGTAATAAATCTCACTGAGTTTGACGAAACTACGAACCTGAAAACAAAATTCATATTTTAAATATATCCCATATATAAATCGAATTAAATATATAAAGTGAATGTACCTTTTAACAAACAAAATTTAATGTACCTTATCTATTGATCGTCCGGTGACTATAGCCGTCGGGAAGTTTAGAGCCAGGTCTTTTACAACATCTCTCATCTGTAAAAGAAAAACATAATCTACCATTTAAAGTTAATCAAACCCAAAAAATATTATCAGCCATGAAACAAAAGAATAAAAACCTCATGTGTTATGTAAGCTTTGTCAGGATCTTCAACAATGGGAGAAAGAGTTCCATCGTAATCAAGAAACATAACAATCTGTTTCCCTTTCGAAGCATTCACAATCTCATCAAACATATTTAAAGCCGAAGGAAATCGAACCTAAACAAAACAAGACCATGATCAGATGATTCAGATTCCAAAACTGGGAAGAGAGTAAATTAATGAGATACAAATAATTAACGTACCATCCAAGAAGATTTTTCGTCGTCATCTGAAACAGAGTCATGGGAAGAGGATCTGATGCGTATAGGAGAAGAACCACGCATGGATTCGACCCAAGATGCAATCCTTGGGGCACCAACTATGTTGGTGTTGTTGTTGTTGTCGTCTGCTGCTTCGAGAAGTTTCAAGAACTTTTGACGAGGGAAGTTAAAGTAAGTGGAACTTGAGAACAGAGGAGAGTTAGAGACCGAGACAGTGAGTGTTTCCAAGCCCATGATGGGTTTTCTGTCGGAGACGATGACGTTCTGGTTCTTCATATTCTCGTTCAGACAGAGAAGAGAGATGCAGAGAGAGAGAGAGAGAGAGAGAGAGAGAGAGAGAGAGGTTGAGGAGTAGGAAATGGCAAGGAGGAGAAGAGAAATTTATAAGGAAGAGAGAAAGACAAATGAAATTGGAAAGAAGAAAAACTCCATCGATCATTGGTGGCTCCCTATGTACCTTTTTGGCCACATTAATATTTTTATGCCTCCCTCTTTCCCTACTTTGTCAGCCTTTTAGTTCTCTGTTTTCCTCATTCCATTGGATCCTTGAAAAAAGTTATTTAGGTTTCTCAACCATATTTTAATATATTACGTGACTTTGTTTTTATTTTAACAAAATGGGAAAGTTAAAAACATTAGCAAAAAGTACTCAAAGTTAGTTAGTTTATTATTAATAAATTATCATAACCAAAATTCAAAACTTTACTCAGTGACAACTGGTTAATATTTATTCAAAATTCAAAAAAAAATAGTCCAAAGATCTTTGATATATTATTTAAAAAATATTTTTAAAAAATAATCTTATTCTTACATGTTATTAACAAAAATATCATCATAACTTATAATCACCACAATAAATTTTAAATAAATATATAAATATGTTTAAGTTAATACAATAATTATAATATATATTATTGTTATTAATTTGATTAGATAATCAATATATTTTATTAAATTAAACAAAAAATATTTTTAAATTTATAAAAAAATAATTATTTTTATTTTCTTAATTTAAATATATAAAAATTAATATTAAAAAGAATTTTAAATAAAATTTAAAATTATATAAATATTTAAGTTATATTTACTAATAAATAATGTTATATAATTTATGAATATTTTTTCCGTGAGTATAAATCTAGTTTGTGTTATTATCGTTGTTGTATTAATGTTTTTTTTTTGTCACTTGGTCACAACGGGCCGACCCAATGACCTAATATCTTCATACAAAGATTTAGCACCCTCCTGCGAGGGGCGGTGGAATTGAACTCCACACCTCTGGAATGGACGTAGAGGTGGTACAACCACTAGACCACTTGCTCCTCCCTTGTTGTATTAGTGTTTATGTTCATAAATTGTCATAATGCACATGTTGTTTAACTAAAAAAAACATAACCATTTTTTGTAGGTAGAGTATATATGTGTAAAGCTCGAACCTTAACCACCACAAAAAGTAAAATTAATTTAATCTGCATTCAAAATATTTAATTAACCATCCGCACAAAGTTCTGAATAGTTATTTGCAATAAGTAGTGAGTCAGCTAAAGTTTAAAGTTGAGAAAATTAGTTAGGGTCGGTGCATAGTTATATGGATATATCAAAGGTTAGGCCTTATGTGGAAATGAATTTGTTGTAATGATCTTCTTGATATGCTTGAATTTACCAAGTCTTTTGGTTTTTGAAAATGGGTGGTCGAGTTAAAAGGAATGTAATAACTGAAAATGTTTTTTGAATATTTGAATTTCACAAATCAAGCTTAACAGATTCTCTATACATAGCATCATTTGTTGGATATCAATAATAACCACTAACCGAAAGAGAGGTTAAATTCGGCTTGAAATGCTTTATATTTAGGAATCATATATACTAACCTCTAGCTTTTAAGATTATTCGTAAGTTTTATAATAGAATACGCATCAAAGTATTAATAAATTCAGGAAGTTGATCAAAACCATATATATCTCTAGATTAGGAATCAAGAAAAGGTTAAATTATCACCGAAATCCATATCAGCATATTCAAAAACTTGTTTCTCCTTTTAAACCATCCCACGGCGCCTAAGTCAATATATATATATATATAAGATTTATATCTACGTCATAAAAAAAATATTCGTAAATTATATAAAATTATTTATTAGTAAATATAAATTAAATATTTATTATTATTATTTTTGGTTAGTTGAATAAAATATATAAATTTTCTAACCAAATTAATAACAATGACATTTAGTATAATTATTTTAGTAATTTAAGTCAATTTTTATATTTATTTGAAACTTAGTGTGCTGATGAAAAGTCTGTATCATATTTTTATTAATAATACGTCAATTTACAATTATTTTTTAAAATATTTTTCAAATAATATATTAATGATTTGAATTTATATGGAAGTGTATAGTAACGACTTGCTAAACTGATCTATCCATTTTTGGTTGAATCTTGTCAATGTTTTCTTCAACATTCAAGTTAGATCAAGTCTTACTCCTTTGTTGTCTATTAGGTCTCGAAATAGTTTATTAAATTAGATATATTTCTTATGTTATTTTTGGTTGACTCTCTTTATTTAAATGTTAATTTAAAACAAACCAATTATCTTCGCATACATAAAATACTTAAACAATGAACAAACTTTAAATGAAATTTATATTGTATCCTTAATAAAATAAGGGCAATTAACTAAAATATCACTATCTCAAGTTTTTGTTCCAAATATATCACTAATAATTTAAATTTCTAAAAATATCATAAATTTAATAATAAAATAATTAAAAATTTCTTCCTAATGAAAAAAAAAATAAACTCTAAATTGGAAAACATGAACCCAAACATTATGTTTTAATTTTATATATAGTTTATTTAAACTAAATAATTATTTTCATATAATAATTTGTGCTATTTTTAAGATTTTATTTTTATTGTGCTAAATTTGGAAGATAAATTTAAAATAGTGATATTTTATGGTATTACTATAAAATATATTCCAAACCCGCTATTAGTTATTTATTTCACTTAATATTCTATAACCATAGTGCACAAATCTATTAGTTTACAAAACGTAAGGGAATAGGAATTCCTGTTTTGGGTACTTTAATAGGAAACTTTAAACAAACAATTAGGCCTAAAGTAAACCTAAATCCAGAAATAAAACGAATATTAGATTGGTGAATGCCCACAAGATCAAAAACGATTGCAGCCAAATCTATCTAACATTTTGTGGTATTCGATCGAAACTAGTAGCTAAACTCTCTTTAGTGTTTTGTCATCGCATTCATTGTTTTTTCATTGCATGCTCTTGTTCATATTATACACGTACGGCTTCACACTTTACATTAAAGATATATAATTAATATTCGCAATTGTTTTTTGTACTTATTTTACTTAAATTACGTGTAATTGATATTTGAATACAATGAGATGCCACTGTGAACCTTTGGTTTCAGCTTCTAATGTGGTCAAAGGTTAATGCTACTGACCGGATGAAAGTTGCAACCTTATCTCTGGTGTCCACACGTCTCAAACTAAGTCATCTTATTCTATTCTTTCCCTCCCGAATAAGTCCAATGTAAGAGCTAAAAGTCTTTAAGCTGATTTGCGACAGGAAAAAACTACTTTATCTTAAGTGGGAAGTGGTAAATAGATCAAAAATCATGCCCAATTCTAGAAGTGATTTCCACTCTGGAAAGCTTCTAACTACTTCTAAAGGTGGTACTTCCTCCAAAATCTATATGCCTAAAACTGGAGGGTTAGGTCTTTAGAGAGACTTGTGAACCGAAACAAAGTTATTGCGTTGAAACTGATTTGACTTATTTTCTCAATAAACAGTTCATTATGAATTTCATGGATCCAAAAACATCTCATCCAGGGCCGGGGCTTATAATACATCGATTTTAGCTCTCTAGATTTGGAGATGCTACAATTGAGGCCCTTGGCAAGCTCCTTTTTGGTTCAGAGGTCGGCAATGGCTCCACCACTCTCTTTTAACAACAACTAGACTTTTTGGGACCTTTGGTGCAGCTCAAAATATCTAGTGGATTTCCAGTATTCAGAATACCATATTCAGCAACAATTGCTCAAGCAGAGCTCCATGGTAGTTGGACACAAGAATGCGCACCCGATCAACATTCTACTTCAGACATGTCTTCTTTACGTCCCAAATTTAGTGGGACATAAGAATACAAGTACTTCTGGACATTTCTACACAACAGCTTTACACCCCATATATAAGTTTTGTTTATTTGGTCGATGTCGGCGGTTGCGGTTGCATTCAACACTACGGCTGCGGCAACAGTATATATTGTTCGTTTGTCTATCAGCGACGATTGCGATTGATCGCAAATTTGTAATCGTATTGTTGTTTTAATCATCGGTTAAAAAAAATACGAACGTAGAACTTAATATCTAATTATCGTGATTAACTACATGTAACTGCGTCATATAAACAAATAACAATCTACTGCAACCATAGCTTAAACGAACATGACTATAATAATTTTCCAGATTCGAGAATTTGATATTGTCTTCTCTACGAGAAATATATAAACTCTATTAAGAGGTCATTTGTATCTCTTTGTGGGTTCATTTGTACCAATTTGAGGGTTTATGTTTTTCCTAATCCGCATATCTTTATATAAGCTCTATCAAATTGAGATGTTTGTATCTTGTGATTGTGTTATCCTCTAGTTAATACAGTACAAAGAATTTGCCGGAAAAAAAAACACAGTGGGAAGTTTCCGATACATTTCATGCTGCTAATCAATTAAACAATTGTGAGGTTGTGATCTGATTTATATTTTGCTTGAATTCTTTTATTTTCTTTTCATATTTGGCGGCAATTAGGAAAAAGCTAAATTCGGCATGGTTGGTTCATGAACTAATCACAAAACCCAAAAGTTCATTGTAAATGGTTCCATATACCAAATTATATCATCCGACACGATGTAACTTTCTATTTATGTGTCACCTTTCAACTAGATCACTATTTTCCTATGTATAGTTCTATACTTTTTCTCTTTAAGTAAAAAATATGTTTTCAAACACAACGTAACCTGAACCTAACCTTGCCAATATAGCTAACTAATTTACCTAATCGCGTAAATAAGTTAGGATGTTTTTTTATGTTTAATGATGAAAAAGAGATGACCTAAAACTTAAAAGCATTAGAATTGTGAGTTATTTTACAATTTATCAACTATTTGAATTTATAATCATATGAACAGAGAAGACTATTAGGGTTTACTTGTATGGTTTGACAACTAGTAGATTTTATTAGCATGAAAACTTAGCTATATGTCGTGAACAAAAGAACAACTAACCTCACAAAGAAGGTGTAAGTTGATAAGTTCTTTGAATTTACCATATTTGCAATATAAAATATTCTTACGTTTTCTTTTCAAAGAAGGTCTTCTTTCTTAGGGCTGACGATCTATTTCCCCCCGAAACTATCAATATAGCATCAGTTGTACACAATGTTTAAGGGTGGTGTTATTTCCCCACAAATCAAAAGTTAAAAACCTATATCCCCACAATCTGAAAGTTCGAAACCTTTTTACCCATAATGTGAAAGTTTCAAACTAATTTCTCCATACGTTATGGTTTAATCTAATTAGTGTTTGTTTAACCGTAAAACTAAAAACCAAACCATAATTAAACCTGATTTTAAGTAAGATCCGACCCACAACCCAGAAACCCGAAACCGAAAACCCAAATTTTAAAATCACAAAATCTGAACCCTAATTCCTAAATCGATTTTGCAACTTAGAACCCTAACCCATCCCCAAATCGAAGCTGCGAAATCGTTTGTGCCCAAAAATTCCAAAATCGATTGCTTAGAGTTTGACACCTAGAAAATCCGAAGTTCTTGAAATCGTGAAATCGAAGCCGAGTTATTGAAATCGCGAAATCGAAGCCGAAGTTCTTGAAATCGCGAAATCGTTTTGAAATCGCGAAATCGAGATCCAAATCGACCCTAGAAATTGAAGCCGAGTTATGTCGCTCGTGGAGTGGAGTGATGTTCCCGATTTGGCATCTGATTCTGAGGAAGACGATGCAGAGGAGAGAAACGATTACAATCTAGAGAAAGCAGTCTTAGATTTTTGTGATGAACCTCCAATATTGCACAATGAATATCCAGAGACCGAGAGTGATGAAGAAGATGGGGTAGTGCGAATGACACAGAGAAGAGAGAGAAACCGTAATCATATGAATCGAGGTGATGGTAGGTTGTATGAAGGGCAAGTGTTCTTCAATGGAGTAGCTTTCAAAGAAGCTGTATTGGACTATGCTTTGACAACAGGCAGGAACATCAAACAGTACAGGTATGATAAAACGAAATTAGGGTACATTTGCGTAGGAGAAGGTTGCGATTGGCGTATATATTGCTCATGTTCGAATAGGAATAGTGAATGGCAAGTTAAAGTGTTCAAGAAATTGCATAGTTGTATTCCTAATGGTGAGTGTGAAATGGTGAAAGTGCCTGTGATAGCAAGGATGTTCCTAGATAAAATACGTGATGAACCGGATTATTTTATGCCTATGAAAATTGAGGAGATGATAAAAGAGAGGTGGAAGATCACTGTATCGAGGCCACAATGCCAAGCTGCTAGGAATAAAGCAATAAAATGGATTGAAAAAGAATACGATGAGCAGTTTAGAAGGATACGTGATTATGGGAATGAAATCGTAGCTTCAAACCCGGGTTCTTCCGTAGAGATTGACACTATCACAAATGAAGAAGGTTTAGAGGTTTTCAACAGGTTTTATGTATGCTTTGATAGTCTTAGAAAATCTTGGAAAGAGACTTGTCGACCGCTTATAGGAGTTGATGGTTGCTTTCTAAAATCTAAGATGAAGGGGCAATTCTTGGTTGCTTTGGGACGTGATGGAGATAATGCTATATATCCTATAGCATGGGCTATTGTGCAAGTAGAGAATAAAGATAATTGGTTGTGGTTTGTGAGGAAAATCAAGGTTGATTTAATACTAGAAGATGGTGAAGGGTACATTATGGTTTCGGATCGACAAAAGGTACGTGTGAGTGTGTTACTGTTTTAAGTTTGTGATTTTCTGTTTTATTCACACACAGCTTTGGTTGTGTGTTTATGCAGGGACTTATTAGAGCTGTCGAGATAGAGTTACCACGGATAGAGCATAGAATGTGTGTCAGACACATTTACGGCAATTTGAAGGCTCGACATGGTAAAAAACCAGAAATGAAGCCATTAATATGGAATTTGGCTTGGAGCTACAATGAAGTTGAGTATAGGGAGAATTTGGATAAGCTATCTAAGTATGACGTAGGGGTTTATGAGGATGTGCTGAAATCAAACCCAAAGAGTTGGTGTAGGGCATTCTACAAAGTTGGCAACCACTGAGAAGATGTTGAAAACAACTCAACGGAATCTTTCAATAACACGATTGTCAAGGCTAGAGAGAAACCGATTGTGCCTATGCTAGAGACCGTGACTCGACTCGCAATGGTTCGCATTGCGAAAAGAGAAGTTAAGGCCAATATGCACAAGGGTATTTGTACACCATATGTGGTTGCTTTTCTTGGAGCAGAGCATCAACAGGCTTCAGAGTGTAGAGTGTACAGGTCCACAAACATGATGTATGAAGCTATTCTTCACGGATGTTCTTATCGTGTGAATCTAGAAAAGAGGACTTGTAGTTGCCGAAAATGGGATATAACCGGCATCCCATGCGAGCATGCATATGGAGTTATGCTTGACAAGAAGCTTGAGGTTGATAGCTATGTTAGTCATTGGTTTAGGACAAATACATGGAGGAGAACATACCAAGAAGGACTTGTTCCGTTGAGAGGAGCACGGTTTTGGCCAACTGGATCTGCTCCTTTGGTCCACGAACCTCCTGAGCCACCACAACCAGGTCGTAAAAAAAAGAATAAAACGGAGAAACGAAAGAAAGGAAAAAATGAATCACCATCGAAGAAGCACCCAAAACACTTGAAACGTGTGATGCATTGTGGGGTGTGTGGTGCACCTAACCACAACTCTCGGTTCCACAAAAAAGGTTTAGAGGTTAGTATGTATTTATTTACAATATTTTCATATTTGTTTCTGTGTTATATGAATTTGACACACAGAAAGACCATTGAATTTGACAAACAAGTTCATTGTGAATATTTGTTTCTGTGTGTTTACAATATTTTCATGTCTTTTGAAGTTGCAATGTGGAACTTCTCAATCTTCCCAAGCTGAAAATTCACAAGGCATTCTAACTCAAAAAGACCTTTGAAGTCGCAATGTGGACCACTGAAGTGAAGCTTATTTTGTCTGGTTTAAGAAGCTTTTTTGTCTATGCTAACTTTATGAGCTTCTTATGTGTTGAACTTATGTAACCCATGTTTTAACTATTTTGCAATGAACACAATGAACTTGTTTGTTCTCGGATTCAAGTGCTCTTTTAAATATCATGTTGTTTTAAATATACACAATGAACTTGTTTGTTCTTGCTGCTCAAATTGAACTATTGGATTTTTTAAAAACTATTCTTGATGTTTTGAAAGAAACAAGAATTTCATGGCCAAAAACAAACAACTTGGAGGATCGAAATTCCTTTAATATTTCTTAGTTTTCATTCATTAGTAACCCTCGAGTCTCTAGAACCCATTAAGCAATTTGAACAGCAATTTGAGCAGCAATTTTATTGCTCTTCGATTTGAGCAGCAAAAAAACTGAAATTTTTTTCAAGCTTTCGTAAGCTTTCTTCAAATCGAATACATATGAAAAATCGTGTACATATGGGGAGTTTCGATTTCGCAAATACATATGTAATCGATATTTGGGTATTTTCGATTTGATTTCGGAACAAAAATCGCAAATACATATGCGATTTCGATTTGGATTTCCGAAACAGAAATCAAAAATTCGATTTCACATATGATGTTTCGATTTCGATTTCGAAACACAAAGAAAATACCCATATCATATTTTCAATCACAAAAACAAATCATGTTTTCGATTGAACATATCCGATTTCTAGGGTTCTTCATGAACTAATTTGGGGATTTTTCGAAATAGGTTTAGTGGGTTGTTTTTGGGTCGGATCTTGGTTGGGTTTAAGTCAATTCGAGTTTCCAATGGTTTTGGTTTTCAGAACTTGGTTTGGTCTACGGTTTGAAGACATAACCCGATAAAACCGTAGTCATGGGTAAAAAGGTTTCGAACTTTCAGATTGTGGAGAAATAGGTTTTTAACTTTCGATCTGTGGGGAAATAACACTACCCTTAAACATTGTGTATAACTGATGCTATATTGATAGTTTCGGGGGGAAATAGATCGTCAGCCCTCTTTCTTACTCATATTTTGGAATCTTCTAAATATTCTTCATTCTATGTTTTATTTTATAATCACTACTTAATATTAACTACACTTTTTTAACAATTATTCCATTAAAACTGAAATATGAAAATTAAATTTTGAAATTGTGGTAAAACACATAGTACTATAATTTATGTATAGAATGGAACACTTTTTTTATCACAATTCAAAACTATATTTTTGAAAGGTGTAGATAAACATCTTAACTATATTTATAAAAGGAGAAATCCCTTAAAACACCATAAATTTTTTTTCCAAAAATACCACAATTGATTTATTTTTAAAAAATATTATTAAAATTTTATATTAAATAATTCTTCAAGAGTTTATAATTTACATATTTGAGTTTGTGTTTCGTATTTTAAATTTAGGATTTAGTTTTTAGAGTATAGTTTTAGGGTTAAAGCTTTAGCTTTTAGGGTATAAATTTTAATTTTAATTTTGTGGTAGTTTAAAAAAATTCTATATTTTGAACTTTGAAAATACATTTTAAAATAGCAAAAAAAATAAATATCTTAATCTATTTATTTGACTAGTTATTGTCTAAATAATATAAACTTTCAACTATAACATCTTTTGACGTATATATCACAACTTTGTTATTTACCTATTCTTTTGTTTCTTGATGTTAAGATATTTATTCCACTCTTTATATTTATTCGTTCGTCATTATCGTATGGACCATAGTCATTTTAGGAGTTATCGTGACATAAGTAACTGGTGTATTATGTAATGGTGTGTATTGTGATAAAATAAGAAAACACCAAAATCCTGAATCCGATATTTAACCAACTTAATAAAGTACCAAAAATAACCAGTACATGAAGTTATATCTTCGTTGCATTATGCAATAAACTACAAGTAGCAGTTTTCTTTTACTAAGATTGTGGTAAAATGTTATTCGTTTATTTATCGTAGTTATTTGTAATTAATCGCAGCTGTCAAACGTTGTATTATACATCATAATTTTTTTACCACTAATTAAAAAAAATATTACGATTAAAAAATCTACGATCAATCATAATTATAACCATTGACAATATATAAACAAATACCATATTTTATAATCGCAATATTGACTGTATTAATCATCGACGAGTAAACGAATAAAACTGTAGCTAGATTTATGGTGCCCTTTCCACCACCAAATTTTGAGTTAATTAATTAGGATACACTATTCTTTTGAAATGTTCAGTTTATTAGCTACTGCGTAGTGGCTAGTTGGATACATTTGTCCATTTTGGGTTACACAATAAGCTTTTTGTCATACCCAACTAGGTTTTGCTCCTTAATACCAAAGTATCTAATGTAACGTCCAAATCTTCAATCTTTATATAAAAAACGTCCAAATCTTCAATCTTTATATAAAAAACGTCCAAATCCAAGACACCATTTACTTGTCTCAGTTATCTTTATGAAAAAGTCCAAGAATTAGTGCATCTTTTGATTATTGGGATTTTTAATGCTATGAATTAATAACGTAACTTTCGAGGAGTAAACACAAAAATGTCCCAAAGAAAAAATAATAATTGGGAAAGACAAACAAGTGAAGCCGAGACTTAGAGAAACAATGTGAAAGAGACTTGGGACCCATAGCGACATTTTGATTAAATAAATAAATTTGATTGTGACTGCGACGTGAGATAACGGGCTTCAAATTATACATTGAAGAACCCATAACAGCCCATAGTGCTTAGCCCACTAAAAGCCCAATGTTACATTTTATTCATTGATTGTGAGAAATAATTGGGTTTCTTAATCCTAAAATGTGGACTTTTAACATATTTCAATAATGTTCAGTTCAAGAAAAGTAGGGCAGTATAAGACTTACGAGGTCTCTCCACGTTAACTTGTTGCAAGGAACAAGTGCTCTCAAGAACACCACTTTAGAATGTTATTGTTGAAGTTTACTAGATTCAAGATCAATCTTGGAATCTGTAATTTTGTAATAGTCGAAATGTCAAATGTATTTGGTTTAAGCTGTCAAAAAACTCTTTTAATTTCCCTTTTGAAAAGTTGGTTGTATAAGTTGAAGCTTAAACTTATTAAAAGACGTACTACGTATATTATTAGTAGATACAACCACTTTTAGCAAAATGTACAAAACACAAAAGACCAATAAACTACTCAAATTAACTAAACACCAAAAGTAATCTCCTTTTGGTGTTTTTTGTGCCTTTCAAACTTTACATCTTATGCTTCCATTGTGAATCTTGCATTTCTCCTCTTTTTACTAATTATAATATAATATGTAAACTATATAGATTCTTCTGTATATTATGTGAAATGTTAGAATGAACATTTTAATTAAAAATATTAATAAAATGTGGCTGAATTGCCATTGAGTCAATGATTTGAGTTGTTGTTCTGGTTGTTTTATTATGAAAGTTATTGTTTTTGTTGAAAATGTTTTTAACCATCTTTTGAAAACTTTATATTGTAATATTATTCCGTATTATTAATAAAATTAAATTAAAATAATACTGTAACATAGTATTTTTTAAAAAATTTATTATAAATTTAGCAATTTAAACTTAAAATTCCAAAAATAACACATATTATTTTCTAAAAATACATATTTAATATAAAAAAATTAGACATAAATTTAAAACATTATATTTAGATTATTTTTTTCTAATTTAAGCTTTAAATTTTTTCATTAACAATAAATTTTAATCTACTTTAGTATTAAATTTATGTTAGTTTTGAAAATATAAACTAATAATGTTATATTTAGAAAAAAAACTTAAAAAAATCTTATTTTTGACAATTTTCTTAATAATTACTTTGTGTTGGAAAAAAATAATTAATTTATACAAAGCTTTTGTGTAGACTTCAGTTATATTTTGGCCAATACGATAAGCGCCCCTATACTTGAAATTTTATCCAAAACGATAATATTCTTAACAAAGTTTGTTAATATAAGTTTGTGTACTATAACTCACTTTCATATTTCAAAATACTTAATAAAAAGTTCTGTTTTTTATTCAGGTAATTCTTTACTTCCGTACGAATTAGTGATCTATATTAACATAATTAGTGATCTATATTAAAATAATTAGTGATCTATATTAAAATAATTAGTGATCTAAATCAACATTTATTTTGAATATTGGATAGTACACCATATTAATCAAAAAAAAACCCCAGATGTTCTATATGACATCAATCTGCTTTTTAGGCTTTTCCCTTTATTTTCTTCGACCCATCCTTCTGTGAATTGACGAAAATTCATATCTACTTTCCAAAAATGTGTGATGAAGATTCGATAATTTCCTGCCGCTGCCGTCTTTGTCCTTTTCTACTGCATTATAGTGACATTGAATTATTCGGTTTCTTGAATCTTTTTATTGTAAAACCAAATCTTTGTGAATAAGTAAATTAATTGGTAGAAGATGCTTCGAGAAAAGTTGCGGCAAGGGCGGCCACATCCACCACTTTGTGAATTAATACGACATCGTTTCTTGCCAAATTGAGAAAATGCATTAAAACGATATTGTTTCTTGCCAAATTGAGAAAATGCATTAAAAACGATATCGTTTCTTGCCAAATTGAAAGTATATTGGGGGATACTTTCACTTTAAAAAAAAAGAACTATAGATAAAATTACATTAAGATGAAGAAGACACTCGATCTACAAATTACATAGACAAAGAAAAGAAAAAAGATACATAAAAATGAAATCTGTGGCAAATGGTCGAGCATGACAAAAAAACCGCAGCTGGACCGACACAGAAAATACTAACATACGAATTTTACCACTAATAACTAATGACTCTTAGTAGCCTCTTTTGCAATTTCCAAAAACTCCATTGCAGGCGGCTTCTAAGATTCCTATATTACCCGTAAACTCCACGGACTGATCAAGAGAGAATCGAATCCCAATCGATCTCATACGATGGATACTTCTCCAACGCGAAGGTCTCGTTCCATTGCGGCTGCTCCTCTGTGTCAGCAAACGTCAACTCTGATAACGGTGAAGATCCGGCGGAATCTTCGCACTCCATCACCGGAGGAGATTCAACGACCGAAATCTCCTCTGTCTTGACTTTTTCTGACGCCGAAACCGTCTCAGGTTTCTTCTGCGTCACTGATGAGGAAAGTTTCTTCGATGCTTTTGTCGATTTGTCCTGGTTCTGCATCTCCGCCATGGTTTTGCAGATAGCTTCGAGCTTGGCGTCGACTGAGGAGTGAAGGGGGTTGTATTCGCCTCCGATGTAGGAACCGTTGTGACGTAGGTTAGGGAAGTTAAGCCGGGCAAAATCGCCCCGCAGCTTATACGCTGCCTTATCGTAGGCCAACGCTGCTTCCTCCGCTGTGTCGAAGGTCCCAAGCCAGAGACGTGTACGGTTCCTAGGTAAACGGATCTCAGCCACCCATTTTCCCCAGTGACGTTGCCTTACGCCTCTGTACAGCTTCGTCGGCTTCGGCGGCACACATGAACCGTAAGCGAGACAAGATCCGACGACACCAGATTGCTTCATCAGTAACGGCTTTGGGCTAAGAATATTCGAGAAAGAGTTGTGGCTCTGGTGATGCGTGGGAGGAAGAGGAAGGATCTGATGAATTTGTGAAGAAGAAAGGTTGTTAAGCCCGATTGCTGACCCGGTTTGAAACGGGTGTGTCAAGAACGTCGAAGAGCCAACATCTGGATAATATTCGGGGAAGGTAGATAGAGGAGGAAGAAGAGAAGACGCAGACGCTGAAGAAGGAGAATCGGAAACGCTTTTGATAAAAGGTACAAGCGCTTCCATGAGCTCACCACCACTGAAGTAATCCGAGTTTTGAATCGTTCTGCTACTGTACAAATTCATAGCAGCTGCCATCACAAAACAACCTGCTTTGGAATTTGAAATTGAATTCGAAAATTTCTCCTGATTCTTATCAAAATTAAAGAACAGAGCTTCTCGAGAAAATTCAAAAATTTTATTACAAAAAAAGATCCAAGAGGTCTGAAATAAGCAACCTCTGTGTAGATCCGAAAGGAGGGAACAAAAATTACCCTCGACTAAAATCTATGAAACAAAATAAAACACAGTTTCATAAGCTTGATTTTCTGTATGAATATTTAATCAAAAACTATTCAAACATAAAACCAACCCAGAAAGTCGATTACTTCCTTTTCGAAAAACAGATGATTAACAAGATGGCAAATTGCAAAAAAGAAAACACTAAATTTCAAAATCAAACCAGAAAACAATCGCAATAGTTTATCTACAAAGATTTTTTTAGAGGACACTCAACTTTTTTGAAGTGAATTTACTCTCAGCCTCACCGATGCACTAACATCAGTGGCTTGGCGGTATTTATATAGTGGTGGTCTTCTCCTCACACTATTTTTCCATTTTAACACCATTTCCGTATTTTCGTATTTGTTCTGTAATGTAAAATTATATATTCATAATATTTACAGCTTTGTGAGAATTTTAAAAGATGAAATTGAAATTGGAAAAATTAGAATTAACGCCTCAAATGTTGTTCTGGATTGCCTCCTACTGGACCAGCGCACGAGGATGATGTCATATTTGTGATTTTCCAACGATTGAATGCTTGTGGTAGTTTCTTGTGGATCGACTTGACGTCTAGTATTTTCCTACTTTCTTACAACTATATTTTCAAATTTTAAGCATGCTATTTTCTTCTCCAATTTTAGTTTCTTTTGAAACACATATTAATTAATCATATAAACTAAATAATGGAATCCACCCACAACTCTGTATCAAACTAAACTTATATGTAAAATAACAAATTACGATTGTAAGATATGTAGAAATGAGAATTATATAAGACAGAACAATAACAATAATCTATTGCGCCAAAATTTTCTGAACAATACGTTAGTAATTTTAAAAAATCTAAATTAAATTCACTATCAGTTAGTATAGTACTTAAAATTTTAATCGGCATAATATTTATATATATGCAATTTTCTAAAATAATATTTTTTAAAATTTTTTTCCTAAAAATATCATCGTTTGTTTAAATTTTTAACAATACCACAAATTTAACATTATAATATATTAAATTTTCATTTTAATAAAAAAATTTAAACCGTAAATTAGAAAAAATAAACCTAAACATAATGTTATAAGTTTATGTATAATTTATTTATAATAAATAAGTGTTTTCACATAATTATTTGTGTTATTTTAGAAATTTTAAATTTAATATGCTAGTTTTGGAACAAAAATATGAAAAAGTGATATTTTGAGTATTACTCTATATATATATATGTTAATATAGCTCTCTTTTTCTTATGTTAATTTATTTTGTGTATTATATATTTTTGTCATGTGTATTTGTTATTCTAATGTGAATATTTATTTATTGTAAGTTTGGTATAATTTGTGTGAATTGTAAAAAATACTCAAAATTTGAGTAAAAATGTAAAACTAATTTATTAAACTTTATTTTGTATAATTATTTTTTTTGGCTAGTATCAAATAACTGTGAAGGAGTATATGTGTTGATAAAGTTCATTTAATCAAACCACATGAGACTACAAATAATTAATGTGTTAGACATAATAGTAAGCTTAGAAATGATTAATATTTGAAACTACAATTGCATGGTATTCATACATGGAAAATATATCGCAAAAAAGTTATTTAGTTCTCCAAATATTCCAAATCTGTATATTTCACTATGGAATATACAAAGTAAAACCTCAAATTTTATTATTAATTTTACAAATTTGGATATAAGAAAAGTCAATTCATATTTTCTTAACATTGACTATTTCATGTCCAAATTTGTGAAGTAAATGCAAATTTTGGGTATTCAGTTTACGCACTCAGCTAGCGTGATAAATACTCAAAAGTCGGAATACTGACAAAATTCAACAAAATTTTATAGAAGTGACTTGCCAGATATGCATTAGTAATACACGTGTCATCACGTCATTCGTTTTATGTGGAACTAAATAGTCATACCTGATTTTGTTGACCTTAATTGTTTGTGTTCACATTTCAGCTGTTCGGAGTTTATTTCCTTGGGAGTTATTAGTTCGATCCTATTATGATTATCTCTTCTTTTGTTCATCTCATTGGTCATAATTGTAACTATAAATATTAAGATATCTGAAATAAGACAAAGGTACGACTACTAGAGTTATTGCCTGTTACCACATATTATACCTACAAATTTACCATAACCTTAAAATTATTCTACCAAAATATCATGTTGTCTCGAGTAACTAGATTAGAATTTTTTTCATATAACGATTAATCATATCTTGTTGATTTTTGTGAGTAGTGGTGCATTATATATATATTTATATGTGTGGTTATCAAGATAGGAGATTATGAGATAAGAATAAGATGGTGAGTGACGGCACAGAGATGCTTCCAATAACAGTTGTGATATTCTTATTAATTGGTCACCTATTTCTCCTCATCCTTTTCTATTTTATTACATTCCAAGTGGAGATATAGATTAAAGAGTAATACTAAATACTATTTCATAAGATAATTAATCTTTGCTCCCAAGCAATCATGTGAGAAAATATATAAGCAATGGACTCCTAACCATAATTTTAAAGGTAACGCAGAACAAGAAACCATAAGAAACGAATTTCACTAGTCGTATTAATTATTTATCATTTACGTCGTAATTATCACTACGAATTATCAACAGAATTAGCCAAACGAATGTCGTTCAAAATTGTAATATGTATGCCATATTAAGAAATAAAATCTGGAACTAAGAAAAAAACATATTTTAAGACGCTCCGACAGTGACCTAAATTATAAAGAAACAGTGACACAGATTTTTCATCACTGTTTATAATCTAAAGTTGTTGTTTAGTGGCGAATATTATCAATCATGACAACTGATAATTATAATGGGTGGTTAATTTTAGACTTTAGTCGACACAGATTGTTAATAAAAACAAAAAAAGGAGAAGTCTCTAGAGGGTTAGAGATGTAGTATTGGCAGAGAACTCCACCATTATCATTACCATATTATACCACTTTTATTTAATACGAAAACCCTAATTTTCAGTTAAAGTCCGAACCTTTCGCCATCTTATCTGTTTGTATATTTTATTTTAATCGCATTAACCATAACTCCATTTTTAATCATTATCAAAGCTATAATTTGGATAAAAATTTAATAATATAATAATAGAGCATAATTTATGTCTGATATTTGATGTTCTTATTGGAGAGAAAAATACTAAAATTACATCAAAATGGTGTTTGTGATTGGAGATGTGGTGGAAAGTGGAAACCAAAATACAAATATTCCGAGAGGCCATTCTCAAGATGAAATCTTACGAGGAGAGCATATTATACGTAAGAAATAAAACATATTACTAAAAAAACCAACAACAGTTGTCTGTAAAAACAGCAGATTGAGTAAGCGTAACGTCTACCGTTACAAAATTATAAGTACATGCAACATGCATATGAAAATACTACATAAACTATTAAATTTTGCTTTAATGAATAAACTTTTACATATATAAAAGAGAAGATTTTTGGCGGCGAAAATGACAGAAGAGAAGAGCATGGAAGACGCGAGGCGAAGTATGGAATGCATGTGGGGGTCACGTGGCCATTGAACACGTAAGCCTTCTATGGCGGCGGCGAAGAACCTTCGAGTTTCAGGATGGACTACATAGCGGCGGATCTGCGCACTAAAGAAAGAGCCAAATGGTCAATATTCGTTTTATGAAAAGAAATTGTTATACGGCCTTTCGTATACTGAAAGAGTAAGTACCCGTTTGCACAAATTTCTGAAAATGTTTTGTACACAAGTATATTTGTTGTACACAAAACTTCACTTGGAATAATACGAGAACTATGGGATATAGTTAATGGAGCCATGACATGAGGAACTGAAAAGTGTCAACTGTATAATGCACCTCTAGTTTTGCTGTTGTTGTTTAATTGATAGCTTCTTTTCTTAAGCCACACATTACCTCTCTTTTTTGTAACGGAAAAATATCTAAAACGTAAATTTTTACAATTTTTTTGAAATTAGTATCTATGCATTAATCGAATTCCCTCAATTATAATAAAATTAAATTATCACTGAATTCGATCTATTATAACACAAAACCAAGGAAAAAAATATATTTTAGATATGTTTTTAAATTTCAAAATATTGAAAATGGAATCAGTGGCATGCAATGCGCGTGTCATGTCGCATCGCTCCGTTACTTTGAAAAGTTTCTCCAATTCAAAAGTTCCCTTTTAGCACTTCACGCGGTTTCCGTCACACACACTGTCGTTTTTGTGACTTTTGAAAATCTAACAACTGTCAGATATACGCCACGTGTTTTATCAAAGGCCCAGATTGAACTGTCATCTAAGTCTACTTATGTCTGTCCCGCTCTCTCTCTCTCTCTCTCTTGGGTTTTGAATGAAAAAATGAGGGTGCCGTCGTTTTCAGCACAGTTGCCTGCCGTTTTAAGAGGAAGATGAATGGCATGTGAGCTTTAGGTGAATAGTCTCCGTCACAGATTTTTCCAAAAGCTTTTCTTCTACTTTGGAATCATCGTGAATAACGTGACATATGGTCCTTTGCTACTTATTTTTAGTACAAAGTTTTGTTTTATAACCGGAGATCATGTACAGAATTTTTAATAATTAAATATTAGTGCATACTGACTCTTCAAAATTAGGGGATAAAAAAAATACATACATTCATCTTATAACCGACTCGCTTCAACTATAAAATTCCTTAAAAATTAGAATGCAATTTTTCTTAATGTGTGAAAAAATAGAATCTAGAAATAGATTTTTCTCATAGAATATAGAAATAGACATTTTCCACGAAGAAGGTTAGATGTAATTAAGGAATGTTTGGTAAAGCTTTAACATTTGAATCAATTCAGTGGCTTACTCTTTTTGTCATCTAAAATCCATTAACCACCAGATTAAATAACCTAACTAATAGTATATTTTTACAATTTGAAATATGGACTATTTGACAGTTTAGGTGTCATGCTGATGAAAACTACTAGTCAAGATGGCCTTCAAGCCGGTGGTACCGGGCATCGGTAAGTCAGCAATCAGGACTGTCACCTAAAACCGCCACTAGCTTACCGTCTGACTGGTGGAGATGTTCTACGTACTTTACTTGAACCTAACAAATCAAATTTTCAAAATTCCAAACTTTACCGAACCGAATATTCTTGATGCCCAGGTTATTATCCATGTGGGTTGTTTGGAGAAGAGTGTTTTGGTAACATAATGATGGCGATTGAACAGACCCATTAAAATCAGCAAAAGTTGATCAGAGAATAGTGTGTTGTAGCCCAACAACTTATATGGGAGAGGACGAAATTCCAGTTTTTCCTGTAAAAACTTTTAAAATGAAGATGATTTAAACTTTTAAACTATATGTTTTCATTGTATTTTCGATCTGATGAAAAAACGATTACATAGTTTGAGTTTTATAAATAATAGAAGAAACCCTAACTCTTACAATTGGTCCTCTAACTTCAGTGAATCAAGAACATCGAATTTGTTAATCGTTTCAACACCGTAGATCGCCGTCGTACTCCTGTCAGCTGCAGGTTCTGATGTCCTATAATTTCTGCTATGTTTTCTACAATTTCTGTTTTGCTCCCGTACTTGAGAAGACGACATTATTTCGTGCAACGCCTGCGTTTTATTCTTGGGCTGGAAAATTATTTCTTTTTCTTTGTTGGGCTATTCTCGTTTTCTGTTTGAATTTTCTTTTTGATTTAGAGTCTTTGGTTGCCATTCTCTTCGACATATGGCTACTCTGTTTCGTGATTGGAGCTCCACCACAACTCCTTTGTTCTGAGACATAGCTCCTCAATAATCTCCTTCTTCTATAGCCCCCCTCAAATTTGGTGTGGGTGGCTCAACTACACCGAGTTTGTCATGCAATACATTAAAGGTGTTATGGGGGAGCGATTTTGTGAATATATCAGCAATTTGCAAATGTCCGGGAATGTGTTTCACGACCAGAGCTCCAAGTGCAACGCGTTCACGAACATAGTGATGGTTTAAGTCAAAATGTTTTGTTCGAGAGTGAAAATCGGGATTGGTTGTCAGGTACACAACCGAGAAGTTGTCAAATAATAGTTCCGGTGTTGAATGCAAAGGAACATTGAGCTCTTTGAGGACTGAACTCAGCCAAGTAATTTCACTTGCAGTAGCGGACAAAGACTTGTATTCTGCTTCGGTGGAACTTTTAGACACGGTTGGTTGTTTCTTAGACGACCAAGAGATTAGATTAGTGCCTAAGAATGTGCAGAAAGCTTTAGTAGATTTTCTTGTTTCTTTACATCCGACCCAATCGCTATCACTATACGCTAGCAACTTACAATACGTCCTTTGATTAAACTTGATTCCCATAGAGACCGTGCCTTTGATGTACCTTAAAATTCTCTTTAGAAGATCAAAGTCTGATACAGTTGGTAAATGCATCCGCTGACACACAAAATTAACTAAGAATTGCAAATCTGGTCTTGTTAATGTGAGATACTTCAATTTTTCGGCCAGACTGCAAAAGTATATTGCTCTGGGAAAGGCATCTGTTGAGCCATGACATTGTCTATATGCAAAGGCAATGGTGTGAGAATGCTTGAGCAATCACTCATACCTACAAGCGCTAGAAGGTTTTCATCATACTTTTGTTGTGATAAGAAGAGACCTTGCTCATCCCTTTGAACTTGAATTCCTAGAAAGTAGTGTAAGAAACCAAGATCTTTCATCCGAAAATGCTGGTGAAGATCTTTGAGGAATTTATCCATTTTTAAAGAAGATGATCCCGTGATGATCATATCATCAACATAAAGGAGAACAGAATAACATCTTTTCCTTTTGCATAAGTGAATAAGGAGGGATCTGACTTGTTGCAAACAAAACCAAATTCAATTAGATATGAGCTGGATTTATCATACCAGGCCCTTGGGGATTGCTTGAGGCCATAAATAGATTTTTTGAGAAGACACACGTGCTCTGGTTTTTCTTGATCAATAAACCTGGTAAGTTGTATCATGTATACAGTTTCGGTTAATTCTCCATGAAAGAATGCGTTCCTTACATCCATTTGCTTCAAATCCCACTTCATTATAGTTGCAAGATGGAGAACTGCTCGGACTGTTGCCGTTCTAATCACGGGACTATAAGTCTCTAGGTAATCAATTCCTTCGGCTTGATGATAGCCTTTTGCTACAATACGAGCCTTGAGTTTATTCAGGGTGCCATCTGCATTCAGCTTCGTTCTGAAAACCCATCTACTGCCTAACACGTTCATATGTGACAACCGGGGCACTAAGACCCAAGTGTTTGTCTCACGACAATTTTCCATTTCTTCATTCATAGCTTGAAGCCAGCCTGAGTCTTTTAGAGCCAATGTCACCGTATTTGGTTTTGGATAGGAGACCCTACTCGTGAACAATATGTATCGAGGATTTGGTTTGTGAATTCCCATTTTTGACCTTGTTGTCATGGGATGTGTTGACACCACTGGAGGTAATGATTGTTGTGGAACTTCTATTGATGCCGAACTGCTAGAGCTGTGTATAGGTGAGGATGTATGACTAGAAGGGAGAGGGATTCTGTCGCCTATTGGATCGAGATCTAAACTCACTGTACGCCCATCAATCTCTTTCTCTCTCTTGAGTCAGACAAGCTTGGTGTTACAGCTGTAGATTCCGAGTGAGGGTGATGTCCGGAAGTGTGAGCTCTTGCTCAACAATGATACTCGGTGTTGGAGCGCATTCATTTGATGTAGTAGATGATGCACCCGAAGTTTTATTTCCGTGAAAGGATTTTTGCCAAGCTGAGTGAAGTGGTGTCGAATTTATTTACTAGAGATGAGCATATTTATCTTGAAAGGGGAAGATATGCTCATCAAACATCACATGTCTGCTTATATATACTCTGCCCGTTGGTGGAAACAAGCAACGATAACCTCGATACTTCTCGTTATAACCAAGGAACACACATTGTAAGGATCGAGGATCAAACTTGTTATGCGCATAATTCCGAAGCATGGGATAACAAGCACTTCCGAAAGTCCATTGAGCCGAATAAGATGGTGGTTTGCCAAGAAGTTTTTCATATGGTGACCGGTTGCTGTCCAAAACTGAACTTGGTAAGATATTGCTTAAGAAATTGGCGCTGTATAGAAAGCCTCCACTCAATATTTCCTTGGTGTCTTGCTTTGAAACATTAGAGTTAATCCCATCTCTGTAAGGCTGCGATGTTTTCTCTCGGCAAGAACATTTTGTTGGGGCGTATGTGGACAAGAAATATATTGCTTGATTCCACACTCTCGTAGAAGATTTTGAAATTTATTGCATGTGAATTTACCACCTCAATCACATTAAAAAAAATACTAATCTTGCTTTGAAACTGATTTTCAACTTGTCTTTGAAATAGGACAAAGATGTTGTAGAAATCTCACTTGGTTCTTAGCGGATAAAACCAACAAAACCGAGAGAAGTTATCGATAAATACCACATAAAATCGAAAACCTTGTTCTGAAATTATTGGAGCAAGTCCCAATATATCACAATGTATTCGTTCTAGGGGCCTTGTGGCAACAAAAGTGGAATCAGAAAATGGTAAACATGAACTTTTTCCAAGCTGACATGCTTCACAAATTAGCTCTGCTTTCTAATTCATTGAGATCAAGTTATCATTTGATAGTTGCTGGAGGATTTTTGAATGAGGATGTCCAAGACGTCTATGCCATACATCTCCACTTGCGGATTATTGGCGAAATGAATAGAGGACTTGAACTTGAGGTTTCTCCAAGCAATATAGCCCATTATGGACACTTCCCATTACTAGCACCTTTTGCGTTTTCTTGTCAGTAATTCGAACACCATTGCAGTCAAAAACAAAAGCATAAGGGTAATCCCTTGTGAGCTTAGATACTGAGAATAATGACTTTGCAATAGCAGGACAAACTAGCACATCTTTAAGTAAGAGATTACTTGAAGAATATGCTATACTCGTTGAACCGGTATGTGTAATGGGCAACATATTTCCATTAGCTATCATTACAGCATCATTGCATGCATATGGTTGTGTGCTTTGTAGATTTCTTATAGAATTTGTAACATGAGCGGTGGCACCTGTGTCCGGGAACTACTCTTGCCCTCCTTGTTCTGTAACATCGGTTATACGCAGTGCAGCTAGGACGTTTGGGAGCTATTCATGTTGGTATCTATCGTTAAAATGGTGCCAGCATTTTAAGGCTTGATGTCCATTTTTGCCGCATATTTGACATGTCATAATATTGTTTCCTCCATAAGAGCTGGCTGTACTTGAGGAAGACGAAATCTGTTGATGAAATCCTCTTACTTTTGTTGAAAACTGCCCTCTGCCCCTTGAAGAAAAACGATCGAATGCACCACCACATCCTCGGTTGTTTTGTTGAGTGTAATAACCTCGTGAAGCATTAGTTTGAACCGTGTTGAAGGCGAGAGTGGGATTTGTGGAGCTGTCTAAACCATAGCTTTGCAAACGATCATCAAAACTTGTTAGCCTTGGTACTACTAAGTCGAAAGTTGGTTTGGGATGCCCATCCATAGAGCCTTCGATGCTCGTCTTTATGGGCTTATAATCTCTTCCTAAACCTTGCAGGGCATAAAAAATCTTCATCTCTTCACTCACTGGGCTGCCAATGGACGTGAGTTGATCGCACAAGTTTTTGATTTCTCGAAGATACGCACTCATCGGCTTTTCCAACTTCACAATGGTCTGCAGTTTTCTCTACAGCTCGAAGAGTCGGTAAGAAGACACACGATTAAAATGGTGAGCTAAACTCATCCAGACTTGCTACACCGTATTTGCACCAATAACCACGCTTAGAATATCTTCGGAGAGTGAGTCGAGGATCCACGACTGAACCACCTGATCGGCGCGAATCTAGGAGCTCTAATCGGGATTTGGCATTTCTACAGTATATCCATCTATATTTGGAACTGGTAACGCGGCTGGAGGTTGCGAAATGGGTCCGTTAATGAATCCGAGAAGCCCTTGTCACGAGAGGAACGATAAGAACTGACGTTTCCATAAGATGTAGTTTCCCTTCTTGAGCTTTACCGTCACACAATTTGTGATATTTAGTGCTGGAGTTGTGAAAAGTACATGGATCTTCCTTCCATGGTGCTCTAATACCATGTAAAAACTTTTAAAATGAAGATGATTTAAACTTTCAAACTTTTTGTTTTCATTGTATTTTCTATCTGATGCAAAAACGATTACATAGTTTGAGTTTTATACATAAGAGAAGAAACCCTAGGTATTAGAAATGGTCATCTAACTTCAATGAATCAAAAACGTCGAATTTGTTGATCGTCTCTACACCGTAGATCACCGTCGTACTCTTATCAGCTACATGCTCTGATGTTCTGTAATTTCTGCTCTGTTCTCTGCAATTTCTGTTTTGCTTCCGTACTTAAGAAGACGACATTAGTTCGTACAACGACTGCGTATTATTTTTGGACTAGAAAATTATTTATTTTTCTTTGTTGGCTGTTCTTGTTTTCTGTTTGAAGTTTCTTTTTGATTTCCACCACACCTCCTTTGTTGTGAGACGTGGCTCCTGAATAATCTCCTTCTATATTTTCTTTTGTCATTTTCGGTTTATCGACGGAAATTCTAACACACAGTCTAAAACCTTCGATTTTTCAATAAATTTTTCATCACAGATAGAGATCATTGCACCGAGTGAATAACACTTCTTTTCAACCAGATGAAAGTAATTTCACGCACTCTGTTTCAAAATTCATTCTGCATCAAGTTTTGGACCATAATAAAATCTCACTAAGCTAAGATCACCGATTAAAAACACCGAAGAATGAAGAAATGACACAACAATACAAAGAAGAGTTACCGTAAAACATAATCCGATCACCAATATCATCATTTAAGATAAATAAAGTAAACAACAAATATATTTCTTTCAGAACCCGAAACAGCGAAACTCATTAATCAAAACGAAAACAGCATTTAATATTAAATAAAGAGATTTAAGATGGTTTTAGTCTTCTAGATCTCATCTTCATCAACCTGATACTTTTTAATTAGCTCAGAGCAAAACACATCGGTAACTTCTTTCTCGAATCCCATGTTGTTGGCGTGTCTGATCTGCGAGGCAATGCCATTGTAATGGTTTAAGATCACTCGAGACTGTTCACGTCCTGGGGAGATTTTATGGCAGCTTTCGTCTGAGCTTTTCACAAGCATAACATCACACATCTCGTCTTTGTGATCTTCGTGGACAACAAACTTGTAGTTTCCTTCTTTGTCTGATACAGCCTCGTCTGTGTAAATCTCCTCCATTGTTCTTCTGTCTTTGCACACAAGCTTCACCGTTGCACCTAAATAACCAAATACATCATTCAGTGTCGTATCTTCGAATTTTCAGATGTATTGTCAATTTAAAAAGCCAGATCTAGGACAAAAGCAGATAATCTCAGATCTAACATAAAAATGTGTTTCAACAGTAAGCGAAGCTCTCAGATCTACGAAATCAAACACTAAAAAGGAACGAAATCTCAGGGAGATCTAGCGAATCCATAAGGTCTCTGGGTGAAAAAGAAGCAGAAACTTAAGGTTTAGAGAGAAAGAGATGAAATGAAATATACCGGGAATGAAGTAGGAAGATTCAGCAGTCTCGAAGCCGAATTTGCATGTGTCACAGTAAGTGCGACCTTGAACCACCATAGTATTCTTACCAACACTTGGCCTTCTTGCCGCCATAGCTATCGCCGGCAAAATACAGAGAGCCATCAATAACACAAGTTTCGCCATTTTGGAATCCTAATCGCTAGAGAGAAAGTGAAGAAGGAAGAAAACGCAGTTAATGAAGTTTAAGACAGTGGAGGAGCGAATCTAGGAGGAAGATAAAAGCGCGTGAGTTTTAGTAAGCGATTAGGGGCAGTTTCGTCAGTTCCCAGTAAAATATGTTAACGTGGCATTAGATTATTGGAATAATTCGTGTGGACCCCAAACGCTCTGTACAAAAAAGGCGGTTGCGTGATCGCAGCTGGATACCTGTGTTTCTCGCTTCCGGTGCTCACATGGGAAGAGAAGAAAGCATCAAAATTTAATGTTTTTATATTTCTATAATTTATAACAAATTAGGGGTCACAAAATGACGGTGCTGCTAAATTATTTGAAAGCTACAAAAAAATAAAATAATAATTGAATAAGTCCATTTTGTTTCCTTGGATCTGCTATTGGCCCATTAGGCTCACTGACTGGTCTTAGTAATAATGTTATCTAGTCCAAATTGGATTGATACTTTTCGGCCCATATTATTAACAGTTTTCATGTATTTTATTTAATTGCACCTTTGTATTTGATCAAGGTTTAGACTCAAACTTTATTGAATATATATTTTACTGATAAATTGTACTAATTGATGAATTTTATGATGTGTATGTTATTAAAATTAAACTTTCTAACTCATATTTTCTTATAGCAAATTTACCGTATAATTACATTAACTTATATCATCTATTGTACTTAATTTGGACACTACATCACGGTTGTGTTAACCTAGTATTATAACATAAAACTCTACATTAGACTCGGAATAAAAAGGAGCAATAACATTTATTGTACAACTGGATTACAAAATTATAAAATAATGGATGGCATATTTGCACGTGTATTCTCAATAATCTTATCCCCACATTTAGAATAATTTTATTGAAACTTAGAAGTATAACCCAAGATTTACGGGACAACTTCTTATTTCATGTCCCCTCCCAAGAAACAAATACCATACACATTAACACATTTATGGCACAAACTCTATTATTATTTCTTTGCCAGTTTTTAATTAGCTTATACGTTTTTAATTAGAATCATGAGCATTTTGTGAAACCATGCTTCGTTCTTAACCTCTTTGTACTGAAAGCAAAACTAGAGAGCAAAACTCAAACAATCTGTTCAAAAACAATCATTCACAAAGTCAGTAACAAGCAATGGATATTTTCTAACATTAATGAATAAATAAAAGATTGCATGAGTTATTCTCGGTTTCTTATTATCTTCATTGGTCGAGAAAGAAGCCATGCAACAATCTCCATTTATATCTTGGATTTATTTTTATTTAGCTTTCTAATTTAAAACATAATCACACAGCTTTTAATTTGTTTCATTAATATAATAATTGAGGAGTATGGATGCTAGGTTGGAGCGATGAGAAAGAGACGTTGGAATTCAGATAGTTGGCCAAATTTGATGCCGACACATGCCAATTTGGCCAACTTGCATTATTGTATTACTCACTTGATACGTTAAAAATGTTTAATATCAACAAAATTTGTTCACAAAGGAATCTAAATGTGAGATATTATCAAAATTTTAAAATATATAAAATTTTAATCCCTACAATTTCCGATTAACTCTAGAGTACTCTGAAGAAATTACTCTTCGTTAAAAAAAATTGTTTCATGCAAAAGTCTTGAATTTTATGAGTTTTTAACTCAAAAGTAATTACTAGTGGACAAAAAGTATTATTTTATATATATCCTTTCAAAATATGACATTTTAGCTTCATTTATTTTCAGACCAATTTCCATTTTTAATAGGTAATAATATATATAGCCATATAAGACATAACTATCAAATCATTTGATGTTTCATTTTCTCTATCTTAAAATCAAATAATGATAAATAAATAGATTCATATTATGTTAAAAATGTTAATTCATTCTTTCTTTCAGCCAAAAAAATTCTTTCAAAAATGTACATTAGACGTTAATTTATTTTTGCTGTCGTGCTAAATTGAAAGAAACTTAAGACCTCATCTGATATACGTGTCTATTAATTATGGCTACAATAAAGTGTAAAGAGAGAACTAAATTATCTTGTAATTTTGTCCAAGTTTTTAAACAAATGGAAACAATATACAAAAAAAACTCATTAGGAAATAAGAATCCATCAAAACTGTGACGTACTTTAAAGAAAAAGAAAAGGAAAATAAATGAGAATCTACTAATTTTTTCCAAGTGGTGAATTCTGGGACCCATGAGGATTCCTGACTCAAGCAACATCGTATTTAATTAACCACATCTCTCTCTCTCTTTCTATACATATGTATTCATGTGGTTATAGTGTATCGTAGTAAATAGAACACCATATGTCTATTAAACATGAGTGTATGAAAGTACAGTCTACCGATAGTACAAACTAGTACATAAACTTTACTTAACCTAAATTGCCAAATTTGAATTCTCTAACAGAATTAGACGTATTAGTTTCAGCTTTTAATGTTAAGTACAATACAGTTGTTATGATTTTCAAAGAGTATATATATGATCGATTAACCAAGTCTATTTATTTGTTTAAATAACAGTTTTACTGCATTACAAAAATCTACTACAAAAGAATGTAACTTTTAACATACGATGCCAAAAAACGACTTAATTTACCTAACAATACATGCAAATGTGGATAAACTTACTTTCATTAGGTGACAGTAGTTCTTAAGAATCAAATTCATACTTCACAATGTAAAAAATATAACTAATAATTGATCAACTATTGAAATTAGGGTTTCCACTCCCTTCAATATCTTAAAATGAAATCTCACCTACATAAAATCTCTGTAAATTAATTTGTATTCTTAATTTTTCGCATTAAACACTTAAAAATCAAAAGTCTGGCATCAATTTGTTTTTTTTTCAAATAAAAAAACGTGTAAATTTTGAACCGTGGAAAAGCATCCAAGAACACCAAAAACACGAGGAGGATTAACAGTAACACCCAATAGGGTATATTCTATCACGGTTAATAAACAGTTGTTTTATATATGTATTACTCATCATAATCATATACAAAACACATAGCAAAAAACCACATATATATAAATTATATGTATATGAAAATGGGGATTACACGGCGGATGAAGCTCTCTCTCCTTTGCCGGCTTTCGCGGTGGCCGCCACCGCCGACTTACCTTTCTCTTTCCTCTCGTCCTGTGCCATTTGCTCTTGCCTGCACTCTGAGCTACAAAAGGCCGTATCTCCCCTGCCATTTTAATTACTAATCATCGAAACCCCGATATCATTTATAGCTAATCATATTTCAGTAATGGGTTTTGCTTTCAAAGTCAAGAATTTTTTTTAATTAATTATATATATATATACCTGTACATATAGATGTCGCGGCCGGGAACAAGTAAACGTTCGCAGAGGGAGCAAGATCTTAAAAAGTGTCCAGCGTCGGAGAAATCGCCTGAGTGCCTCCTCAAGTTACCTCTCGGTGAGACCATAGCTAAAAACCGTTGATCTAATAACCCACGGTGTTGATCAACGGCTGCTTTGGAAGCGTAGGTTCCCATCACGGGATTTTGGCAGGGATTCTGCTGGTCTGATTCACCAGGAAGATTCAGATCGAACTTTATCTCCGACAGACTCGTAGTTCTATTAATTGGTGGTCGTTGTCTCTTTCCAAGCAACATCGTAATAGTATGTGTGTGTGCTCTGTTTCTGTTCCTCGGTTTGTTTTAAGCTCTGAACAGAGCAAATCTAGAGAGAGAGAGAGAAAGGAAGGAGTGAGGAAGGAGAAGGGACAGGGAAGATAAAAGAAGAACCATAAACTGAGGACTCGATCTAAACCGTTGATTTATCTGATCTAATTATATTCGGGTCATTATAATGCCACGTCAGAATTCTAAACATTTTGCATTTATTCTGTTTGTACTATCTTGTGAAAAACGAAATAAACTATATCATTAATTAACCATTTCTTCTCTTTCACTAACTTCCAGTGCGATCGGCTCCGGCACTGTTACGGTTTTCCGGTCGACGTCATCTCCGGCTTCGGTCATACCTTTTCCAGTTTCTGGATCTTTTGAAATAAATAGATGCACGAAGAAGATTGGTTAGTTCATGCATGTTACTCGTCGTCATCAATCGTGGAAACATTCCATTTTTTATGTTGTGTGCAACTTTAGGGTTTAAACAAGAGATGAGACAGACGCAGTTCACATTATAGGATTAAAGATGGAAACTGATAATAATGAATTTAATATTCTGTTAACGAGTAAGACTTAACTACATAAAGTATTGTCAAATTCACTTCTTTTGATGTATCTTCTCACTGGATGACACATATCTGCTTATGTAATAATTTTCTTCCACTTTCCGATTTCTCTAAACGTTTTTTATTTAACAAACATCGTTAAATTTACATGTTTAATCGTAAAAATTGATCTTAGATTCTTAAAACTGTATTTGATATAAAAGTATGATTATTAACCTCAAATCCAACAAAATTCAAACAAAACCAAAAAGCTAAAGGTGTCTGGGGTCACATGTCGAGTAAGTGGATCAACTTATATGTGGGAATTTGTTTTTTTGTTTTTTAATTCGATTAAGTTCAGATTAAATGTTAATATCTTGATATCAAATATAAATTAAACAACTTGAAATAGTTTGAATTTCTTTGGTAAGAAAATAATTTGAGTTATCTCATGTTATTGGATCATAAAATTTTAAGTTTTGTAAAAATTAGTGTTATAGGTTTATAACTATGGATATCCGTTTGAAACCAAATGTTTCGATGGATACCAATGATTGTTTCTCTTTCGTCATTTCTAACAAATTTAACTATAACGATTTTTTCTACAACCGCTAAAATAAATTTTAAACCCTTTATTTACATGTGGTTATATATATTGAATGTGATTGAAGTGGTGACTTAATTGTAAAAATTCCTTTTAAATTTATTATCATTATAAACATTGGTGCTTGTAAATACTTTTAAGATCTTTTACATAAACGTTCTTGATTAAATACGCAAAAATGTAATTCTTGTGTTTTATTAAAGCATTTAAACATTTGGGGAAATACATCCTTCTTAGACTATTTAGTATTTACAATCGGATAGTTGAAAAAAAAATTTCATTATTTGAATCGCTTTAATGATGTGTTGAAGAGAGTGCTGAATCTGAGGTGGATTAATTGTGTGTGTGTCACGTGGCGCACAGTGATTGGATATTGAGATTGGTATAAAAGGAAGGGATTTAGATACGTGTTGTGCTATCACTGGCTGCTGGAATTCCTGAGATTCTTTTTCATCCTAATTATTTTATAGTAAATTAATTTGTGTTTTATACCACATTTCATAATTTTTCAAACTCTATAAGTACGTATTGTTTCATTTGTTTTGGATACCTAAAAACGAACTTTTTACAATAATTTTTTTTATTATCCTCCAATACATTATTTTTTATATGATCACATTTTCTGAATTTTCACAGGAGAGGTTCGATCCATGCAAATGAGTGGTGAGTTTAGGAGAATCTACCATTATGATTTTCATCTCTAGTCGTAATTTATGTTTCACATTATCAAAAATTTGTGTCAAGAAACGGCATTGAATTTTATCAAAGAACAAAAATCTAGAAAATTGCTAATTGAACGAAAAACTCAAAAAAGTTTTAGTTCGATCCATCTAAAAAATATTTTATGATGGATGGGTCATATATCTATTTCTTTATGTTATAGTTCTTTTTAGTATCTTACAATAAATCTAAAATTTAACATATCATTCGACAAAATACCCATTAGACTAATGGCTCAACAAATTAACAATAATTAACTTTCCACATCAGCGATAGTTGCACCGAAAATTATTTGTCGAAATAAAGCCAAAAGAAACAATAATAATTGCAAGAAAACTGATTTGAATTGTAAAGTAATAATAAAGATAAAGAAAATTGAAAGGGAAATGTTGTTATTTGGTTCCTCACGTCTTGGCTACAAAAAATGGACCACTTTATTGTTGTCAACGTTTAATTCAATTTGCCCTTTGCAATTTTCATAGAGCATTTTCTCGTTTCTCCACTTCACATGCCTTACTCCTTTCACCAAATTTTAACATTTTCACCATATAATTTCTTTATGAAGATTTTAATGTCATTCAAAACATATTATATGTTGTCATGAAAATCGAAACCACAACAGAACCTTATGCTGATTGGTGCATTGTAATTAAGATTAGCAATAATGGCACATTGTCCCACAATGGTCGGTCTCATCTCGTAAGCCTCGAAAAGTTTTTTTTTATAAATTAAACTATTATTTTAAGAAACAAGAACAGTATAAGTTTTGTTGATTTCAAGCATTAATGATATAATTTTGTTTTTATCGTGAATATGATAATGAAAGGGAAGCTGAAAGTGAAGTGGAATTTGGTGCTAATAGAGGATTGGGTATGATTGAGAGGACAAGTGGACACACAACACAAGTGAGTCAAAAAAGTGAAGAGACGATTTGTTCATTTTCTGGACACAACACAATCGGTCCCAACTCCAATTATCAATTTCGAAATTGAATGTGGGCCATCTTCTCTTTCACTAGTGGGCTTCATCATATGCCCCCACACACTTCATTATTTGCTTATTTGTCAGAAATGGTTCTTTTTATTATTTATCTTTTTTGATGATTGACAATTGACAAGTTTCAGATTTATGTGAAAAGGGTGTAAAGAAAAAATAATTTTAATTTGTTTTGGGTGGTTTAATAGTTTAAGTAGTAATAATAGTTTATTTACCAATACAAAATTTAGAGAAAATGGAGGATAAGACCTCTTCAGAGACATCTTGGCCACTGATCTGAGCAAGAGCCAAAGCAGCTTCTCTCAACTCGATAGTCCAGAAATCAATCGGAATCTCATCTTTGATTGCATCTCTTAGTCTCGCAAGCGCCTCTTTGGTCCGCACCAGTTTTTCGCATTGTCTCTGATACAAATGCAACATTCAAAAGTTAATGGACAGAAACAGAATTACAGGTAAGAATTGAGACAAACCTGATTCACGGTCCATTGATGTCCTCCAGTGGGGACACGATCAAGACCAAGAATCTCTAATATTGTCTCTTCAAGCTCTTCAATTCCTTGACCAGTAACAGCAGATGTTAAGACACATTTATGGAAAACTTTTTCCTTCTTCCTCTTTTTATCTTTTAGTTGATCACAACAATCAGGAGAAGCACAATCGATTTTGTTCATCACCAGAATCATAGGCTGCTTCAAATAAAAGAGACGCAAAACAATCATCAAATGACTACTCTGAAAGAAAAAGAAGGAGTTAATATCGAAATTACCTTGTTAGATTGGATCTTATGTAAAAGCTCAGTGTCTTCTTCAGTCCAGCCTTCGGCAGCATTCACCGCCATGATTATGACATCAGCAACCTTAGCAGTGGTTTCTGATCTCTCAACTCCTGCATTTTTTTGCTTTTCAAGTTCTGAGATTTGGCATTTCTTGGGCTTGTAAATAATACTGACCTATTTTTTCGACAATGTCATTGGTTTCTCTGATGCCAGCAGTGTCAAGAAGAGTGATAGGCACACCACGGATTGTAACATTAGCTTCCACAACATCTCGTGTAGTTCCAGCAACTTCCGTAACAATGGCTCTCTCACTCTGCACGCTAAAATTAAAGCACCGTGGAAATGTGACTCTATTTGAATAAATAGACTTAAAGATTGCAATTTTCTGTTCCCACAAATATAGTTATTCTGTTTCCATACTTTGCTCCAAGCATTTAAAAGACTTGATTTCCCAACATTTGGACGCCCAACAATAGCTATCTGCAATATTTCAGTAGGAGCAATAGATGAAAAAAGAAATACAATACGCTTAAAAAGCTTTCAAAACATGAACAAGAAGGCGCATATCTGTTGTAAATTTACCTGCAACCCGCTTTGAAGAAGCTTGTCATAATTTGCTGTATCTAATGCACTTTCTACGTCTTTAGACATGCTGTTTATTTTGTTAATAACTGAGTCTATATCTAGTGGTGGCATCTCGTCCTCAAAGTCTAAACGAGCTTCGATTTCAGTGAGGAGCTCAATGCATTGTGCTCTTAGTGATTTAACCAAAGATGAAAAACCTCCCTAAATAAAAGAGTTGAGAAGAACACTTATAGTTATTAACAACGAACATAGACAAGCTCCATTAAGCTATTACATACCATTAATCGCAAAAGGCGCAAAATGTATACCTGAATCCCTTCCAAAGCAGCATCTGCAGCAGCAGCAGATTTGGCCGAGATAATTTTTTCGACGTTTTCAGCTTGCGTAAGGTCTAAACGCCCATTGAGAAAGGCCCGAAGTGTAAACTCTCCTGTGAATGCGTCACAAATTCGGCCAAAACAAAAATGATTCAAAATCTGTAGATAAAACTCACAGATGAAGTCATACATAACCGAAGAATCCCAATGACCAAATCTGACCTGGTTCTGCTAATCTTGCTCCAGCTTCAACACATGTTCTCAAAACTCGCCGCAGACAAACTTCACTCCCGTGACATTGGAGCTCAACTACATCTTCTCGAGTGTATGACCGAGGAGCCAACATGGCCACAGCTAAAACCTAAACAATTAGTCACACTTTAATGATCAAACACTTGAAAAATCTATAATCCAACTGTGCAAACAAATTCCGATGTTTTCCAAGTTAAAAAAATCGTGCTCTAACCATAAAGCCAGTAATTTGATTGTGCAGAAATCGAAACAATAAGTATAAGAAATTGGAAACTTTTTCAATTCAACCTCGTCAACAACATTGCCTTTAGAATCAACGACAACTCCATATTCCATGAAATGGCTCCTGGGCCGCCATGAATCCGAATCCGACTCCGAAATGGCAGAATCATTACTCGCTTTCTTCCTCCTTTTCTTAGCCAAACGAAAGATTCGCCGTCCAACCTCCACAGCCTTCGGTCCCGATAACCGCACGATTCCCACAGCACCAGGTGGCCCACCGATCGACGTCACGATCGCTACAATCGTGCTTGAGTTCTGAAACCGATCGACGTTATCGAATGCGTCGTCTACCTTGTCCACAAGACCCACTACACGCTCATCACCCTTAAACACAAGAGAATTCTTCTCTGCAACAATCAGAAAAAAAATAAGAAATAGGTTTTACATAAACTGGGAACCACTGGAATCGTTTCTGCGTCATTGACCTGATGACGCAGCGCAGGGTTTTAGAAGAGGGGTTTTAGGAGAAGTAGAGAATAAAAGAAATATGAGATTCTTAGAGCGAGGCCTCGAGATTCGTTTGCCTCTGGTTATGAACGGCGTGGTTTGTCGGAGAAGATGAACGCCGACGGTGCGGAAGGAGAGGAGAATCTCCATTGAATCTGTAATCTAAAAGCTCACGGATAACGCCGACGGCGACAACGAACACAACAGAGATAAATACAAAACGCTGCGTTTTCATAAAGAAATGGCTTTATGTGGATAACATTATTTGGGCTTTTATAAGATAAGAGCCCAAAAATAGATTTCTGCCCATCGTATTGTTATAATAATCGAGGCAATACTTATCCCTAATATATTATCTGACAAACTTTTTAACAAAGTAATCTTATCTTCACGTGTTAATAACAAAAATATCATGCTGACGTGTCAATACCACAGCGTGTTTCAGCTTAAATATATAAAAGGGTTTAAATTACTATAATAATTACAATACATACCACTGATATTAATTTGGTTAGAGAATAAATATAATTTATTCAACTAAGAAAAAAATACTATTACATTTGTAAAAACAATACTTTTTATTTTTTTAAACTTTTTATACGTTAATTTATAAATAACTTCAAATAAATATAAATAGAATTAAGTTGCTATAATAATCTCTAATACATTATTTGACCAACATTTTAATAAAATAATTTTACTCTGACGTGTTATTAACAGAAATATCATGCTGACGTGTTATTACTAAAATAAATTTATTAGAGTTTAATTTATTAGAATAAATTTATATATCAAATAAATATATAAATGAGTTTAATTTATTAGAATAATTATAAGTATATCATTTTTATTAATTTGGTTATATAATTAATATATTTTATTAAACTAACAAAAAAATACTATTAAATTCGTAAAAAATAATTATTTTTCTTTTCTTAATTTGTATATATAAAAATTAATATTAAAAGTAATTTTAAATAAAAGTTAAAATTATATAAATATTTAATTTATATTTACTAATAAAATATAGTTTACTAATATTTTTCTCTACGCATGGCGTGGGTATGAATCTAGTTAAATTATTATTTTTTTATTTGTTATACTTGTAATCAACCTAGCAATGAAACATTACATTCTGTTTTACAATTATTTTGATTGTTTGGTACAACTAAAATTTTATGATCAACCGCAATCATAACCGTCAATAATTAATAAACGAATAATATATTAGTGTTGACTACAACCACCGACGACAAATAACGAATAAAACTAAATTAAAATATTAGTTTTTAGCCTTTTTTAACCACTGTTGTATAAATGTGGTTTGTTACGAAATTATTAAAATAAAATTTTGTATAAAATGCAAATTTATTGGTGTTTTCAATAATAATTTCAGACAATTATAAAGAGAACGGATTATTAGAATTATTTGTTGAAGGTGGTGAATGTTCGCCCGAGCGAGCCCGAGCTCGGTCCAATGCTGGTCCGGCCCAATACAGCGAATGCCCATTGCTTAAAAGAGTAGATACGCCCTTATCGAGCAGTCATCAGACAGATCAAAGACCCGTCCGATCTCATTGACTATCGAGGACGGCGGCGAGTCCCAGTGTCAGCATTAAATGATATTTATGAGTATTTATAACTAGCAATGATTATGGCGTTGAAAATTAATCGAGCTGCGAATATAAAAAAAGAGTCCCGCGCCATAATTGAGATCTATATTTTAATAACTCAGACTCATAACGAACACTAACTATTTGTAACCGATCTCAGTAAATCAATATTCATAATCTTTCGTTTTCTTAAATTCTTCGCCTAATCTTCCGATTGATCTGAACAAATATAGAAGTTGATCTAGCGCATTTCAGTTCCGGAATCTAAGATCCAACATTATTGATACAGTTTTGAATCATAATGGCAATACAAAGCGTATGGAAAATGTAATTTGCCAGTATAATTGGAAAGGAGTTTGTAAGGTCTTGACTTGATCAACATAACACAAGGGGAAGTTCTATGCATGTATATTGGTGTGGAAAATATTAAATATATGCAACCAAAAGATTTGGGCTTCTAAATTTAAAAATTGTCTTTCCAATAATGTTTTTCTTAGGATGAGTGTATTTTGCAACTTGTGATTATATGTATGTTACTTCTCCAATTACATAAATTTATAATTTAATAGGAAAAAAGGTATTTGGCTTTGTTTCGGGTCCAGATTCATATCGACGTCCGTCCTGATTTAAAACAAGTTATTTGCTAACCTACCCTATTGACTCATTATATAATAATGAAATTAAATACTATATGATGGACTGGTGCTAACTGCTAACGTATATGGATATGGTCATGTTTTTTGTAATTTTTTTCCATGGATAAGATCGTCTAATATACCTGTATACAATGCGTTTTAAATTTCCAACATGTCACGTTATACTACCCATTTAATTTGTGTTCTAATCAATTATTCCAGAAAATAGGTCTCAGAATATCCTGTCACTATTGAAAATTTTAGTTACGAAATTGAATTGATAGAAGATTTGGATTTGAGATGCTGTGGAGGCTACATTGTGTAAATCTAGTATTTATTACAGAAGTTGAACAACAAGACGCTAAGATGGGACCCAGAGGTCAACTTTACACTTGACCTCTTATATGATAATCATAAAAGAAAATTAAAAAGAGGTCCAAAATACAACAATCGAAGGCGATGGTCATTTTTTATAACACTCAGAGCATCTTCTTTCTTCGTCATTATCTTCATCCTCTTCTTTCTTCTTTCTTGTAATTTTCAGACCTCATCGGAGAGTTTTGGACAGCAAGCTTCTACGGCGTCAGCCACCGTCAGAAAAATCTTGTCGTGTCCTAACATGTCGGCAAAGTGAGACAAGTGTAGCTTGCCTATCACCAACGGTCCAGGATTTGCAAGAATCAGCTGTTCATTATTATTACAAAACACAATTTCATAACTCAGATAAAAAGGTACTTTTCTTCAACTAAAACTTCACTTTTATTAATTGGTTAATCTTTAAATGTAGTATACGTGTGTATATGTACCTGAATATCTCTTTTCTGGAGAGATTTGTATAAGTCTTCTAAAGCGTGAATACCGCTTGTATCAATATCCGTAACAGCTGAAAAATAATAATGGTATAATTAATACTGTTAATCGTTGTTTATTGAGAAAAAATTAGAGATAATTAAGAAAAAAGGATTAAGAAGGGAGTAAAGCTAACTTACGTGACATTTCGATGATGAGAAACTGAATCCTGGGTAGGCATGCTGCTTTAACCTTCTCTTCTTCCTCTAGTAACCATCTCTGGATCCTGCAAAATTAAGATTACCAAATTAGGTTTTCTTCTGAGGCAAGTAACATTTCTTGGTCAGGGTCAAAGTTTCGTTGAAGGTTTACCTTTCTCTGACGTAATTTGAGTTGGAGAAGTAAATCGCGGAGTCGACACGAATCGTAAGAACCCCTGGAACCATAGTGGCCTCAGGATACTGTTGAATATTCCGGTAAACGGAAGTTCTCGGAATATTTCCAAGAACGGCGGTTCTAGGTCGTGTTACTTGCAAGAGAATCTTAGCAAACGATATAGAGACCTGTCCACCAAACAAACACACAAAAGAATCAGCAAACTAAAGATTGCAAAGGAAATAGACTCATCGTGATTGTCTTGAGACAACATACGGCAATAAGAAGTCCAATCTCAACGGAAACAAAGATGACGCCAAAGAAAGCTCCCATACAAGCGATGAAGTCGAGCTTATCGACTTTATAAATCAAAACAGCAGCTTGGATATCGATCAAAGGAACAACGGCGTTGATGATGATAGCTGCGAGGATGGCGTTTGGAGTGTACTTAAAGAGAGGAGTGAGGAAGAGTAATGTCAAGAGAACGACGATTGACATTATGATGTTTGAAACCGCCGTTTGACATCCAGCCATGAAGTTGACAGCTGATCTTGAGAATGATCCTGTGGCTACGTAGCAAGAAGACATCGATCCAACAACGTTCATTACACCTAATGCTACCATCTCTTTGTTACCGTCGATTTGGTAGTCTTTCATTGCAGCAAATGTTCTTCCAATTGCTACAGCTTCCTGTAAACAAAAGATTAAATATTCGGGTTTATATGAACAAGTTGGATGCGAAACCCTTATGACCAATTGGGTTTAAGATTGAAGCATGCATGCATGAGTCTTTGATTTGGACTTACTGTTAAGGCCACCATCCCAGCGACTACACCTATGCGAATTCCCTTAGCAAGGTAATCGCCGGAGAAGTATATCTGATGAAAAGAGGAAGGATTGATGCCTTTGTCTACGTGTTTCACCTTCATTCATCAGAAAATGAATCAGGTTAACACAATGTCGAATTTCTTGATAGATAAGTAACTAAATAAGAATAGGTTTAGGTCTTACGATTTGAACTCCTTGTTTGTCTGCTCGGGTTATGTAGACGAAGAAGGTGGAAATGACAACGGATATCAATGGCGCAATTGCTGGAACCCAGAACAGTTTCTTCCTCTTCTTCCCCTGTTCCACCATCAATCCAAGAGATATCAGAATCAAAACGAAAAGAAAAATATTCAATGTTTTGATAATATTGTCTTACGATGAGCTTAGTGGTAAGAAGAAAGGTCAAGAAAGATGCACCGATGAGTATAGTCTGCCAATTCCACTACACAACCAAATTGATAAGGAATTAGTTTAGAGATTCACACTATGGAGGAATCAAGAAAATGATCACTGGAGAGAAAGCAGGAATCTTAATTACGCCGTGATGAGCTGAGCTAAAGACAGAGTCAAGAACAGCGATGATATCCGTTTTCTTGGTGAATTTCTTGATCCCTAGAAACCCTTTAAGCTGCTGAAGAGCGATAGTGATGGCTGCGCCACCCATGAAACCAACCACAGCCGCATGTGAAAGGAAATCGATCAAGAACCCTAGTCTGAGATTGGTAAGAAAGCAACAACAAAAAATGAAAACTTTTAAATTTAGACAGAATTTTAAATCAACAGGATATCAAATTTTACCTGAAGAATCCAAGGGCTGCTTCGGTGACACCTGCGAAAAACGTGGCAGTGAAGGCAAGGCGGAGATATTCATCAGGATTTGTGTTTGGATCGATCTCAGCTCGAAGCAGCGTGCCTAATAGCAACGAAACCACAGCGACGGGTCCGATTGCTATATCCCTTGAACTTCCCATACAAGCGTAGACCAATGGAGGAACAAAACTCGAATCTGTAAAATCAAAATCAACCAAATTGAGTTTACGATTTATCCCCTCGTTTTTCAAATAATTAATGACCAGTGAGATTAATCAGAAATAAGTCAAAATCTAACTTACATAAACCGTATTTGGGGTCAAGATTAGCGAGCTTAGCATAACCAATATCCTGGAACCAAACATGAAATATCGCATAAGAAACAAAGAAAGGATATATTACTTGTGACACAAGTAAATATGTAACTTTGGTTAGGTTTTTGCACCTGAGGAATGCAGAGACTTGCAATAGTTAAACCAGCGATGAGATCGCCTCGAAACTTCTTGAGGTTGTATTCACGTCCCCAATCGAAAACAGGGAAGACCGATTGGAGCCCGAGCATGAACTTCTTGGACTTAGGTTGGTCCTTAAAATGCCTGAGAGGATCATCGTGGAAGAATGTTTCTTTGAATGTGTACATGAAATCATTGAAGACGTTTTGCTTCGGTGGTATCCCTACTTTATGCCGGGAGGGCGATGATTTGATCGGAAGATCGCCACCGTCCGTCGCTGGACTTACATCGCCGACGATAGGGTGAGCTCTCGCCGTCATAACTATGTATCTGCAATCAGAAGAAGAGACTAGTTCGGTTAGTTTAGTTTTCAATTATTGAGGTTCTGGAATTTTTTTGTCTGTTTGATATGTGAGAATAGGGAATGGAATCGAACCAGGAGAAAGCTATAGCTGGAAAACGGAAGAAAGAGGATTTTTATTTGAAGTTTTACTAACTGTGTGATTATAAAGCAACGTTGTTGAACTTCATTTATAACGAACTTTTTTAGGAGATTGTTTTCAGTTTTGTAATCGTGTAAAGAGTGTCATCATATAAATTGATGAATCTGGATTGCTAAGGGACCAAGTGCATTAACAGCAAAGTCTATGCAATTTTTTTATTCGGGTCGATCGACTTAAAATTAAAACAAATCAAGCTAAGTCAATGGTTTATGTGTGCCAAACTAAAAACAATCTTAATTCAACGATCTCGCTTACTTTCTGCCATAAGGAGAGATCGTTGACCAGAATGGCTACTGCCACGTGGCACATTACAGAGATTAACAAAGATAAATACGGTAAGTGCTAATATTTATCCATGAGGGAAAACGCAGCATTTACCGTATTAATTTAACCCAATCTTTTAGTTATATTAATTTAACCAAATCTTTTAGTTATATTAATTTAACCAAATCTTTATTTTTTACCGATATTTTAAATATTTCAATTCGATACAAATTCAGATGGAACCGAACCGAATCCCTATCAAAATTCTAATATATCTAAATAGATCTAAATTTTTAGTATTGAAGTACCAGAAATCCAACAAAATTGATCCAAACTCAAACGATACCCAAATATCTATGTTTATTTTATATTTAGCTTTATTTTAGCTAGAGTATAGACAATTATAAGAGGCATCACATTATTAAGGAAATAGTCCTTAATGAATGGAGTAGCATTTGATTTCCAGATGTTTTCATCGTTTGCTTGAACATAATTTTTTTAAAAAGAAATACTTAAAAGACCTAGATAACTAACATAACTGAGCACAATTTTAGAACGAAAACTTAAAAAACTGCAAAGCAAACCTAACTCAGATGTGTTTTATTTTGTTGGGTTCTAATGTGGGGACGACTCAACATCTTGTCCAAACAGAAACTATGTAGCAGTAGCTGTTACGTCATTTTCCTAAATATTTAAATCTATTTATTAGAATTTAAGGATCAAATACAAACATTAAATAATAACATCTTAATAATAACTAAGTCAGTTTCGGGACAATGTTTTTTTTTTGTGCAAAGTGAGGGACTCTTATAAACTTTTCAAGCTAACAAATATCAAAGAAATTATAAGGAACTTTTCAGTTTATAAGCAAAAAATTTTGAACGTTAAGCTGATTTCTATATCACAAAAATCTGAAAAGTTAAAATCCAATCTATTTAGAACGTTAAGCTGATTTTTCAATCAATTTTTTAAACTAATTCTGCCATATTATTTTAACAAAAAGTTTGCTACCAGTTGGAGGGAAAATGAGTGCAACATAATTTGACTTTGTTATTAATATAAGTATGCATGATTGAACGTGGGTTTATTGATATATTATCGAAGAAAGATTTGTAAATTCCTCCGTCAGATAAAGACCTTCCTAGTTCTATGCACTATTATTGTATATAGTCAATTAATATAATGTTGGATTATTATTCTAATACCACACCCAACAACACAACATTGACAAAGGAATCAAAACTATGATTAAACATTTTGCAAGCACGTGTATATTCTATAAATGAGAAATAAAAATACAGATTAGTGGGTAAAATAACAATATGCATAACCATTGATATTTGATAGTTGGAAGATGAAACAATCACTTACCTTGAAAAGAAAAAGAAGAATAAGATCTCCTTTTTAGCCTTTTCTTCCAACAAGATCTCCTTTTTAGCCTTTTCTTCCAACAAGATCTCTCACGTGGTTGATTTGTCTACACAGTTACAACCTCCACTTTTAAATATGAAACGTCAGATTGTTTCACTGTTTTTCCCCAATTTTAAAACAGTAATATCAGCAAACCTGAATTGTGTCCAGGTTCACTGAATCTCTCTCTCAGAAAACAAAAACTAACCTAGAAAAAATGGTAAAGAAAAGAGATAATATAAGGAATTAACAAAAGAAGACAAAAAAATTTCTAGGGAGAAAAGAATAATAGATCTAGGAGTTAAGATATTGAAATTGAAATAAAAGTTTAAAATTATAAGAGATAAACGTTATACGTTAATAATCTTTTTTCTAGGAAAAAAAATCAAACTTTGAGGTGATAATGACAGAAGTTATGAAAACTGGTGAAGAACAGCGAAGCGGTTAGATAAAAGCTTGTGTTTTTACGAAAATGCCACTTTTTCCAAATCAAGAAAAGCAAAAAGGTCAGAAAAGAAAGGAATGGTTTTTTTTTTGTGTGTAGTTGACTTTTTTATAGAAAATAGTGGGCCCCGTGGAAGCCATCAGGAGCCTGGACAGTGGTGTGACTACGTTCTTCCTAGCGTGTTACTCACGCGCAACGAGCTATTGGCTCTTTATGATGGTTCAAGGACAGCCACACATTACTATCATATTATATGTTTGTATTTTGTTGGAAATTGTATTCTATTTTGATTTTATTCTTTACGAAATACGTGATCGAGATAGGTAACGTTTCTTTTGGACGATATTATTTTACTATACACACTATAGTTTATTTGACTAAATACACTATAGTTGTCCACATATTTTTTATCTAAATTTCGGACTTCTATATTAGATTACACTTTATTTGAACTTCAAACTTTTTTATTATACCACATAAACTAACAATTTGTATTTTAATTTTACACGAACTATTGACATATATTCATAATTGCACAAATCATTATTTTTAAATAAATCGATAAATTGAATTTAATTACATTTAATTATTATATAATTCAAAAACCGACCAATTGAGTAATTGCGGTCGGCGAATTTACTCCTTCTGACCAATTGAGTAAACACAATTATGAAGATTCGGGTTATGAAATTATGTGGAAAACGCAATTAAACTTCAATTGATAGTAATTTATGTAAAAGTAACGATTTGTGAAATTGTAAATATATATATCAATAATTCATATAAAATTAAGATCCGAATGGTTAGTTTGTGTAACTTTATAGAGAGTTTTGTGTACAGTGTGGTAAAATAATGTTGTCTTTTTTTTCTTTAGTTTTATTTTACAAATTCTCAAACTGACACTTGTGAAAATGCATATACTATATGATGTCTCATGGGATAAGTTCGAGAATGTGATCGCCAGAAAAAGCCATGGGATGTAAGATAAATAAATCCGCAATTTGCAGAGCTTCTTATCTTATAAGAAACTGAGCATTTAAAATTATTCGAGAGGGCATCCGGCGAATACGTAAGACAAGTATAATCAACCACAAATTTTCTATTAGTGATAGACTACAAATAAGCAATATTTAAATTTTCAGATGCCGCCCAAAAACTGGTAATATATTTAACTAGTCAGTTGATTGGAACAAATGTACATGAACATTAATTATTCATCATATATGCCATTTAAATGTGTAATTAGCCACTGCTATGTTTGACAAACATGAATGATTATGTAATATATCTATAAACAACAAATTATTGGATGCCAGTCCGAAAATTTTATAGAGGAAATCAACATTATTGATTAGTTTACGCAATTGGTAACGAGTGGATGGAGGTAATGATACGTAACCAATCATCTGCATTATGCATTTGCACCACATAAGGGTCATTGAAAACAATAATATAAAGTTTTTAAATGAAATTCCAACGTTGAAATCAGGAAAACTTGATTTACGCAGAATCACTACTGAGTTATCTTATATGGTGTAGATTTAGAAGTTCTAAATTGATTAGATTTTATTCAAGTGAAGCGTAGAACATTATTTATAGTGTTAGAGTACTTCCAGTGGAACTACCTCAATGGAAGGTTTTATGAAAAGAATATGAAAATTTTGGTGGATATCCTCTATATATATATATATATAAAAGAAGAATTGCAAAACTTTGTTCTGATCTCTTAAACACCACAACTTTTCTGTAGTTTAAATAATTCAAATATTTGTCTTTACTACCTCTATTGACAAATAATATATCAGCTTCTTATAAGACTAGGTTATAACGAGTCCTTTTGCAGGGGAGTATTTTGTTATAATTTACGTTATCTACAAACGTTATATAATTAATTTTACATTATCTAAAAAAAGTTATTTACAAAAAAATTCCAATGCAATAAAATTATAACTACATGATCCAATGAAAAAATCAAGATCCAATTTTAGTATTAAATCTCATAAAAGTTTTTTTGACTATTTAACTTTTTAGATGTTTAGAATCGATTATTAAAAATTTTTATTTGTAATGGTATTTACGCTAATATCTTACTATTTTAATGTTATTTTTATAATTTACTTTTCAAATTATAATGGAAAAATAGAAATCATAATTTAATTTTTTCACCAGATCGGATCATATACATATTGAATATTTCGGATAATAATGTGTAGTTTTGAGTTAACAAGATTAACTATCCGAAAAGGTGACATGAATATCGTTAATATTCTGATTCATATTCCAATTATTAGAAATAAAAATTCTCACTCGGACATCTTTGCAAAATAAAGTTATCAGAAAAGCTTAAGTACTAGGCCGACCAAATTTTCTGTATAGCAACCCTGAAAGGCAAAAAATAGAAAATAATGTATAATGATGTTTCAATCAAGAAGCAATAATTAGTACGTATATATTTGGTCGGTAATAAAAATGAAGTCAACTTGTAGATGAACAAGAACAAGACAAAGTAACGTTGACATTTGTCTATTATATGAGGAATCATTGATCTTCTATCAACAAACAATCGGTTCATATTCGCCACCAGATGACGAGATTTGTTTTTTTTTTAATTCATTATGAGAATGCCAATTTTGTTTATTGGTCGTACACGTCTGGATTTATAGTAATATGATGTTATACAAGTAGTCACAAATTTTCAACTAAAAAAATAATTTATGATTGATCAATTTTTTTATGTATTAGTGTTAATATATTATCATTTCAATATAAATTCAAAACAATTCTTGAGACATCAATGCTTTTGATTCCACCAATAATTCTGATAATTGAGTCTTCACAACACCATCAAGATAAAATAAAAAATTGACATCAAATCCTATATTATTAATTAATTTTGCGAGAATAAGCTTTTTAGAGGGCAAACCAATCGAAAACTTGCATGAAATATTGTTCTATGGTGTTTTTACTTTCTTGACGAGACAATCGAAATAACTCTATGTCTTTTTTATCCTTTAGCTCCACCCTAGAATTTTGATCAACTTAATCACTTGTGATCTTGCTAATTAGTAGAGCTGTGCATTTCAATTGACTTATTTGTATATAATTCGATATGCTTATTTATAGGTTGGGATATCGTTTGTGAGTATAATGTTGTGTTTCATAAGACCACATATTGAGGCTTTTGGGAGGCTTTCAAGAACAAATATTTTTGGTAGGCCCTGAATTGAATCAAAACCAAATTAGAAAATGAGGTCAAGAATCAAACTATTATTAATAAATTATTTGAACAATCGATATTTCTATATTCGAAAAATCAGAACCAAATTAAATAATAAATGATAAACAAAAAATATTAATAGTTATGTTCGTTTGTTAGCCGTAATTTACTGCGGCTGCGATTAAGATATATTGTTGTTTATTTATTTGTTACAACTAGATGCAATCACTAGTAGCAATCAAATATTATTTCCTATGTTGCAATTTTAGATATAAGAATTTACGATGTATCAAAGTTTTTGATAAAATTACGGAAGTGAGAATTTATTATTACTAAACTATCAAAACAATATTGAATTTATTTTTGTTTGCTTTTAGTGTATACGTATTTTTTCAAAAATTATATTCTTTCAGGTCTAAGAAAACTGGTCACAACTAATAGATACTGAATGTTACTTCTTTTTCGTGATAGCTTCTGCTTTGGTTCGTTATCTTATTTTCATTTTACGTATAAATTCTCTTTAAATTTAGTGAACTCTAATATATATGATCGATGTAAAGAATAGTAAACTTTCAACTCCAAATTAATTGAAAATTTTGGTTTGAATAATGTATGTTATATGCTATCATGGATTTCTAACCTATTGTTTTATATATTATTAAATATGTTGACAAATTTTTCAAAGAGTTTGGAAATTAAAATACACATTCGAAATTACAGCGCAGTTTTGCTAAACATATAAAATCTGAAAAATGGTTATTTCTATGAGTTATGCATTTGTTTCGTATATCTTACTAGATTGGACCAATTTAATACATGCATAATATGAATGTGCCATGGCAAAATATACAATCAATCTTAATTTGTTCAAAGAACAAAACCCTTCAATCTCTCCCATACATTTCTAACCAAATCTCTATCTCATACCTAACTTCTCCTTCTTTTATGCTTCTCTTTTCTCTCGTCCATACATTGTTCATACATATACTCAATTTTGCCTCCAATTATCAATTTTTTCGCAATCCGAAAAAGAACAAACTTTTGTTTTTTTTTGTTAAATGCATTGATTGGATTAAAGAGACAACATGGGTCGCGTGAAATTGGAGATAAAGCGAATAGAGAACAACACGAATCGACAAGTTACATTCTCCAAACGGCGTAATGGTTTAATAAAGAAAGCTTATGAATTGTCCGTTCTTTGTGACATCGACATTGCTCTTCTCATGTTCTCTCCCTCTGATCGTCTTAGCCTCTTTTCTGGCAAAACAAGGTTTCTTATTATTGTTTTTACACATTATATTGTTAAAATGTACGTAAAATCAAATTTCAAAAAGACAACATTAATTAATTTCATTAATGTATGCATTATTTTGGGTTAAACTTTGATCAGGATCGAAGACGTTTTCACAAGATACATCAATCTTCCTGACCAAGAACGCGAGAAGTAATCTCCAATATTATTCTTTTTCATTTTGGAACAAGTGTTCTGTTTATTGTCTTAGTTATTATTTTTCTTTAAATTTATTTCAGTGCTCAAATATTTCCCGATCAGAGACGCCTGACGTAGAAATTCTCTTACTCTTCCTCTAATTTCTTCTTATACAAAATTAAACATATTCTTATATGCTTATCTAATTGGGCTTGTTTCCAACACTTTGTTTCGCAGAGATTTCCAGAGCAAAGAGGTATGTATATATGGAAAAAAAATTACATATTCATTTATATATTTTATATTATTAATCTCAATAATTTATTGTCACGTGACAGTATCTACTCCGGACTTTGCAGCAACTCAAGACTGAGAATGATATTGCTCTTCAACTCACTAAGTCTCGACTTCTTTTTCTTTGCTTTTCATTATAACGAAATTTATATAAATTCCAAGATTATTGAAGTTAATTTTTTTTGGATGATTTTAAAAGCCCTGCAGCTATCAACTCCGACGTTGAGGTGATTCTTCTAATCTCTTTTTTAGTTTATTATTCCCTCTTAATCACTTATTTAATTTATTTATTTATTTTTGAATCCAAAAATTTAAGGAGCTTGAGCAAGAAGTTTATAAGTTACAACAACAGCTTCATATGGCAGAGGAAGAACTAAGGTCTTTCTTTTTCCTTTTATAAATATAACTTAATAGTAATGTAAAAGTTAGTGACTAATAGTGATATATATGAAAATAAAATTTAGGAAATATGAACCAGATCCAATTAGGTTTACAACAATGGAAGAGTATGAAGCTTGTGAGAAGCACCTCATCGATACTTTAACACGTGTCACTCAACGACGGGTTCTTAACTTAAACTTTTCTTTTATTTTTTCGATATTATACAATATTAACAGCTAAATCAATTTTTTTTTTGATATGTAGGAACATGTATTGAGTGACCATATATCTTCATACGAAGCATCAGCTTTACAACAACAGCAACAACAACAAAACATAAATGGACCTTTTGTAAACGACGTCGTAGGAGGATGGTTAGCAGAAAATGGGCCTAATCAAACCAATTTATTCGACGCATCAGCCCATTCAGCAATATATGAAACGTTATTACAAGGAAGTAGTTCAAGCTCGAACCAAAACAACAATATGGGTGAATGCCACGTGTCAAATCCTAACGGTGACATGTTTCAAGATTGGGCTCACGCCTACACTTCCTCTACGCCACTAAATCCTTCGACCTTGTTTCCCCCAATGCAGCATCAGGTTTTTATTTTTGTTTCTCAAAGTGAAAATGTTAAAAGTTTTTTTACTATGCTTACTCTGTTAATTTGGTATAATTATGTAACAAAAAACTACTGATTTTAAAATATGTCAGCATGGAGTGGGCGGTCCAAATATGGAGGAAAGTGAAATTCAGGTTACGAGGAGGGAGGTACGAGCAGACCACGAGGTCTCCGACTATGATATTAGTATTCCTCAGCTCAGTAGCCAATAATCTTTTAAGATTTTAATTTGCCATATTTATATGGTTTTATAATTTTGGAATACTATTAATTTATACAACTCCCAACCCTAACATTCGTTTAAAAAAATCCATGTTTTACACTGTTAAAGATGTTTATAATTATGTATATCTAGAAATGATGAGACAAACAAATTAAAAATAGTCATGTTTTACTCTCAAATATGTATATGTATATGATTAATTTATTTATACTTTTGAAGAAGACAAACAAAGAAAAATAGTCATGTTTAAGTTTGTTGTTGATTCTAACGAGGCATATAGGTTTTTCTTTAGGTGAGTTACCTTTAACAATCATACAAGAATGCCATGAGTTACCTTACTCTTGATACAACTCGTACACTTAATTAAATTAAATTGATGTATGTAAAAATTCTATAACTACATGTAAAAAATGTAACGAATCTCTTGAGAAAATGTAGTAACGTGGCGAAATCCTTTTATAGAGAAATATCCAGAAAATCTAGAGAGAGCAATTATCAGTAGATGGGACCAATTATCACAAATCAACGATGATTTAAATTACTAAACAATCCAATCATTATCTTTGTATTTGTTTCCTTTAAATAACTCACACTAGATATCATTATTTATTTATTTATTATGGAAAACTAGTTTACCTTATAATTATACGACAAACAATACTAATTAACTTTGGACAATCCAAAAGTTTTCTTTTGTCAACAAGTCCAAAAGTTTTTATCAAAATTAAAATAAATAACCAGATATTTTTTGTTAGTTACAAGTTTTTTTGTCGTCGATGCTTACGAGTATTAGTCTTAGTACAAAAATTAGAGAATTAGTCGATATTTTATGTTTGTGGTCATTAATTTCAATTTTCATTTGATGGTCCATTTCAAGAACTGATAATCTTATGGGCATAATTTGTAAAATAGTAAAATTTATAAGCCACATTTTTATTTGATGAAAAATCGCTAAAATATTAATGGATCGGATTAAAATTTTGTACTAGGTTCATCTTTATGTATCTTCCTTCAATATATAAAAGATAAGAGATTCAGCTTTTCTATTCATAAGAACCAGCAAACATGTCTTCGCATGGCGATATGTCCGATGATGAAACATGGATGTTGAGTCCTTTGCATTTTCCTCAATCATCGGACTCATTTATTCCGTTAATGGTATACCCCTCGATTACGATTTTTATATAAAACCTGATTTTTTGAATCTGTGTTAATATACATGGAGAATTCAATTGTAGCAGAAATTGAAAAACAACAATGAGACTAATGGATCAATCCCAATTTTTACAATAAGTGAAACTAACATCTTAATGTCTTCTCAGCAATCAGATCTAACCACATATCAAGAGACATCAACACTACCACATAATCCACTTGAAATGGTATTATATATCACTTACATTTACGGATAGGTTAAAAAATCTAAACAATTCAATTTCTTGTATTTTTAATGCTAGCAGACAGAACAACAACACCAACATCAGATCTTACAACAATTAGACATTTCTCATGAGTCATGGTTACAAGAGAATCTATTAAACAGCCATTCAATTGAACAAATCTTTTTAACTCAATCCATGTTGAATACTTATGAGGAGACAACAACAACAACTACTTCTGACAACTTAGTAAGTTATGACATCAACTGTTTTTATTTGACTATCAATAGACCAAAAAACACAAATGTTTTTATCTTTTAGGTTCATATGCAACCGAACCAACAACAAGATCTTATTTACCCCCAAACTCTTCAAATCAGGTACAATATTTTCAAAATTTGTTCCATGTTAGATATATGTACTAACTATCATCTTCTATTCGAATGGTTTAGAGAGCCTGTGTTAAACAATTTCCACCATGATTCTTATGAAATGAATCAAATGGTAGTGAGTTCAGCTCATTCAAGTCCCATAGTCCCCAACAATCTTCCAAACTGGTACTAATTAATTAAAACTCACAATAGAACAATTTGTATACATATATAAAATGGATTCACATATTTTAAATAAGAGCACTGTTTTCATAGGTCACATAACTATCTGTCATATCAGACGCATCAACATGTTCCATTGATCACTTCTTCTTTTAACATGAATGGTCAACAACCGCAAAATCGAATGGTTTTAGCCAATAGGTAAAATGAACCTCACAATTTCAGAATGGTTATGTAAGATCGTTTCTTTTCTTTAAATATTAAGAACAATAAAAAAATTCTATTAACAAATTTTAAAAAGTCAAGTTGACCCTACTTATATAGTTTTTTTTCTCAAATTAATACAAAATAAGATATTTAGTAATAATTTATTTGCGGTACTAGAAAGAGGTAATTTATAGGATATTCTCAAAATACATATATGTGTGTTTAAATTTTTTTTTAAATGTAAAACTTATTGACTTTTCAAGCAGGGCATATTCTCCAGAAAATCAAACTGATTTGATGTCTAGTTTTGATAGTGATCCACAACGTAACATTCCATTCGTACACAGGCCTCAAATGTTTTCGAATTCTACCAGGTAACATAGGATGTAGCACAAGACAAACATTAAGTTCTCGTGTTCTTAAACATTTTCATCAGATTGTTTTCTAATAAAAACTTATCTAAGTCTATCTTTCTTGAATCTCATTTTTGTATGTATGATCATGGTGGCATGCAAAGATCGATGATTCAGTCTTCATCGGGGTACCGGTTCTCCAACCCAACTGAGACGCGTATACATCCATACGCTAACTCAACCAGACCTCGTCAGGTACAATTTCTTTTCTTCTTTTTTTGCATTTGAATGATAATATATTTTCTAATCCGAAACTTCTGTTTTTCTTACTAAACATTAATTAATAAGTAATAACTAATGTTCTTCAAAGTGAGATCAATTCATTGATTGTCATCAAATCATCACTTAGCTTTAGCTATCGAAAGAACAATAATGTGTGTTGTCTCCTCAGCGACGAAGTTACCAAATTCAATTTTTAACATAAAAAAGTATTATTGCAAGAGAAAATTAATTTGGGTTAACTACTTAATGCAGAGAATAATAAGAGCAGACGTAAATGTTGGTTCAACTGCAATCAATCTTGGTCAAGAAAGGTTTCTTTTTGTTTTTTCCTCTCCATTTGTTTTTCACTGACTATTCAAAAAAAAACATTTATAAATTCGTATTTTTCATATTTGCATGAGTCTCTCAATCTGGATATTATATATTTTCTAGAAACAAAATATTCATAGGAACATAAATTAACAAATACATATTTATTTTTGCAGGTCGGCAAATCATATGTATAATCCAATATACGAAAGTCTGGGTCTACCTATTGATCCTCACTTGAGAAAGTATAATGAAACAAAGTATTCTGTAGCAAAGATAAACCGTAATTAATTCCTTCTTATATTCTTAGTTTATTTTATCCTATTGATCAATTTATGAGTTTTAGTTGATTTTTATTGATTAATATACAATACAATTTCTTATTAAATCATGATTTGTTCATTTTAATCATATAGCTCGCTGATCTATCTCTTCAAGCCTGGAATTAGCGTGAGAGGTTTGAATGAGTTATACTGATCGTTCTTTATCTTCTTCTCCTTTGTTTTTTTGTTTCTCTCCTGTCTTTAGTTTGTTCTCGTCGTAGTTGTTTTACAGTTTGGTGTTTACATATGAATATGATTATGTAACCTTATCTTATACAATCAACAAAACGAGATTTTTTGTTCCTTCTCATGGTTCTTTACTTTTCTTTTCTCACTTTTAATCATCTTAGATTCTTCTTGTCTTTGAAAAGTGACAAACTGCAACAAATGTGAAATATTTTGATGACAATAAGTTTAGAAACAAAGAACAAATTTGAGCTACGATCTGAGTTTCATTCTCTGTAAATCGGCACAAGATTCATAGTTTTCTTTGATCTACAAAACCTATCCACAAGGAACAATTAAACGCTTCTTCACAAGTTAATACATTAATTTTGTTTATTTGATCGTCGCAGGCGATTGTGGTTACGGTTGCGATCAACATTGCGACTACGGTCAACACTGTAGCTGCAACTATGACATATATTGTTCGTTTATTTGTAGTCGGCGGTTGTGGTTGATCGTAGGATTTTAGTTATATCGATGTTTTAATAAGTGGTCGAAAAAATTGCAACGTATAACGTAGCATACGACTATTGCTTTATCGCAAATATCTGTGTCAGTTAAATAAACAACAATATATTATGCGATGACAAAGCAACATGACCATTCAATTGTTTGTTAAAGTTCCCTTTGATCTCATTCCGGTTCATGAACATATATATTTATTATACACTCGTGTGTGTGAAAAAAGATGGGTTCTTAAGGAAGAAGACCTCATTGTATTCTGGTTTTTTGTGGAAAACTGGTAGTACCAATACGACAATTAATGGCTTTTGTTGCTGTCCTCAAAACTCAAACTAATCAGTTCGGTCCGGTCCAATTATTCTTAGTATTTATATATTTTTTATCTATTGAAATTCGCAATTTCCTAAACCCGTAACAAAAATTCTTGAAAGTTGAGAACATAGACCAACACCTTTTTTTTGACAAAACAACAATTTTAATGTTTGCGTTACCCTATTTATGAATTTGAACAGATATTAAACTACAAAAAAACTATGTTTTCTTTATACGATATTTATGAATTTACATATATGTTTTTATTGTACAAAGTACAAACTACAAAAATACAAAAAATTAAGGGCGAATTGAAAGAGCGAAACCCTAAAATATTGACGGAATATAAAGCGTCACTAAGCGGCGCGATTTCCTTTTAGCTCATCGTGCTCCATTTCCTCTGGCCCTTTCGCCGCCGCAGATATCCAAGGCATTTTGGTTATTGCTTCATCACCGGAAAATATGGTGACGGCCAAGAAAACGGTACGTCGCGCTTTCTCTCATCAAAGTTTTTATTCTTTATAATCATCTTGGTATTCGATCTCAATGTACTTCACCAGAAGACGGCTAACTCCCTTCTGGGTTTGTGTTTGATTGCAGAAGAAGTCTCACGAGGGTATCAACAGCAGGTTGGCTCTTGTAATGAAGAGTGGTAAATACACTCTCGGTTACAAATCCGTCCTCAAATCCCTCCGCTGCTCGAAAGGTAATATAGTCAAACAGTTGGTGTGCATGCCAAAATGTTTTAGCTTTGTAGCCGATTTTCAAATTGTAGTCTGGTTTTGCTTATGTTCCCAGGGAAGCTAATCCTGATCTCCGCCAATTGCCCACCGTTGCGAAGATCAGAGATTGAGTATTACGCAATGCTCGCCAAAGTTGGTGTCCACCACTACAATGGAAGTAAGTTTCGTTCCTCTTCTGACAATCTTCTTTAGCTCTTGTAGATTTATAGTTACTTTGTCCCTTTGTTTATATTTAGGTAGTATCAGGTTGCGTAAATATAATTGGATTGAAGTGTTAAAATCTGCTTCTAACCACTATACTGATGAGTAAAGTGTTGATCTTTTCCAAGATTATGATTCTTTTTTTTTTATCTCTGTAGAATGTCACCTGTGCTTGAATTGCTGTGTTTTTTACAATTACAGAAGTTACATCCTTACATAATTCAAAATGTTCATCAGTTTGCAAAATTAGAAATAGTTCTAATTGTATAATTCATCAATCTTGGATTTCAGTGTGTATTTCAGGTTGATAAGTCTCTGATTTTTACTCTTTATCGTACTTTTGATATACCCGAAAGGGCATTTTAATCCATCCACAGCTGCTTATTCTTCTGTTCAATATAGCTTCCTGTCTCAAGAAACACAATCTTTAAAGGCTCGATCATCTGTTATGAGTTTTGCTTGACTGTGTTTTTGTGTCTTCTCTCAATCTTGATGTGTTTCAGACAACGTTGATTTGGGTACAGCTTGTGGAAAGTACTTCCGTGTTTCTTGTCTGAGCATCGTTGATCCTGGTAAAAGAACAAACCTAATTAACTAATTTCTAATAAATCCACTAACTTCGTATATATTAGTTCTTCATTGATCTATTTGTCCCTAGTGTAAGTCCTACTAATACTTTTGGTCTTTTGACTGGTTTTCAGGTGATTCTGACATTATCAAGACAATTCCTGGTGACCACTGATACAGTTTTGGTTCATTATTTCTGGGACTTTTATGACCCTTTCAAATTTTGTGAGCAAAAAGATGCAGTATTTTTTTTGTTTTGGGGTCAAGATTTCTTATTAAGGACCAGATAAAAATATTCCATAGAAGGTGGAAACAACCCAAAACCAAACATATTTTTCTCATCGTACGACGTAACAATACTTTGGTTATCGAAAATAACATTGCGCAAACCGATCGGTTCATCATTGAGTCAGGTTGTGGAACCGAAGCAGATACAAATCGGTTTCGATAATGTAGTGGTTTTGGTTTAATATATATCTATGTGGTATAAATGTTTAGAATTGGGTTTCTCGTGATAAAATTATATTTCGTGTGAAACCAACACCATAAAAGTCGGATATCTTATAATTAATAATACATAGATTTGAGTACACATTTTTATCATCAGTTAATAAAAGTATGCTTGATTTAGATAGAAATATCAATGTGTCAATAGTATTGATTAGAATCTAGTTAAACTAAGTGGCATTGTCACAATTTAGGATAAACACATCTATACGAGGAGGAAAAATAATTTTGTTGTTGTCAATGCGTACTAAGTAATTTTATTTTGGTTATCTGAAAAAAATATATCTCAAGCCTTTTTAAAAAGAAGAAAATATAAATGTATTTATTTCTTAGTTTAGATTTATGTACATTGTTTAGTTTCGTATAAAGAAAACTTCGAAAAATGAGTGAATATTTTAGTCCCATTCTCAGTAGTTGATGTTTCTATATTCATTGCAATTAGGCAATGTGATATTCTTTTCTTTGATCATTGCAATTGATGCTTCTCTGCTCTAATTTCTCAGCATACAATGTATTGGTACTTGACCCATTTCACAATCAAGAAATTCAATGTTTAAGTAATGATGGAAAAGCAATCTTATTTCTGTTCTTCAAACGTTTGAGTGGAGGTTCTAACGTAGAATCAAACCCATCTTCCTTCACAAATTCGAATGTGGATTTGATCACCCACAGTAATTATCAAATATGATATCTACATGTATGTTTCTACTACAAGAAAGAAAGAGCCAGAGCAATTTACCAAGTGCTTAATTACTTGAAAGTAGAAACAGAAGCTGAAGCTTTCAAAACGATTGGGATCTTACTTTGCTGATTCTTCCTCTTCTTCTTCAGTATCGAGCTCGAGACCTTCTGCTGCTAATAGCTGAGTGATGAGCTTTCTCTTATCTTCCTCTGCCTTCTTTCGCATTAGATCTCTTTTCTTCAAAACCAGTGTGTGTCGTTTTAGAGTGCTATTAAAATACTCTCTCGATGCTTTCTTCTCCTTCTCCAATATCTTCCTCTCTTCCTCCGGATCAACCTTAATACGTTTCCAGATTCAAAACAAGAGCCAAAGAAAATCACTACTTTGGAAGAATAAGTTTAAAAAAAAAGCTAGTTATTTCCTACCTTAGAACGAGAAAGACGACGAGCACGCAGGTTTATCTCAAGCTGTTGTTGCTCAGCCCAAGCTGCAATTGCCATGTCGCCTCTCTGATCAAATGCTTTACGCTTTTTCATCAACCATTCCATCCACGCTTGTGATGCCTATACAAACCCAACATCTCATCCTTGAAAATTCAAATTCCAAGGAAAAAGAAAATCCCAAAATGTGAATCTTTTGCATACCTTCATTGGATTCACTCGATTATCCATATCATATTGTCTTTTCTTTTCTGAGTCCATAAGTAGCTCGTATGCAGCCTGAATCTTGATGAATCGTGCTTCTGCTGTCTCTCCTTCTTCAAGAGTCCCTTTTCCATCATAAACTACAGACAAAACACAACTGATGCGGTAAAAAGAAACAAAAGCAGAGTTACAAATTTGTGATAAACAAAGTGACTCATTGCACTAATAATAAAGCTTTCCATACAAACCCTTTGGGTAAAGCTTATGTTGCTATAAGCTCACAAACACAGAAGATCCAAACTTCTGTAACCAAGTTCTAAATCAAAAATCCGACTTTGGTAGGCATAATTCATGAAAACCTATACATAAATACATACATATATATATATATATATATATATCCTGAGATCCAGAAAAGTACCATCAGGATGATAGAACTTGGCTAATCTTCTGTATGCCACCTTGATCTGTTCTTCCTCTGCATCTCGATCTAACTCTGTACTCAAAATCATACAACATCGAACCGTAATCAAAAACAGGAAACACAGCACAAAGGGTTGTGTAATACTTCAGACAAAAGTCACAAACAGTAGTCAAAACAACAGAATCATCAGTCGCCACAAGCTCCAACGAACAGATTCCCAATTATTAAACAACAAAATGAATTAAGAACAAATATACGCCTACTGTTGCATAAGAATATATATGAAAGAGCAACAACTACTGAAAATTTACCGAGAGTATCGTACGGAGATTTCTCTTCGCTCCAATTCGATGCCCTAACGAGAGTTTTCCTCTGACTCACACGAAACCAAAGATTCGAATCTTTAGATCTAAACAAAGGCGAAGACGGAGACAGATTCGAAACCCGGTTTCTAAAACCGACGTTTTGAATCGAAACCCTAACGATTGATCGATTTTGGTTTCTACTGCAACACACGATCGAAGTAAACACCGTGTGTGGTCTACAGATAGCTCGCAGATTGCTCATAACTTCAATATCCGACCAATTTTGCAGACCCAGAAATCAGAATTCATATAACTCGAACGTAAAAATTGCTTCGAGTTGAAAAGTTTATTGTTTACCCAGAAAACGTATGGGCAAGTTCCGAAAACGAGATACTTGAAATATGTTTCTCATTTCTTCAGAAAATTACAAGGAAAATCAATTCCCGGGAAAAAAAATTTGTGGACGATTGTAGCACATCAAACCCAAATTACAATCATACCCTTTCTCGTTTTAGCCCCTGAACAATCCAAAACATTCAGATTCGGTACACATTATTATATTGGAAAGATTTTAACAATAAATATTACACTATTAAGAAGCACCCTTATTTATATATCTAGTATATTACAAAGTTTCTTGTTTCCTAAAGGAGAAATCAATCTACTGTACTATACTATACAAATGCTTTCTGGGATCTAAACAAACTTAGCAAAGATCTTTTTAACATGATACCAAGCTTGTGCTGAGTTTGCTTTAAAACTTGGGTTCTGTTTCTTGTTTTAGGTTTTGATAATTTCCTTTAAGTGGGTTTTCGAGGTCGAGCTGCCCAAAGAGAACTAAGAGCACGAAGCCTATGAAGATACTCTCCCAAAGCAAGCAAACCTCGAGCCGCTTGTCTTGTCGTCAAGATATTTGCCATTTGCTGCAGAGTTTGCTGCCTCAAATGATCTGCCTGTTAATCAAAAGAGAAATCAAAACATGTTCTTGACATAGGAAGAGACAAACTTTGTTTGACAATTTTAGTTACTTGATTCACAAATCCCTCTAATGCTTGAAGATTCTCTATAGCTGCAGCCATGCGAGCAGTGGACTCGTTAACCCCATCATTCACAATGCTCTCAGCTAAACTCTGTTGAAGTTTATCAATCCCTTGAGAGAGAGCATCCTCTGCTTGTTGAGATGATTGTTGGAGGTTTCGCACTTCCAAGATTTGCTCATCAGTTAATGGCTGAAGATAAGGCATCACAACCTGGAAAACAATGGAAGAAAAAACAATTACATTTTGAAAAGTGTATTTCAAGATTGTAACTTTTGATATTTACGTTTAAAAGCTCAGATGGACGGAATCCTCCAATCCATTGGAAGAATCTTTCTGTTGAAGTTCTCCACATGCCCGATATCAAGTAGAAAACATCAGCTTTGGCTGCACCAGATTTCATTAGGAAAAGATTCGCGTAATGGTTCAAGAAACTCTCTACTAGCATCCTTAGTTCTATATCGCTTATATGAGCTTGAAGAGCTGTTCGGATTTTCCTAACTCTCCTGCTTTGTTCTTCAAGCCAATGTGAATATTCCATCTCAAATGCAGCAATCCCTGTGTTAATGTTCCCAAAGTAGCTAGAATCTGACGAATTGCGTACGCATAACCCCTTTGAGAAACAAATAGCATTGAGTCAATTAAGCAAAGATAACTCAAGAACACAAAACAGAACATAATATTAAACAATCTTTTTCACCTATATTCTCACCTGCTGCTTAGCTATTTCGAGTTCTTGCTCCAACTGTGATAACTTTAACCGACTTTCTTCCAACTGCTGAACATAAACCTAAAGAAATCAAAACAGACTTAGAAGTTAAACTATATGAGAATCAATAAAGGGATTTAGTTTACCTTCTTTCTCAAACGACTTTTGCGAGCAGCTTCTCGGTTCTGCGCTAAACGCCGTTTCATCTATTAGCATATGAGAAAACAATAACCAATCAAAATATCACAAAACCCGTCATTTCTTTTCATCAAAAGATACCATCTTTATGTATAAACCTTATCATGAATCCTGCCATCATCATCCTGATGATCATTACTACAAGGTTCTGCTTCGATCTGATTATGCGATATAGAGTAATTCGTCTGCACGCAATTTTTAAACCATTAGCAAAACAAGTCACATACTTCAAATCAATTGATCTAGTGAGAAAAATAAATAAATAATCTATAACCTTGAGGTTGTGATCATCAATTCTATCATCCACTTGAATAATTGAGGACGAAGCAGTATTGGGACTATGATCATTGATATCATTCTTGAAAACATTTCCCCAACCGAAAATTTGTTGAAATGGCTCATAGATTCCCATGTCTCTTAAGGATGCAAGTTGAGTTGGAGAAGAAGAACTCATCATCTCTCTGTTCTCAACATATCTCAACCCATTTATATATGTTACAGCCTCTTAGTCCTTAAGGAGAAACTGAGAAACTTTTAAAGATTGAAGCTTTTCCTTTTTTTATAACGCGAGGAAACTCAAGATCCAATATTTCGAAACTAAGAATAAAAAAGAAGGATGAAAATTTAACACACCTAAATCGAGAAGCAGAGAATTTCGTGTCGAAGTTGAGAGATGAATAGTTAAAAAAATCTATTTGAAACGCATTTCTGGGTAATCTTTTGAACAAACAGAGATGTTTTTCATTCCGATAAACAGAAAATCAAATGGAAGGAGAAGTTTTTGAGTTCCTTTGGACACTTCAGTCAAAATAAACCTATGTAAAGGTCAAGAGAGTTCCCATCATGGAAAGAGAGGAAAAAAAGGATATTTTTTGTTTCTTCTTTTCTCTTTCCTTTATTAGTGTCCATCGCCATGAGAATAATAATGAAGCTTTTAATAATAATAAAATCAAATTAAAATTAAAGCAATGAAACGTCTAACCACAAAACGCTGGGGATAAGAAAAAAAAAGAGTCTTTTCAGACTTTCACAACGTCCAAGGTGACCTTATCGTGCGCTTCTATTTCTGAAGTACGCACGAGATGACGAGTTGGATACCCTTCTTTGTTGAATCGATTATTCGGTTCGTTTTGTGGATTTATTCCACTAGTAGAAAGAAGAGTAACGTTTTAGGAATCAAATAATAAATGGTTTTGCTAAACATAAAAATATTTCCTTCTTTTAAAATGTTTTAAAAGCTCACGCAATACTAAAACTAACCTCATTCTATTAGTTGAAATTGTTAGTTAATTAATGTTTACATATCGTTAAATTTCAGTGTTGTAATTAAAGTAAGCTCACATATTTGGAAATATTCATCTCTTTATCCATATCCATAAACGGTCATTACCAGACCAACCCATAATTTTGAGCCCATTTTGGCATCTTTTTGTCATGATTGGCTCAAGATTATTTTGACCATATGACAATAATTTTTCCTTATTTTTTAATTTTCTTTTTTTATTTGTTATATAAAGAAAAAATATATATAGATATCGATTGTTTTTCTATAACATAGTTAGGTTTATTTTGGGGGCTCCATAAGGTTATATATGCATTGGCATCTTGATGCTTAGTTTTCTTCCCTGACTAAGTGACAAATAATTGGAGCTTTAATGGCTTACCAAACACAAAAGATAACAATTTTAAATCTTTCATTATTTTTAAATTATGGATCTTTATTTAGCTCGACACCACTTGGCACTTGTGTAATGAAAATCTCTGAACTCGACAAAGACAAGCATGTCTGTTTTGGTTTCTACTTTAATAAAGAGTCCATCTATATCCCAAAAAGTAATAATAAAATAATAATAATAAAGGCTCCATATCTATAACTATTTTCCAATCCATGTAATATGAAAAATATGAATCGGTGCGGTTATACGCCAATAAAGAAACAAAAGGGAAAACAATATTGGTATGATCATGCCAGAAAAGTAATTGGTATCGCAGAATATCATGTAGAATTTAGCTTGGTTTATTGGTCTATCGAACTTATTCAAAACCTCTTTTTTTTTACAATCATGTACGTTTTTAAGTAACCTTGTGTATCTCATGTTATCGATATATCATTTAAATTTCTAGAACAAAAATAATTATTTATATAGATTATAAATTACAATGTGTCTTACGTTCGTAGCTATTGTTGTATTTCCATTTTTGGGTTAGAACTTATAATATCAATTTTTTGTGTTTTTAGAATCGAGTAAGGATTAAAAGAAAATATAAAAGTTTGAATGATTGATTAATGAAATCGGTTACAACTTTCTAATATTAAAACACATTCGAACTAATAAATTATATCCTCTTATTTATATCGCGAACCTCCGCTTTTATATTTCTAATTCGGTGAGATCGGACGTGTCGCTGACCTGCTTGGCGGATTCTCGATAACAATGCATCCACTTCCTTATATACGGCATATGGCATAATAGCCCGAATTCTTCGTAGACCAAACTCGGAATTCTTGTAGTGCGTAGCCCACCTCCAACCGTTATATACATGCATTATAGATACATTGTTACGTGTTATAATTTGAGGAAGATAAAGGATAGTTGATCACAAAAGTGTACACACATTTCTACTTTAATTCATCACGAAGACACCGATATTATCGTTATCTTCTTTCTCTCTTTTTCGTTATGATCGTAAAAGTTATACGCAATGTAATGCTTTTTCCCTGTTAACTTCTCTGTACTTTTTGTTTCTCTCTCGTTCTTACATTTTTATCAAGTACACCTGGAAAACTATTTCTCTAATTTTAAATTTAAATGAAACTGAAACCAAAAAAGTTTGAAATGAATTGCATCGACTAGAAACTCTGCAGCAGAAATAGTTTGTGAATGATACCCGTTACTTGAAAATTTAGTCACTTTATTCGACAATCTAATAGTTATGTTCAAATCAATCCAAAAATTAAATGTACACTCATTGTATCTATATTGGTAAAATGGTTTCGCAATCCAAACCAAAATCCATTTTTAGTGTAAATTTGATAAACTTCTTCAAACTCTCAGATAAATAATTTATTACTTTCACTGAAACAAATCCATTTTAAATCTCATAACTTATAGACGTTATTCCAAAATATTCATATAAATTAAAAAAAAAATGGATTCTAATTGTAGCACTACTGCTTCACGAAGAATGCTTAATATTCTGTATATATTATTACAAAAGAAAAAGGGAATATAAAAAAATAATATTAAAGGAGGCATATATATAGATATAGTTATATACTAATTCCTTTTATATAAACCGCATGTCGTTCAAAGATTCCAACTTGAACTGAAGTGAGACTGATTCTTCTTTTTTTTCGATTCCCAGAAAAATGAAATCAGATTCTTTTATACTGACTAAATAAAACACATAAATTAATAAACTTTTACGGCAAAATCTCAAGACCAGCACAAAGTTAAATGATATATTCCAAAGTTATCACAATATTTCTTCAGGTTCAGTTTTTTGAAAAAATATACATTTAGACACATATATATACATATATATACATCTTTAACTAAATGTTTTTGTTACTTATTTAAGTCTCCACGTTTCTTAAAACATAAAAGATAGACATAATCTTATAAACACTATGTATAATCTGGTATTTAATTAATGAATTTTTGGTGAGCTGTATGCTCCTCGGCTCAACTATTATTGAGTTGTTGTAAATATTTTAATATTTACGGAAAATTTCATATGAAAAAAAAAGATGGGGATTCTTCTATAATTGCTTTTGTTCCCATTGTGTGGTATGAAAAATAAACTTATTTTGCTTTTGTTGGGTGACTGGAAAAGTATTCGTGTGTGTGTGTTTTTTTTTATCAAACTTCATTGTTGTATTATCATCTCCATAAGGCAGATCACTGACTCTTTACACCAAAACTCAAGTTATGGACTAAGAGGATACAGAAAGACGCAGCATGCACCTGATCCATCCACCCGTTAAGGATAAAACTCTAGTTGATGCAGAGTGTCTCACCAACGAGGTAACATTCCTCAGCAAGTGCAATACCAAAACGACGACATTTAAAATCAAGTGGGCCAATCAACAAATGAGCCCATCTCGTGTCAACCAAAGCCCACCTCGCTCTTAATGGTCTCATCTCTCAAAGGAAGATTATAATGGGTTAATATACCAAAATTTGCCAATTATATTACTAATTCTGTCGATATTTACATACAACTAAATATTATACATATGAATAATTTAATATAAAGGACTGTCATATGACGTATTTCTACATATCAGAGACCCTTTCTCTCAGTCACCCTCAAAGATTTGTTTTAAGTTTACTTTTTACTACTCACACTTTTGAGCATCCACTAATTCTTTTAAAAGTGTTATCCACTATCTTTATCTATATATAACGTATGTGTTTTGTCTTCATATATATATATATAGAGCGCCAAAACAGTATTTTTTATCCAGAAATTGTATTATTTTAAATGTGTATATTGCATATGGATGAGTGTTTTTGTGTGAGATGTAGACGATATATAATTAGAGACGTAGTTAATGAAAATTATTGAAGTATAATATTTTTTTATACGCCATTTGTATTTTTGGTATTCAGATACAAGTTTTCAGTGTGTAACATATGGTTGAAAGGACATAAAAAATATCGAATTTTACTAAAAACATATTAGAAATCTTGGCATACAGTTGTAGTTTGGTTTGGCATAAAACTGATCAACTAGCTATGGTATTTAGGGAAACCAATGCATTTTCCAAAAGTTTCATACTTTACATATACTTCTCTCATATTTTAAGTTCAGACTTTACACGTTTACCAACTATCTATTTTCTGGTTAAATTAAGTTTATCAACAATCTGTAAATTCACACAATAAAGAAAGAAAACAAAAGAGAAGACACTAGAAAAAGTGAAACAAAAACAACATAAAGAAAGTAAAAAAAAAAACCCAAAAGCAAGAGGAAACAACTTTTCTTTCTTCTTTATCACTCAATCGCCATGGGATCCGAAACTTTAGCAGAGCTTTTCTTCATTCCCGGCATTCCAGCAAACCACCGTCCGAATCTTCTACTCCCACTCGGTTTCACCGTCGACTTCATCGACTCCTGGGGACCTCCTCCACTGTTCTTTTCGTCTCCGTCGCCAGGAACCGCCGGTTTCTTCATACTCTCTCTGTGAAACTTCCTCACCGTGTAAACCTCTGCGATAGCTAGCGACATATTAACCAATTCAGAAAGAAGAAAAAACTGTTATCTATTTATCTGAAGAAGAGTAGACAAAAGTATTGTTGGGTAAAATTAGATTGGGAAAGATTAGTGTTGTTGCATTTTAGGGGGAGAGGTTTGGGGTATTATTTATAGATAAAATCGATGGGGTCCATTTACTGAATTTAGTGGGTTTGTTTTAACACGTGATATATTTATATTATATACTTATAACATTATATATCTTCTCTTGTATATATGTATTTATATTTTTGAGCATACCATACAATATTATTTTTAAAATTTTTATTTTAAATCTAATATTTTTTAAAAATAGTAGAAATAATCATGTAAATATATTATTTATTTTAAATAAATTATACATAAATTAAAATATTATATTTATTTCTTTTTAATTTAAGATTTAAATTTTTATAAAATGAAGTTTTAATATATTTTAATTTTAAATTTGTGATGTTATTGAAAATTTAAATTAATGATATTATTTTAAAAATAATGTTATTTTATAGAATTGTTGTACGTTTTTATTATTGATTTTGTAATGTAGTTTTTGTCGGTGGAAAAACTCAATATAAATTTGTGATTTTTTTTGTCAACTATTCTAACTGGTCAGGACAGAGAAGAATATCACTAACTAGTTATTTAATATGGATATATGTCAAAACAAATTATCTGAATCTTGAATGTAAAATAAATATAAGCTTTAACGAGTACGCTTCTTTTCAAAACAGTTGATCGTTGTGTACTTGTGTGGAAAAAACCTACTTGGTTTTAGATTGTGGTTAATAATTTTCTGGAAAATGGATTTACAGAATTAAGATATATTTCTACATTTAATGAAACGCAAAGGCAAACAAAATTCAAAATGCTAACTAAAAAGCAAAGCAAAGCAAAGTATGATGGCTGTTAGCCTGTTAGAGAGTAGGGAAATAAATAATATTATAATTTTAAGATAAGAATAGTAAACCATGAATGTATTGGAGAAGGCCTAAGAGGAATCTGACTCGGCTGCCATTTCAGCTTCCAAATGACAATCCAAACCCATCACAAACTTATGCATATATATCTTAGTTATTTGTATGTAATCAAATTTCAGAAATTGCACCCTAAATTTTTATTTTTTTAATATTTTTCTTTCTAATTTAGATGTTCCCGGATATCTTGATTTTTAAATGGATATAAAAATTCAAATATTCAAAATAGTTGTGATACAAACTTTAGAATATTCGACTCCATCGCACTCATTGTTTATATATTATTATTTTTTGTTTTCTGTAAGTCAATTGAAGATGACTGAACGGTTGCAAAAATGGTCTATTTTAATATATAAGCCACTCTCCAATGTTTTGGTATATCAACAAACATAAATTATAAGGGTGAAGGAATATTGCCATATAAAGTGTTAGTGTGGAATAATACATGGGAGCTGCCAATATCAACTTGCATTTATAATATTTTCCCACTCAGAAAGTAAAAAAATTTGGTGTATATATATATTGGCCTTAAAGTAAATATATATGCATATATATTGGAAGAATTTGAGACAATTTGGACCCAACTAGTAAAAACAAACTTGCGATCTGACGAGTCTGTGATTGAAATTAAAAAATATCAACTTTTTTATTTTTATATTAGTATAAGTAGTCTTGCTGAACAACTTTAACGACAATATGGCCCAGAAAGAAGTTAATCTAAATCCACAATTCCATATACGTTAAAACCACTTTCTATGAGAAAATGAGAAACTTAATTACCCTATGGACTGGTCGTTGTTTATTTAAGTGAGCTGTTTCTGTCTAATGGCTCGTTTAATTAATTCTATTTTCAGTCAATTGGTTTACTTGCTTTTGAGAAGATGAAATTATTTCTAGTTCAAACTGATTTGAGAAAAGTTCTTCTAAGATAGAATATACTAAAAAACCAATATTACTGTTTAGAATAGAGCAATATCCTAAAATAACAATGTTAAATTTAATTCTAAATTTTATATATTTAAATAAAATTATTTATGTAAAAATAATTAATTATCTTATAGTGTTTTTGAAATCCGAAATGTGCTTGCTTCGATTAATTGGCCCATTTAAGCCAATCAGAATCCGAATCCGGCCACGTACTTTTAATGTGATCGACCAATTTGCAACACAATCGCCATTATTTGTTTCACTATCATTTTGGCTACTTTCCTACTGAGTCAGATTAGGTTAATTTGCTACGTTTCTTGTACTTCTCTCTATTTGGACATCACCATGTTTATTGTTATTCTTTCGGTTGCAATTTCAGAACTCCATCTATGTACATTGATTGACGTATTCTCAAAAACTTGTCAAGGTCAAAGATCGCAATATACCCAGAATCATGATGAATTAGTAAGTGGTAGTATTAGGCACGAAGGGATAAAATAAAAGTAACAAAATATTTTAATGTTTAAATATTTTTTTAATTTATGAATTCATCCATTGATAATACCACATTTAAATAAGTTATTTTTTCGAATGGATTCTAACTAAGCACATCTTTTTCGAAGAAACCAATAGAGGAAGAGCCACTTAGTAATGTTTTCAGGTTGATTGAAAGCAACTAAAGATATTGTCACGTCATGCCATCATTTTCCTCACTCATTAACTGAGAGTGGACCAATTGTCCATCTCTAGGCCATAAAATGGTGTCTCTTTCTAATCAAGTTCATAGAGAAAACCTTACCCTACAACCTTCCACAATGCATGTGCTCAAATATTGTACATGTGTAGGAAAAGCATTTGTACCGTCAGAGCATTCTTCAAAAAAAAAAACATATAGTAACATTGGACATATTTGTCTGAAAATGCAGCTCTTTCTTGAATCAACCTTGTGATGATATATGAAGCATAGAGCCAATGCTCTATGTTCTATTGTTTTAGACAGATAAACTTATCTTCTTCTGTTGTGTGGAAAACTTTTCATTACCAAGTAACTCATGTTTTTTTTTCTGTCATATTCCTCTTAAGAAATTTATTTAACGTCTCAATTTTCAAGAGCACAGTACAACTTTTTAAATCAATTTTTGATAACAATGAAGAAAAGAAAAAACTATCCCAAAACCAAAACGACATAAAGAGGAAACAGAATTCAGTAACGAAGATGCCATCATGGTCAAGACTTGAAACTGTGGAAAGTTGTTCCATGGAGAATCAGTGTCAAGGATAAAAAAATCTCTAGTGTAGCTACAATATGCAGCATACACAGTTGTTCTTCACTGGAGAATCATTCTGCAGTTTCTCTGAACAAAATAAAGAAAACAAATCAAAACTTTTATATATAATATATATTTATAGAAAGACACACGAGAATTCACATTGAAATTACCGTTTGTTCTGTCGAAAATAGGAGGTCGAAGTACAACATGCATCGTCGTTACCATTCCAGGAAGTTCACCTACTGATTTTGACTTGGCTTCAAAAAGAGTAGTATTGTTCTCCAGTATTTTCCCACCATGAATGAGCTTGACTTCGTTTATCATCTTCGGAGCGTTTTCTTTGTCTATAAAAATAAAAAGATTACAACTTTTGACCTTAAACAAATTGCAGAACTTTAGAGAAGCATAGAGAAAAAAAAACATTTTATATACCTTTAGGCCATTGAGCAATGATTTTCTCCTTGAGAGACGCAACTGTCATGAATTGACTGTATTTACTTTGCCCAATGTCGCTGCCATCTGCGAGTCTGAATTTCAATTCTATCAAATCTCCATCTCCCATCTTTTATTTTCTTCCTCACAAAAAACTATCAAAGCAATTCAAAAGATCTCTATAGATTTGCGTCAGAAGACATACACCAGATTGTTCATCCACCAAACAGAGAAAGAAAAAACCAACTCGATTCTCGTGAAAGAGATGGATTTTGAAAAGAAAAGGATCTGAATAAGAAGAAAAATGGAAAGCAAAGACTTCTCTTTATTATATATAATATATATATGTGTCATTTAAGAAAAAAAACGTCTTTGAGCAGCAATGATCAATTGGGTCTCTTTCTCAGCAATTGATATTCTTACAAAACTAAGTTACAGTCTTCTATCTATTTACTTTTAAGCACCTGTGAAATCTGAGTTTACCTTTCTGCTTATCTATAAGATAATTTACGTCAAGTATTACATATAAATTTACTAATATATTTATCCATTAACCAAGCACACAATTAAAAATAATTCATGGTATGATTTGGTTGATATTATTCACTTTGTCCATTCCGTTATAGATTGATTTTCTAGAATTTTTACACAAATTAAAAAATAATAAATAATTTTCAAGAATAAATGTATAATTTAATTATGATGTAAAATTTCCGTGACTATAAACTAATAATAGCATTGTTTTTTTTGTCGGAAAAGCAGTATATTAAAAAAGAAAAACACTAATCCGACGTATTAGTTTTGTACGTTAAATTAGCATTTTGATTATCAAGTAACCACACGTCTCCAACCAGACCATCAGTCGCAAATATTTTAAGAGTTTTATAATACATAAAAAATTCGTAGCGTGCATTCCACAAACACGTACATTCTTTGCTTGAACAATTAATGAATTGGTGATATTAATTTTTAGTGTTCGCATCAAGAAAAGCAGCCTAAGAAGAGACAGTTCACTGAATCTGTTTTGAAAGATAGATAACTTCGAATCAATACGTTCAAAAAAAAAAAAATCAAAGGTCTAGATAAACTGATTTATGTTTGCAAGCATTATTAAAAACTAATTCAAAGAAACAATGAACTAATGAATAAGTCTGGAACTAATTACGTAACAAAGTATAGAAATAAATGTGGTACACGCGATCTAAAACCAATTGCAAACCGCGATCTTAAGCGGTTGGCATTCGGTTTGCTCTCAACAGCATTTTCCCGCCACGTTCTGCAGAGTATAAAATAGCCCAGTCCTGCTCGAGTCTTGAATTTCTCTCTTCCCTTTCTAATGGAGGTTCCCGCGGAGCCAAAGACGCAGATCGATGAATTCTCTCACAGTCTCTCATTTTCTACTTCTAACGCCGGCGATCAAAGCTGGGACAAACTCTCCTTCTTCCGGCACCGATCACGGCAAATCACGCGCGACACATGGCTCGTTTCCGTATTCGTGCTTCTTCAAATCGTTATTTTCGCTGCAACTATGGGCGTCAACGACTGTTCCAGAAACTCTAACGGCCATTGCGCCGTCAAAATGTTCGGTCGATTCTCTTTCCAGCCTCTCTCCGAGAATCCTATGCTCGGCCCCTCCGCTTCTACGTGAGTATCTCTCTCGGTGAATTCCGGTTTGTCTCTGCTAGTATTTGTTTCTGGAATCGACCTCTAACTGAATTTGGAAGATCCTTAAGAGATTAATTTTGGAGGCTTTCTCCACCGCCTCCGATTCCATTTTGCATGTGCTCATTGTTCGTAGCAGTAATAGTAGCTTATTGGAGTATGTTGATCCAAAAGATACCAGTTTCTGATTATCATCACTTATCTAGTATAAGTTCTTAGCTGGTTTAGTGTCTCAATCTCTTGTAACAGCAGCAAGTTCTAATTCTGTAGAGTTCAAAGGTGTTTTTATTTGTGTGGATCTTGGTGCTCAGTCTCTGATAACATTCTGTAGATGAAATGACCAAATTGAATGTGCAAATAGAAGTGCTGCTTCTTCTGAGAGACTGAGAGCTGTAGGTTTATGAGAAATGAGGTAAACAGGCGTGGTTTGTAGTTACAAAACGACTGAATAAGCTTATTTTATTTGTGAGTTTGCAGGTTTGAGCACATGGGAGGTCTTAGCTGGAATGCTCTAGCGGAGAATCATGAGATGTGGCGTATTTTGACATCTCCGTGGCTTCACAGCGGATTGTTTCATCTTTTCATAAATCTTGGTAGTTTGATTTTCGTAGGGATATACATGGAGCAGCAATTTGGACCATGTAAATCACAACTTCTTGGCTTTCGTTAACTTCACCTCATCTGTTTTAGATGAAATTTATCACCTTGATAATCTGCCTCTATTCTGCTTTTGCTTTGGTCTTGTAGTGAGGATTGCAATAATATACTTCCTCTCTGGCCTTGTGGGTAGTCTTTTTGCTGTGTTGTTTGTTCGAAACATCCCATCAATCTGTTCCGGTGCTGCTTTCTTTGGGTTGATTGGAGCTATGCTTTCTGCACTTGCAAGGAACTGGAATCTATATAACTGCAAGGTCAAGGATTTCTTGTGTTTTGTTCTCCCGTGTTATCTTCTTCTTATAAATTTGCTGCTTGTGATTGTTTTTCCTTTTGTTTTGCTTGCTACAGATTTCAGCCTTAGTGATAATATTCACTATCTCCACTGTCAATTTCCTGATAGGCCTTCTCCCTTATATAGACAATTTTGCAAATATTGGTGGCTTCATATCTGGATTCCTCCTTGGATTTGTGCTATTATTCACCCCACAGCTGAGACAGATTCCTCCACCTCATAAGGGAAAATTGTTTGAAGATGATATGAAAAGATCCACAAGACTTAGAGAAAAGTTTGACAAACCTGTACTAAGGATTACATGCCTGGTACTGTTCTGTGTAATGTGAGAATTTCCCTTAAATCTCTCTCTCTCTCTCTCTCTCTCTCTCTCTCTTTTTAGTCTAGCCTTCTCTCTCTGCGTTCTCGTGGCATGAATAAGCTTATATATCTTTGTATTCTTTTAGACTTGCTGGGGTTCTAATAGCAGTGTGCTGGGGCATCAATCTCAACCGTCATTGCAATTGGTGTCGTTATGTTGACTGTGTTCCAACCAGAAAATGGAGTTGCAGTGACATAACTACTTCCTGCGGGGTATATCATCTAAATCTTACGCATTGTGTGACCCTGATTCTAGAATTGGAGTCTTCAAAATATATGTAAATTTGACAGGCAATGGTCAGTAACGCTCAGCTAACACTAACGTGCATGGCCAACGGAAAGTTCCGGATATTTCCTTACACCAATATCTCACAAGCCAGGACACAAGACCTGTGCACACTCGTCTGCTCTTGAAGCATGACCAGGTTTCAACTCCTTTATACATCTATATCCTCAAAATCCCACACTTAGATAATTGCATATTACCAAAACTCTCACCTGAAATCACAAATCTCTCAAGATTTCACACTTATAATAATCGTTTTGCTAATTCTTGGAAGTTGGAACTTTGGTATAGCAATAGCCTTAATGAATAAAGGGATAGGACTTGTTATGAGACGATTGTCTTGGTTCTTGATTTTGTGAATCAAATACTATATATTTTTTCTCTTAAAATTGCTTTAGGAAGAGTGATGATGATAGATAGGTGTCGTAGTAGAATGAGAAGAAAAGAGCCGACCTCAACACATATCGAGAGAGTAGAGATAGGCCCACGAAAATTGATTGTTATTATTATTAAGGGAATTTCGAAAATTTTGGTCTTCACCATCCATATTTTAAAAAGGACATAATAGCGCAGAAGAAAGAAACCTATACCGTAGACGCTACTCACCTAACTGCCTACACCTCTCGATTGGATTAATTTTACTCATATCCTCATGACTAGATATGCATTTTTACATAGACAAACTCATGCTTTTGGTTTCTTGTATATAAATATTCCTTGTTATTTCATTTATATTTAGCCATTGCCGATTTCGTTTGATAAATACAGTCTCTGATAATTAATCTAGAGTTCTAGACTTGATGAAAAAAAAAAGATAATTAAATCAAGACTTTTTGAATCCCGTTTGGGCTTCAGTTAATAAGTTTTTGGTCCCACTCTGTTTTGTAAGGAGTTGACTTTACTTTATCCAGTTATGACCGATGTGAAGACACTTGTCGGGGGAATTTTCTAGGGGAATTTTGGTTTCGCAGCTTCTAAATTGCATGGAATCAAAATCTAGTAAACACATAAACGATGTTTTTAAGTTAGAAAACGGCTACGTTTTAGTAACATTTTCATATATATATAAGAATAATTAAAACACCATGCATCAAAAATTTAAAACTACAGTAAAAAATATAAGACAAAATAATTCCAATTATATTAAAAGAAATCGAAATTTTGATAGATTATAAATCTACTACATAAATATTAATAGTTTAATTAAAGTCAAATATTATAACACTCAAAGTTCATCACATCTTCATTTCTCATTCTCATCAACTTCACCAAAAAGACATTTTCTTATATTTTACAATCGTTTTAACTTAATTTTTATAAAAAAAGATTTTGACTTTAGCTAGAAAAATTATTTGGCAAACTTCATGTTCTTATATTTGGCAAAAGATACCACAGAACTAAAATTAATATTTAAAATTTTAAAACTAAACCCAATTTCTAAAATTAAACGTTAAATCTGAAAATGTAATCGCAAACACAAATATTTAACTTATAACTTTTATAAATAAAAAAATAGCATTTGCTGTATTTTAGCAAAAAACATTAATGGTATTTCTCAAAAAAAAAATTGAAATAAAAGATTTTTATTTGGTATTTAAGAATAATTTCTATCTAAAGTTTGTGCTTTTAGTATTCTGAAACTCTTCTTATTTTTGGTTTTTAGCATTTTGATAAAAATTCTGGTATTGTTGGAACAATTTTCTAAACTTATTTATTTCCTGTAAATATAAAACACTTGTCATTTTCAAAGTATAAACTCTCCCTTAATCTTCACTTCTTTTAGTTCTTACTTTATTATCGAGAATTTGGACCACATCAACTACAATTTCATGTGCATCAATGATATACACTAAAGTGGAATATTACACCACATGTCTCTACCATTTATAACATTTAAATATCATAATATATATACCTTTGCATTCTAATTTCGGCTCAACACCTTTACCTTTACAATTTTAAAATAACATAAACAGATAACAATATTTTTGAAGTGGCGGCTCTCGACCCTCTAAATTATAAACTCTTCCATATATCCCCACCATCCGATTAGAGGATTAGTGAAATGCTTATTAGTTATTTACTTATCACTTTTTTCTTTTCAGTTTATTTGATTTTTTTCCCCTTTGTTAAAGACTCAAAGGTTACTTTGACCTTAATTAGTAGTGACAATGATTAGGCACAACGAGTCTATTACAATAACAGCTTTCATGACTTTTTACTGGTTTTAGAATCTATTTTTCTCAATCGAATTTTTACAAAATTGTAGAAGACTACAAAAAGCTCCACTATCTTGAATTTTGATTTCTTTTTTTCAAAGTAATTATCTTAGAGTTAAACATTGACTAGTAAGAATACATCTGTAACTATATCTAAAGACGAAAACAATTATAGCACTAAATAAAATATAATATTATTATCAGCCGGAATTTAATGGAACAGCGAAGTAAAGTAATTTAATAAAAAAAATGGAAAATCCAATTCATAATGTATGGATCAGAGACAGTTGCTTCCTTGTCTAAAGCCATTACTCAGAAAACGAAACATTCTAACAATTTTACTACTCTTCGATTTGTCTAGTAATATATATATACATCTATATTATTAACTTTTCAGTTGTTCGAATTGATTATCATATATGAATCATTCTTCCAATATTATATCTTTTAGAATTTTCCGGAATTTTATTTGCATTTTGTTTGGATATATATATATATATATATATATATATATTTGGATTCTTTGCTGAATAGTATTTCTTTTTGTATTTTTGTTGTTCCTTATATGAAAAAAAAAATAAAACAAAAATAAAGAATATGTGTTAGTATTTGGAATGATTTGAGTTTTGGTATGATTTTGATCATATCTACGACAATTATTCTGTTTTAATATTAAAACTGTTTGCAATCCCACTTACAAATCATGAAATTTGAGTTTTTGTATTTTTTTATTTAAGAACCTTCTCCAAAATTATTAACAATAGAAGTTTAAAGTATTTTCGATAACATTATATTTGAAAAGATTTTTTATATTATTACTTAGTAAATTAGTAACATTGGATTTTAAAGAAACATTTACAAAACTTATAACCAATAACATTGGATTTAAAAAGACTTTCATGTTTGTTTTGAATAAGTAAAGTTCATCATTTTAACTCAAATCTATTCATGTATTACATTTTCTAATATTTAACGTCTGTCATCAATGAAATCTAGTTTGTGTGTTTAAAAATAAACTAGATTTATACCCACGTCGTGAGGAAAAATATTCGTAAATTATATTTTATTAGTAAATATAAATTAAATTTTTATATAATTTTTATTTTTTTTTAAATTACTTTTAACATTAATTTTTGTATATATAAATTAAGAAAAAAAATTATTTTTATGAATTTAATACTATTTTTTTGTTAGTTTAATAAAAATACATTAATTGTCTAACCAGATTAATAACAATGACATATATTGTAATTATTCGAATAATTTAACCATATTTATATATTTATTTGAAATTTACTGTAATGATAAAATATAATCATGATATTTCTGTTAATAACACATGAGAGTAAAATTATTTTCTTAAATTTTTTCTCAAATAATATATTAGAGATTAGTAATAACTTAAATCTATTTATATTTATTTGAAATTATTTATAAATTAACGTATTAAAAATTTTTAAAAATAAAAATTATTGTTTTTGCAAATGTAATACTATTTTTTGGTTAGTTGAATAAAATATATTGATTCTCTAACTAAATTAATATCAGTGGCATGTATTGTAATTATTATAGTAAATTAAACTCTTTTATATATTTAAAGTGAAACTCGTTGTGCTATTGATACGTCAGCATGATATTTTTGTTATTAACATGTAATAGTAAGGATATTTTGTTAAAAAATTTATCAAATAATATATTAGAGATAAAGAGAGAGGATAAACAAATTGAGGACAAAAACTTGTACTAAAAATGTGACAAAAATGAGAAAAGGGGTAATGGCGAAGCCAAAATTATTGAGTCGCCCGACGCTTCCACTAGATTTGATGGTCCCCTCTCTCCCACACTTCACTACCCAATTTTCATACACACATATATATCCTCAAATCCATGCATATTTGTGTAAATTTACAAAATGGAGCCAATATTTGTTGATTAATTATCATAAAATCATTTTGGTTGAGTTGATTTCATATATTAGTACATTACCATAATTTAATTATCTTTTTGGTTGATATCATCATCTTTATGTGTATTTGGTGAATTTTTTTTATCACTTTACTATAACGTACCAATCCGATAATTTAATATTTTTATACGAAAATTTAATATTTTCATACGAAGAAAAATAAAATCAAATTCCACATTTTTAAGATGTACGTAGAGATGATATAACCATTATCTCACTTATAAGTCTTTGATTTATAAAAAAATAATGTATACAAATGGAATAATAAAAAGTAAAGAATATGCGCCGGCCTGATAACGCGAATAAAGCAACTTATACATTGCTTAGCTTGCAACGTATATCTCTCTTTTGCATTTGATTAGTTTTATCCGATATATACTCTACAATTTTTTAATATTACATTGTGTCTATTATGTGTTATATATTTGGTGTCCGCCGTTAAATGGGTCCGAATGCCACTTTAAACTTACAAATTTGATTAAACTTGATTAAACTCTTCAGTCTTTGTATACTTTTATTTACATTATATATTATAATTATATGGAAGAATTTAACTAATATAATTGTATGGACGAATTTAACTGTTATAATTATATGGACGAATTTCATTTTCATACGGTCATTAACATTAAACCCTTTTAAGTTAAAACTAGCAAAGCATGAAATGGTATTAGCTGTCTTTGTGGAAAATACTAAAAAAATCTCTATACTTGTAATCATATATATAGTAGGAGAGTTTTCTCTCCATCTAAGATGTTTTCATAAGCAAGACTGTTTTAAATTTAAAATATATGTGAAACATTCATTTATATATGCTTATTTATATTTATTATTAGCAATTTAATAGAAAATGAAAATATTAAACACACCAAATTTTATATTAAAAACGTGAATTAATTTAGAATTAAAAGAAATAATAATATTAATAAGATATAAAGTAATGAAATATTCTATGGTAACAATTAGATTATATTTTCAACAATATAATGTAGATTTTGATTGATATAATGAAAACTGATCTCCTCAATTTAAGTTTTTAAAGTTAAAATAAATCCAATTATTTATATCTTACGTATATAACAGATAAAAAGTTTCGCTAATATTTTAGTAAAAGCATCTATGTTTTGCTAATTTTAATATTGATTATATGTAAGTTTTAAACACGAAATTCTCAATTTCAACAGAAAGAAAATAATCAATAGTAACAATGCTTCAATGCTAACACAACAAAAACATAATTAAAATAATAATTTTGTAAATATCCCAACTAAAAGTGTAATTTAACATTACGAAAATTAAATGCTTGAGAATTCTCCTTTGAGTAAAATTTAGCAATCTAAAATATTATAACAAGTGAAAGATTTTTAATATGGTAAGTTTATGGATGGTAAAAGTTGGGGTTGAATATGAAGTTCATGTTTCAAATAAATTTAAATGCATAATTTATGTAATATTATAAGTAACATTTTAACCATATTTTCCTAAATAAATATCTAAGTGTAGATGCATTGGATAATGCAATGTTTTAAAACAAATTCCCCTTTTAGCCATAACAAATCAATATATATATATATATATATATGGATGTATTTTTTATTTTGCATATGAGATACAACATGATTTTAGTATAAATTAGTTCAAAGTATTATGAATTAAAAATGGTGTGTTATAAATATTGTATAGGTGGTGGAATCTGTTTTACGAGTACGATTAACTTTTTTACCCTCTGTGTACCATTTATCTGCGATTCATAAAAACATATAGTAAAAAAGATGATAAAAAAAATAATATTGGCATCACATAAAAACCAGTTATTTTTTTCCTTATAATAAGGTGACAATCATAACATTTTTTTCCATTTGTTTTGCATGTTTGTAAATTTTTGTTAATTTTAAAACACTATCTTTATTATTGTGCTACCATCAATTATTGTTACTTATAGTACATCAATTTCATATTACTATAAAACATTTTTAGTTTTTATAATATGAGAAATATAATCATGAAATTAATCTATTAAGAATTTTTAGTGAATAAAATTATAAACTAGATAAAAACACCCACAATATTCCGTAAGCTAAAAAACAAAATAAAAACAAATATAGTATTAAATCCGTGCAACTTATATAATTAATAGTGTACTTAAAGCATGATCATTAGTATTTATTCTTTTTATTAATCAAAACTCCTAAAAAGGTTATTTGGAAAGTAACCTATCTAAACCCAAAGAAAAAAAATAAGGGGGATAAAACGATATGAGCAGCTTCGAGAGAAACAATAATCATTTGCTAGGAATTGATGGTGTTAATTATAATATTTTATTATATTTTTATTTTTTGAGTTTAATTAAATATTTTATAGTTTATAAATTTTTAATGAATACATGTTTATAAATGATATTTGTTTATAAAATATTTAAAATATAAATATAAACGCAAAAATTTTAAGTTGTTAGATGCAATTTTATTATTAATTTATTTATTTTTGGATATTTAAAATTTAAATATTGAATATTAAATTTCATAATATTTATAAATATTTTAACATTCTTATGTATTTGATTTTTTATGATTTATTTATTTATAATGATATTTGAATTAATATTTTATAATTTTAATTTTATTGTATGAAATGTAGTTCTTAAATAATAATGTAAAGATAATTGACTTTTATTTTATGAAATATTCATAATATATATATATAATTGTGAAACTTAATATTTTATATTTATAAAAAAATTTTTTAGGATTTAACTTGAACTATGCAAGAAGTTATATATTTATAATTTTTTGTTATATTTATATTTTGTAAATTTAATTAAATAATTATTTTATTTACATATTTTTCATAAATGTTAATCATTTGTGTTTATAAATAAAAATTTTTTATGAGATATTTATAATATAAATATAAATCAATTTTTATAATTTGTTAAGTTGGTATATGTATTAAAATAATTTATTTATTTATTTTCAGATAATTATTTAAATAATCAAAAATCTGAATTTTAAATATTAGATATTATAATGATTATACCAATTTTAATCTTCCTATATATTTGACCATTTGTTATTTAAATTAGTTATTTTCTTTTTTGTCACAAGTTAAATTAGTTATTTATAATAGTATTTGAAGTAATGTTATTTTTTGAAATGTACTTTCCTAAATAATAATGTAAAAATTTCTGTAACCCAAAATAAAATTCAAAAAGTTAAATGGATTCTTTAGAAAATTCCATTTTCTAGTTTCTTCATTTCCCTAAAACTTATGCATGATTTCTTTTTAGGCCTTTACTCTTCCCACATTGAAATTTAAGTAAAAAAAGGGTAAATTAGAGATATTAGTATTACCAATGATCATTTCCTCCTCTATAGGAAACAATCATCATTGCCCCCAGAAATCACTTTCCGTGTTAGAAAATCTCTACTTCTTCTCTTTCTCGCACTCTCTTCTACTATATATAACCTTTCCATTTCCTCTCCTTAATCTCACTTGAATCATCAATCCACCAAAATACCCTAAAAACACTTTTTTAGGGTTTATAATGGATCCATCATCGACAAACTCAGTAAACGGATTCTATTCGTTTCTAAACAGATCAATGGAAGATCTTGAAAATGTTTATCTCTCCAACAACTTCATGTCCGTACAGTTTCTACAGAGAGTGATCTGTCTTCTACGAACTTTTCACTCTCATCTTACACTTCTTGTTCAGAAACTCAATCTCCCTGTCGGTGACAAGTGGCTCGACGACTACATGGATGAAACCTCCAAGATCTGGGACGTCTGCCACGTCATCAAATCCTCTCTCTCTTCAATGGAAACCTTCTGCTCCGCCGCGATTTCCATTGTTGCCTCTCTCGACTCTCACCACCACCACCGTCAGAATTCCCGACAGGTATTGCTTATTCTCGGATAAAGTGCAACTTTTTTTATTTTGATTTGGTAATTTTTTAATAAACGGAGATAGGTGATACGAGCGATATCTGTGTGTCGGAGAGAAGCGGTGGGGACAGAGGAAGAAAACAGAGCTTTGATGGAGAATCGAATTCAAAGGTTTCCGTTTTGGTTCGAGCAAATTACTACGACGGCGATGGAGTCTTCGAAGATTCAGAACGGATTCAGCGGCTTCCGAGGAGTAATGAACATAATGAAGAACGTAAACTCGTTACTACTCGTGATCCTGATGCAAGGTTTGGTTTACTGCATTCCGGGCGATAATACGACTACTGTGACAGTGACGGTAACGGCGACTGCGATGGTGAGATTGAAGCAGAGAGTGGCGGCGGAAATGGAGAGGACAGGGATAAGGAAAGGGATAATGATGTACGAGTATAGAAGGAGCAAAACAGCGATGGAGGAGCTCAACGCAGAGCTAGAACGACGGTGTTGCGTCGGCGAAGCAGAGGAGGAAGAGGCGGAGAAAGGATTAAAAGAGAGAGTGGAAAATTTGAAAGGGAACATTGGGAATTTGAGGAATGGAACGGAGAGTATTATTGTTGAGATTGATGATTTCTTTGATGAGATTGTTGATGGAAGGGAACTGCTTTTGGGTTTCTGTAGCCACAGGTAAAGAATTTTAGGTTGTAATAGGCTTTTTAGATGAATCAGATTGATAATATGCTCTCTGTTGTTTTTTGTTATATCTAAAAAAACGAAAAAAATAATAAGTAAATGTGATTTATTTATATTCCGAAAAGGAAGATAATATGATGCTTGCTTGCAAATTAAAGCCTATTTTAAAAAATAAAATGTCAAAATAAATAAATAAAAATGTTTTTTTATAAGGTGAACATATAGACCTTCTAATGGAGAGACTTGTACATATATATGACATTGACAGGTAAATGACACGTCTGATTATTATTATTTTCCTTGGCTTTTTTTTTTGTTTGTTGTTACTTTTGAATAAAAATTTGAGTGCAAAAAGAGAGTTTGTCTATATGGCAGAACGAAGCGAATGTAATAAAAACGAAGACATATCAAATGATTAAAATGTCTGAAGATTGATTTGTATTGTTTGACTTGATGCAGCGACAGAGAACATCTCGTGCCATTCTTTTCATTATGAGTTTTTTTGTGTGTGTGAAATCTGATTTTTGTTTGTGTTTTGTTCCCAATAGCATTGGTACTCGGACACAAAGAAGAAGAAAGCACATCGTGGTTTGGTTTCTCCAGCGGTGTAGGTTTTTCTTCGGATGTATTGTTTTCTATTCTCTCTTCTATTTGGTCTTACAGAAGAGAGTTAAGTTAATGGATGGCTTGAGATCTGTTTGTGTGAGTTATTTGGCTACTTCAAAATTCTAGCTATGATTAGGTTCTTTTCCAACGTAACAATTGATTATTCAAGAGAGAAAACGTGTATGTTTTGGAGCGTTAGAGTTGCTGTTGTTAACTTTTGGTTTCTCTATGGTTGATAGGTTTAAATTTGACATCTTTCAATCTAATCTTCGAATAGGTCTTATCACTTTCAGCAGCTTTGTCTCAATAAGAGTCTCGACCCTTTGCTTGCTTAATCATTTGTAAATTAGAGAAATGATCAGATATCCAAATACAATATTCAAAAATATAGATATGATATTATACAATATTTTTTATAAATAAATAAATAAATCATAAGGTATCATCAAACATTAACCAACAGAAAACCAATAACAAAAAGCTATTGAAAAGTCTCGCAAGAAATATCAGGCTTTGCTTCTTGCTTTTACAGTTTAAAATTTCATCCCTTTGCCATATTCAAAATTCAGCTTATACATAAGTTTTAAACAAAATAAAAAGGTAATATTTTATCGAATAAATACATTTAAAAGATTGTTCGTTCTTTCATCTACACAGTTGTATATTTCCTTTACATTACTTATTTGATTTAAAACGTGTTATTTAAATTTTGACATATGACCATAATCTAAATTACTAATACATATGTCAAAGTTTTACAAATTATAATTACTTTCACTTTACACATGTTTATTTTTGTATAATATATATAAATTTTGTTCGTTTGGTTACCACAGGCGACTGCAATCAATATTGCGGCTACGGATGCAGTTACGGTCAATATTGTGACTGTAGTTGTGGCATATATTATTTGTTTTTTTATCGCCAGCGTTGCAGTTGTTTGTTTTTCTGCCACCGACGGTTGCGGTTGCTGTTTTAATCAGCAATCGAAAAAATTGTGACGCATAACGCAATATCTGACCACAAGTTGTTACGATAGATAAACAAACAATAATTTATCACAGTTGTAACCGCAGTTTCGTGCGAATGATAAATGAACATAACCATAATATTGTTTGAGTTATTTGATTCTATAAAATTTTTTTTTAACTTATTTATTTTATTTTGAACTTTTTATTAAGATAAACAATATGTGAGATTATAAAATAAAAATGACACATAAAGATAATCTCATGAATTATACAATAATTATGCCATGGTCATATTAAATGAATCAAAATTTATGTAATAAAATAGAGATGTTTGCCTTAAATGTAACATATTATATAATAGTCTAAGAGTAACAACAAATTTGGACGCATAATCCCGATATGCATTGAAGATTCAGTCCTCAGACGTCAATAAGGTCTCTACATCTTTCCTGAAATATTTAATGACTTTGTCCCATAAATTAATTAAGTCATCTTTATAGTTAACCAGACCAACCTAAAAAAATATTGGTGTGATTAATTTAGTAACCAAACCAACCCCTAACATATTTAGAAAAAAAAACAGGCGCTGCGATAGGGAGAAGATTAATGAGAGAGATAGAACAAGTGTAGGGCGAGCTTTTATATAGCCTTTTAGAGACAGTCTTATTTTTATTTGAAGAAGCCAAAAACGACAGTTAATTAGCTCTGGATGGCGCCGTTATACTTAGTAGATGCATCATTAGGCCCACATTCATTAAGACAACAACTCAGCCTACTTTTTTTCTTTCCAACACTTGTGGGAACCACTCATCTATAAGCTTCACGGCGGAGGAAAATTTAGATGTTGATGGAATTTTCACTGCCATTTTAAACGTTACAATATAAGAATATTAACATATAAAACCATCAAACTAGTTCATGAGTCTAGTGCCGCCGAAAATTTAATATAACCCTTTGTTTTCCTTTAAAATAGTGCCATGGCTTAAAATTTTAAAAATATAATATACAAAATTAGTATTTTATGATTTCTTATTGTTTTATAAAAATATAAACGACAAAAAGCAGTCGTTCGGCTAATGTTAAACCATGTTTTGACCCAACTTAATTGCTCTGTTAAATGTTTTGACCACCGTATTTAGACACTAGTTTCAAGTTTATATGTGTGAGTATTTTATCGAGGTCGATGTTTAAATGCTAGTAAAAAACTTTAAAGGTTAATAACTGCAAATTTTTTAGAAAAATAAACCATAAACATTTAGAATGAGTAGGGGAGAGAGAGTGAGAGCGAGATGTTCATCAAATGTCAAATTTGGTTTAAAAAAACATTGTCACGTGGTAAAGTAAAAACAAGAGAAAGTCAATGCAGAAAAACCAGATATATAGTACTTTTGGGAGATTCCAGCAAAGACTTTGAAACCTGTGAAAACACACCACAAATAAAAAAAGTACAAGTCATTAAAATATGTCCTTATAATCAACAAAGACACCAAAAAAATTATTAGAGAGACACTTGATTAATATGCAATTATTAAAAAAAAAAACAAGCATACCAAGTACAGAGAAAGCACATGTACTGTAATTCCCCACAAGGCGATAACCACAGGCTCGAGAGACAAAGAGATAGTTTTCACAAGTATCATCGGTCATAACAGAAGATCATAAACGTGCTTCTAGTGGGGAGAATACAATACCTTGGCAGCTAATATAACCTGCGTGGCTTTTGGAATCTTTAGGCACCAAGATTCTTTACAGGCTTTGAGGACCATGTGTCAAGGACAACTGTGTCTCATTCCGAATTTCATTGTCACTTGATTCTTTGCTGCCATCCTCTTCATACAAGCCAGACTCTGCAAGACCGCTCTCAGAAAGCTCCTGCACGTTAATGATCTTGCCAAATAATTGGAAAGAGTTAGCTCTTGCTGACACGGGGCCTCTGTTTCCAACCATGTCATTTCCAGAGGACTGATTAGTGCTGTTGCTATTAGGTGACAAGTTATCTGATGGTGGACTGCCAAAATTCATCTCAGTTGAGACTTTTCCCAACCCAGGAAGCGGACTAAAGAAGTTATTGGTGCATAACTGGGGAAGACTTTCTTCAATGTATCCGGTCTGATTGAAAGACCCAAATTCATAATGCCTGGCTCCCTGCATGCCAGCAGGAAATGTAGAATACGATAACAAATATGGACTTGGATCAGGTGCTGCTGCACTAGACAGTCCATTTTGAGAATAGAAGATTTCTCCTTCTTTTCCACTCAAGAACCCTGCGGTATGGTGGTACTTCAACCTCTTTGTTGGAGGGAATGTGGCATGAAGTTGACTTGGGTTCGCAACGACTTCCACTTGCCATGGATTCACACTCTTCACGTTTTGAAGCATATCAGCTTCATCCCATGTAATCTACGCAAGTACAAAGCAAATAAATGATCATAGGAAGCATGATATCTACTGGTAATAAAAGAGTATCCTAAGATTAACCCGTCTGCAAGACATTAAGCTAAACTAAGGGATAAAACATTAATTTTCATATGAACTATCTTGTCCTGTTTCCAAATCAAAATATTTAGATTTCAATAGAGGCCCCAACAAAGCAATCCAGCAATCTAAACTTGACGCAACAATTGGAACCTCACATTGTCCAAACCCCAATTGGTATTTGAATAACCAGAATGAGGCTTTTAACTATTCCTGAAAGGCTTGCTTACAAAAAGTTCCCTAGAAATTAGGAGGATCGATTCCACACTTTCCAATCAGCTCAACATTAGAGGGAATAGGCCATGCATATCATCATGTACCTGAAGCTGTTTCCAAGGAGATCCGTGCCATGGACCAGTTTCCTGATATGTAGAGGATACTATTCCCTGAAACCAAGTAATCCGCGAAGAATCCTCAGTCTCCATGGCCATCTTCACTCTGGTTCCAGGTGTCCAGAATATGGCCATGGAGGCCTCAACATCTTCTGCTCTCACCACGAAATCCGACCATCCAGCCGTAGGGTAATAGACTACCTCGAACGGCAGACCCTTTGCTGCTCTATTAATCGCCTCGGACACAGCTTCAGCCGTCAATTTCCCTTTCCCAGTCCTCCTAAACCCCTTCTTTCCACCACCGTCGTCTTCTTTAGCAGCGCTTTCGCTGCTCTGGTAATAACTAGAGTACTCATCTCCACCGTAGAAGCTTGTTCCGCTGTTGCTGGATATTGGGGCTCTCCTTACACCGATAAACATCTCATTTTCCGATTTCCTCATAAAAACAACCGAATCTCCAGCGATAAGTTTCTTACTATTCACGAACTTGCTCCATCCAGTGGTTAATAGGTGCCGCCTCGGGGTACCACGATAGATATGCCGGAAATCCCAAACAACGCCGTGAATATCAGTGATGAATAGCTTCTGAACTGGAGGATCGGCTTGAAAATCGAGCGGCGGGAAAACAGAATCGGCGCAATAACGAGGGACGGAGAAACCGCCGCCATTGTTAGCATCGGAAGGCGTCAAAATCTTAGCGAAGGTAGTAATCTTGTTCTCCTCTTCATCGCTCTCGTATCTTCCGAATCTAGAGAGAATAGGGGGTGTAAACTGCTCCGGAGAAATCGGTTGGAGGAGGAGGTGAGCGAAAACCTCGTCAGTGATCGGATCGGCAAGTAACTCGATTGAAGAGACGAGACATGGAACTGGAGAGGTAATTGAAAGGGTAGAAGAGATGACGGATGATGCACAACAGTGCTCGACATGGCCTTGAGGGAAGTAATAAACCCTAGAATAAAGAGTGGGGATCTGAACGGAGGCACCTGCGCAAGCACGCCAGATCCTCGGGTCGACTTCACGGAGGATGTCAGCGGTTGCCGACGGCGGTGACATAGGCTATGTCGTTTTCACTGCAGAGAAGTCAGCGACGAAGAAGAAGAAGAAGAAGAAGAAGAAGAAGAAGAAGTAGGTATTGTTAGGTGTTAGAGAGAGAGAGACCATGTGTCTGAGAGGGAGAGAATGGAAACGGGCACGAAACGGAAGCAAAAGCGGAGGAATAGAGAGAGAGACTAGAGACGATAGAGATATTACCGATTTACTGTTACGCTGCTACGGGATTTTTTATTATTTTACAGTTTTTGCCACGACAACAAACTTTCTGCAAATAATCTCCTCTTCTTCTACACCGTTCGATTGCGCGTGCATCTCAATCTCTCCTCTTTTTCTTTTTTCTCGCTTTTTAGTTCCATTTATTTCTCTTTCCTTGTTTTCAGGTTCAATTAATGATGTCATTATTTATAGAATAAATTATTGTCACAATAAAAAAACAGTTTCATGTGTTCTACTTGAACCAAAAAAAAAATTATGAATAATAAAAAAGAATATTTCTGTAGATTTTAAAAATGGAAACAGTTAATTAATATAGGGATTACTACACTTTTGAAGGAGACCATAGACACTTTGAATGATCTTTTCCATTACAAAGAAACTTAACTGTGAAGTTGTTTTTTTAAAGAAAAAGATAAAAATAGTTGAGGTAAATTTGGAATGAATAATTGAAACACAATAGAAAGACAAATATTTTGTCTTATAATTTTCATGTTTTCAGGAGAGGTGAAGGATTAGAATTCTTGATGTCGATTTTTTTTTTTCACATTAGACAAAAGAAAACCTTGTGTATTGTCTATTGCTTGGTTATTTAATTTATGTTTTATGGCATTTTTTTGGGTACAAAATCAAAGTAAATCATAGAGAATCAGTTTTAAGCTCATTCTATTTTGTACAGTAATTAATAATCTGTCTTACTTAGATCTTTATTGATTTAATAGCTGGTAGTTTCTGAAAAATAAATCTGAATTAAATCGAAGAAAAAACAGGATATATCCAAATAATTCAATAACAATACAACATTTCTGTTAACTTACCTATTAAGAAAGTTTGTAATTTCATTTTAATTATTTTTCAGTTTGTTGTTTTCATAACACATAGAAACAAAAAAACTTTGCAATTCAGAATAAATCTATAAACCCATGAGGAAAACTAATAAGGCAATTCCATCTTCTTTTATTTGGTAATTGGCAGTTGAATTACTTTGATATTTGGCTTTGTAATGGTAAAACAAATAAAAGAACCAAAATAATTTCAGAGTAAATCTAAATACTTAAATAGAAAAACAGAAATTAGTATAATATTTTTTTAGTATTTCATACGATATATATCTGTAGTGAATAAATAAATTAAAGAAGATGGATGGTCTCTTAAAAAAAGTTCATTGTGTTTTTTTTCTACATATCAGACAGCTATTAGTGCCCACTAAAAACTCACCTCAACACCAATTTTTTCCACTAGACAGTCAATTTAAAAATTTAGAGACAGATTTCTACAATTAGAATTATAACCGAAGTGCAGACATACAATTGAAAACAGATGTTCTATTGATTCTTCATCTGCACAACATCTTCTATATTGGGAAATAGATATGATAATAGGAGGTAGAATGGTAGATTATTTAGATTTATTCTCATAATCAGGAAGGTGACTTGCAAACCAATAACCAGATTTAACATTATACATTCCCAAAACCATCAAAAGAGATCTTTCCTAAATGCAAAGCTTAATCATTGTTTTCCAAACAACGCTATACATAGATCTTGATCTCGTGCCAATAGTCAGCCAAAACTCTTTTTATTTCTATTAAATCATCGAATTCTTGCGTATTCACCGAAGGAAGAGAACATCGAGGAAAAGAAAAGTAAAAGAAAGAATTCTCTTACTGAAGAAAGTTGTTACAGAGTCATTTATATACAAACGTAAACCGGATTGGTTTACTTAACCAATTAAACCGAAACATAATATTATACTCAATACTCAATACTCCCCCCTCAAGATGGAAGGAACAAATTGTGGATTCCTATCTTGGACATAAGACTCTTGAAGATGGCTGGTTGAACTGCTTTGGTGAAAATGTCAGCCAGCTGATTGTGCGATTTAACAGGAAGAGTCTTTAAGAAACCACTCTGCAATCTCTCTCGAACAACATGACAATCGTTTTCGATGTGTTTCGTTCTCTCATGGAAAACGGGATTAGAGGCAATGTGGAGAGCAGAACGATTGTCACAAAATAAAGTGGCTGTTGTTCTCGCATGTTGTGTCAGCCATTGCTCGATATTCAGCTTCAGAGCTGCTTCGAGAGACTGTGGCCTGCTTCCGTGCTTTCCAGGAAATGAGAGATTGTCCAAGGAAGACACAGAAGCCGGTGGTTGAACGACGAGAGTCCGGGCAGGCTGCCCAGTCAGAGTCTGAGAATCCTGTGAGACGAATTTCAGAGGAAGTTGGATAAAACAATCCTTGTCCAGGATTGCTTTTAAGGTATCGCAAGATTCTATGGGCAGCCTGAAGGTGTGAAGATGTCGGAGCTGCCATGTATTGACTTAATTTGTGCACAGCATAGGTGATGTCTGGCCTAGTGTGCGTCAAATATAACAACCGACCTATCAACCTTCTGAAAACTGCAGCATCCGGTAGGAGATCACCACTAGATGCAGAGAGCTTTAGATTTGGTTCCATTGGAACAGATAACGGTTTACAGCCAAGCATCCCTGAGTCTTCAAGTAATTCAAGAGTGTACTTCCTTTGATTAATCGAAATTCCAGACCTGTTTCTTGCAATTTCGAAACCTAGAAAGTATTTTGGCTCTCCAAGATCTCTAACTTTAAAAGCTTGCTGTAAAGTGTCTTTGAAAGTAGCCATTGCAGAGATATTGTTTCCCACCAACAATATATCATCAACGTATATTAAGACTGCCATAAAAGAAGCTGTTGTATGTTGAGTGAATAGTGAGTAATCTGTAGAAGCTTAAACAAATCCTGCACTCAACATAACTTTTGTAATTTTCTGGTTCCATTGTCGTGAAGCTTGCTTCAAACCGTACAATGATTTCTGCAGTTTACAAACTGAATTTTGAGACCATGGTTGTCCTGATTTATTAAGATAACCTTCTGGAATCTTCATGTATATCTCTTCATCAAGATCACCATTCAAAAAGGCATTACTCACATCCATTTGAGTAATCGACCAATTTTTAATAGCTGCCAGAGCAAGTAACATTCTTACAGTTCCCATTTTTGCAACTAGAGAGAAAGTATCGAGATAATCCAATCCCTCTAATTGCGTGTAACCCTTTGCCACAAGTCTGGCCTTAAATCTTTCAATAGTACCATCGGGATTATGCTTGATTTTGTACACCCATTTACAACCAACAGGGTGTTTTCCTTGAGGTAGTTCACAGACAGTCCATGTACCAGTGTTCTCAAGTGACTAAAGTTCAGAATTCATGGCTTCTTGCCATTGAGGAAATTTGATTGCCTCTTTAAATGTTTTTGGTTCAGATGTGGTAGATAAAGTGAGGACAAAGTGTTTGTAAAGAGGGTGTAAACGGTCATAGGTAATAAAAGAGGATATAGGGTACGAAGTTGTATAGGAAGACAAAGGTAAAGAGGAAACATGTTGTAAAAGATAACAGTGGTAATCATCAAGATAAGTTGGAGCCTTAACCTGTCTTTTTGTTCTTGTAGAACGAATATTGGTTCCTGATGGATCTATCATCTCTGATATAGGTGGAACAGATTCATGATCAGGGAGTGGATTAGGGATGATTTGAGTGGATGGATTGGATAAAGGGTAATCATGTAATGGATCAATGTCTGAAACAGGAAGAGGAAGGACAGTTTGTGAGAATATATCTTTGGGAGGGTTTGATTTGTTGAGGTAGGGAAAAACAGATTCATGGAAGACAACATTACGAGTGATTGAAATAATTTGAGTGTCAAGATCAAGAACCTTGTACCCTTTGTACCCATTAGGATAGCCAAGAAAAAGACATGGTTTAGCCCGTGGACTAAACTTGTGTCGATCTTTAGGAATAGTGGAAGCAAAACATAGACATCCAAACACCCTTAAGTGATTGTAATCAGGAGCTTTAGAGTGAAGAAGTTCATATGGAGATTTGTTTTTCAGAATTGGGGATGGAGTTCGGTTTATAAGATAAACCGAAGTTAAAACACAATCACCCCAAAAACTTAAGGGAACATGAGACTGAAAAAAGAGAGAACGAGCAACATTAAGGATATGTTGATGTTTTCTCTCCACAACAGAATTCTGTTGTGGTGTATAGGCACAAGAAAAGAAGTGAGTAATGCCCTTTGATTGTAAAAGAGAAGTGAATGATAGTTCCGGGGCATTATCAGAACGAATTGATTTTATTTTGCTATGATATTGTTTTTCCACAAAAATGAGAAAATCTGAGAAATTTTTTGAAACTGAACTCTTATTCAAAAGCAAATAAACCCATGTTTCTCTTGTGCAATCATCTACTAAGGTAAGAAAATATCTATAACCTTTAGTAGTGAGAGTATGAAAAGGTCCCCAAATGTCAACATGAACTAAATCGAAAGGATGTTTGGAAATGTTATTAGAAGAATGAAATGACAAACGTTTTTGTTTTGCTAAAGGACAAATGGTACAAAGTTCATGATCTGTTTTTGTAATGTTGATACCAAGATCTTTGGAAAGAAGTTGTATTTTGCGTGGGGAGGGATGGCCAAGTCTTTGGTGCCAAGTTTCAGATGAAACTTGTAGCACAGAATGATTGTATTGATTGGGTTGTTCAAGAACATAGAGGTTGTTACTGATATTACCCTTCCCAATCATCAAGTCCGGAGTATACTCCTGAAGGACAAAAGGATTGTGAGGATAAATGTAACATGAATCAGAAGAAAAAAGAACAGAAATTTTGCTATTTCTGGTTAAAGCACTTATGCTCAAAAGGTTAAAATTGAAGTTTGGAACGAAAAGAACAGATTATAGTGTAAGATGTTCAGACAAAGAGACTGTTCCAGAAATGGTTACAGAGATGATAGTGCCATCAAGAAGAGTAACAGACGTGTTACTTATAGATGTAGTTTCAAGAAACAGGCTAAGATCACAGCAGACATGACAACTAGCCCTCGTATCAATCACCCATGTGCTTGCAGAAAAAGTAAGGCGGTTTTGGATTCCAGTTGAAGAGATAAGGTGTAGTGTTTGAGAAATTGTACCTGAGGGTGAATATAGCTGGGTAGTGAGGTGATGTTGAGGTTCTGTTTGAGAGGTTGTTCCATCTGCAAGAGCAATGATGCTCCCAGAATTTTGTTGAGAATGATTAGGTTGGGCCGTCGGAGTGTTATTGTTCAGAACACTCAAGAGTTGTTGGATTTGTTCTGCTGTAATACTACCCAATTGAACACCCTTTTGGTCGATTAATGAGATGTTGTTAAGCTATTGAGTTGATAAACTAGCCACACGTTCTTGTTTCTGAACCCAATTACCACTAGTTGAATTGGATGGAAGCTGAGCTTTGTTCTATGGCTTGAAATTTTGATTTGATTACGTTGATTTGCTGTTGTCGCCTTATATCCTTGAGGATATCCGTGCAGTTTATAACATCTGTTAACAGTATGACCTAGCATGCCACAATGGGAACACATAGGTCGATTCTTGTTCTTATTGTATCCAGAGTTATAAGCTGCAACAGTTTCACTTGATACTTGGAAAGCTACGCCACTGTTTGGTTGTGAAGACTGCATAGTTCTTTGCCTTTCTTCCTGGGATATGAGGTTGAAAACCTTAGATATCGATGGCTTTGGCTCCATCATCAGAATCTGCCCCCTGATGGCAGTAAAGTTTTCATTCAATCCCATGAGAAACTTCAGTATACGATTCTGCTCTTCAGTTTTTCCAGCTTCTTGATGTTGATGCAGTCAGCTTTCCCACAACAGCAAGTATATGCAGACTCATGATTTTTCAATTCTTCCCACAATTGTTTAAGCCTTGTGTAGTATTCACTGACACTCTGAGAACCTTGAACTTCCGAAAAAATTTGTTGTTTGATTTCAGTAGTTCTAGGTCCGTCACTTTGCTTAAACTGATCATGCAAGTCAAGCCACATCTGACGAGCAGTATCGAGGTACATAATACTTTTGGCAATTGATTTCTCAACAGAGTTTACTATCCAGGTGCAAATCATGCTATTACACCTTGACCAAGAGCCGAAATCAGGGTGCATTTCGTCTGGTTCTGGATAAGTGTCAAGAACAAAGACAGCCTTATTTCTAGCACCTAACGCCATTATCATTGATCGTCGCCAGGTATTAAAGTTTCCTAATCCTGTGAGTTTTTCAAAAACTAAGGATATACCTGCGTGATCGGCGTTATGTACGTACAACGGATTCGAGTTTGGGTCCGACATTGAGGTTGTTCGAGAATCAGCACCAGAGAATCGTCCGAAATCTGGAACTGAAGTTGAATTGGCGGGATCCATCGAAAATCAGCTCGATTTGAAGAAAACAGAACAACTTTTGTCGAGAAAAAAAAATTTTAAGAAAAATTTGTAGAAATTGACATGCAAAATCTCGATGAACAAGGTTAATATCGGAAGCAATTTCAGAAAAAAATGCTCTGATACCATATTAAATCATCGAGTTCTTGCGTATTCACCGAAGGAAGAGAACATCGAGGAAAAGGAAAGTAACAGAAAGAATTCTCTTACTGAAGAAAGTTGTTACAGAGTCATTTATATACAAACGTAAACCGAATTAGTTTACTTAACTAATTAAACCGAAACATAATATTATACTCAATACTCAATAATTTCATCACAAATTTCTTTTAGGAAAATTGAAACAGTTTCATGGTGTAGACTGGTATAAATACTACTTATTTATTGGCTTGCTTTTGTTTTCTCATATTTTTTTTTTAATAAACGGGCCACTATCACATCAAGGTTATTTTATATTAAATAAAATAATAAATAAAGTAACCATGACAATGACAAACGACAGTTATACCAACAAGTCAATGGCCATCTTTGGAATCTGGTGAGCAACAAACTAAACTTGGCTATGTAGGTAGAACTAGGAAGAATAAAGTACTACTTTAAATATACTTTCCAATAAAATCTTACCGGACAATAATTATTGGTTTCAACCATTTCTTACAAAAACAAAACCATACCCAAAACAAGATTAAAACATCCAATTTTAATCGCCAGAGGTTACCTATGAAACCAATAAATTCGAGCAACGGTTAAATAGCATATAATAAATAACGGTCTCTAGATGATGAAATTCTTATATTCTTTTCATAGAAACACTGCAAAATGATTCAGCCGAAGAAAAGCGAATTCATGAATAGTTTGGTAAGAATTCCGACAACAAGAAAAAAAAACAGTGAAAAAAAAAACCAGTGAAGAGAAAAAAAGAACTATCAATCATCCTCTTCGGATTCGGACTCAGCACTCTGGAGCCACTCCACAAAAGGTTTCACATTCTTCCAAACCGGCGAGTTTTTGTCAACTCCGATCAGACCATTTTTGAACCATTCCAGCACAATCTCTTCCTCAATGATGTCTTGGTCGTACAATTGTTTAAGAACCAGAGCCACCTCTTTAACCGCTTCTTCATTTCCAGTTGTTCCACAGAATGACCCGATTGAATTCAGCAGTTGCATCTGCGATCCATCCTCTTGCGTTGCAGCCAACAAGTAACTATTCTTCTTCTCCACTTCTTTTGCAAATCCTTTGCCCACACCGTCAAAGAGAGCATTAAAGAGTGCGTCCATGATGTCTTGAGGAGGAACAGCAGGTGAAGAGATTGAAGTTTTAATCTCGCTTATCGTTGCACCTTTCTTCAAATACTCTTTCACTACCTCTACAAGCTTCTTCTCCTCCTCCGGCGGATTCTCAGTATTCACATGCCCGTTTGATTTGCTTTTGGGCGCCTTGTTCGCATCTTCTGCTTCTTTTGCACAGAGCATCACCATTTCTGCAGTTACAGCGCTTAACTGTTCTTTCATTCTTTTCTCAGCAGCTTCTCGAGAAGTATCAGTTTGCCACTCGACACCATCGTCATCGTCATCTTCATCCACATCCAGCGCATTCTCATCATGCTTTGGGCTGATATCCTCATCAGAAGAATGGTTCATGGGCATCTTAGACGAAGCATCCTTCCCGTTTGTAGAAGCAGATAATGCTTTCTTCTTAGCTTCCTTCTTTAGCTTTCTCTGCTCCTCATCGGCTGCCTCACCCTCTCTAACCCTCTCCTTCTCAGCTCTTCTCATTGCTTTCTTGTCCTTTGAACCTTTCTTCTGCTCAGGTGGGTTCTTCAGAATGAAATTTGTCAATTTGTCCCGCATATCAACCTCAGAGATAAACCCACAAGCAGCACACTTAAGATTCACCATCTGCGTCTTTGTGATTATTATCTCAGTCTCTGGGTTTCCACATCCATAGCACTGGACGTACTTCTTAATGAAATTCTCCAGAAGCCCAGCGAGCTTGGACGTGTTGTGAGCTCCATTCACAAGCGATATACCGGTCTTCTCATCAAATTTGGACTGAGCTCCGAGCTCACAACCAAAGTACTTGGTCGTGTAAGAAGCAGGCCGCCCCAATGCTTTTGCAATATCAACATTGTTTATAATGTTGGTCTTGATGCCATTACCTTTGCCTTCAGTCTTGGTAACCATCTTTGGCATCTTGTACCTGTAAAAGGCATCATTACGGTTCGATGCACCAATGTTCTGCAGCGCCATCTTGAGTTTCTTAGCCGGAAAAACAATCAGTCGAACTGGGAAACTGAGCCACAATCTTCAAAGGAGTCTCCGGTTTGAAGATGCGTGAACCTAAAGTTATAGAAGAACTAGTAGTCCTTAATTCTGGATGTAGGACAGTATTTTCCAAGCAACCAGATCGACAGCAAAACGGAGAAATCTTGTCAGACATAAAAGAAGCTTCACAATTTTACCTCTTGTGAACAAAACGCTGAAAGAAGAAAGAACCAAACGATATTAGCGAAGATATTGACAAATCTCACAAATTAGTAAACGAAAATTTAAGATACAAAAACCAAAAAACGCAAATTCCGATCTCTGTCAAGCCTATACGATTCATCATAGTCATAGAGGAACAACAAATCAGACAATGAAGATATCGCCGTTGACAATATCAAACGAAACCTCTCTAACAAAGCCAACATACAAACAAATATCCAACAATCTATCTCTCAATAAAAGTAAATCCCTAATAGGCCGGCGAAAAACCAAAACACAAAAAGGGTCGAAGAATCTTGAGAAATACCTCTTTTTCTCAGACGAGGAATCAAAAGCCAGAGCAAAGATTGACAAGGAATGATCCTTTTTTTTATGAGGGGCGTTTGTTTAAATAAGAGGAGATTTGTTGGAGAAATTAGGGTTAACTTACGAATAGGAAACACCTTTCCTTAATTTCCTATTTTCGTTTCAAAACATTTCCATCTTTATTATTTTAATTAAACAGTTTATAAAAATTATTAAATTTTAGGTGTATTATAATTATATATCAACATATATACTAGAAATAAATATACATTATTACAGTATTTTAACTTGGTATCATATAAATTATACATTCAATACTGAATCTAACATATAATATTTACATATCTATAATTTCTTTGATTTGATTTGTTAACTTATGCATAATATATATATATATATTTATTATATTTAATTTTGTTCTAAAATCTAAATATTTGTTGCATTATGTATATATAACTTAATCTACGAACACAAATCAATTCGTAAAATAGATGTATGAAAGAAAGTTTTAAAAACCTATTTTAATTTTCTTATATATTTGGTATTTGTTTTTAGTTATTTAATTTTCATACTTTAACTGATGCAATTAATGAAATTGTAAATTATATATATTATATTAAGGAATGAACATAAAATCATTTGAGGTTACAAATTTTAATTCTTTGATTTATTTTAATATTATTTTATAACTTTTAGTTGTAAGCAAACTTTTAAAACTAATTAAAATATTGCATGATTTATAAATTAAAGTAACCAGAAAAAATAAAAAAAGTTTTATTTGTTCGGGATTTTGAATCAAACATACCAAACAATTTACATAAGTTTAGTTACTCAGTACTTAGTTAAATAACAATTATTGAAAATATTGTGATGGCACATAAAATAATTTGATATTTATTTTTTCCGATTTTGTTATATATGGTATAAGAGATATATTTTGGTTAATTTTATGAAAATAAATTTATAGCAATTTATATTTCATCTTTTCTAATAACTATAAAAAAATCTTTAACTATTAAAAATATAATGATGTAAATGCAATTTATATTTTAGCTCAGACAAGTTTAAATGGATTTCATATGATTTTTTTGCAGATAAATAATATGTTATTTCACAAGAAAATAATATGTTATTTCACAAGAAAATAATATGTTTATGGTATTGTGGAAGTTTAATTGTTTGAAAAACTATTGTAAGAGACCAAGTTATTATTCTCTTAATGAATTGTAATAAGAGAATTATGTAATTAGTTTTTGTTTAATGAGATAATTTGTAAATGATTCATTAAAAATGATCATATTTGCATATTTAATAGGTCATTTAAATTTGTAAAATTTGGTTTCGCTGTAGATGTAATTGTAAATAGAATGTGTTTAACAATTAGAATAATAGTAGTTTAAGTAAAAGAATTTAAGTAATGAAAAACTTGTGATTGGAAATAGCAGTTTTTCAAATTAAAAATCAATTAAGTGCTTAAAAACGTTGGATTAACAGTTCAGTTGCAATATAACAAGATTTTATTACAAGCGAACAAAATTCAATTCATCTTGAAACGTGGCTTTATATGCTGATTACAATTTTAGTTGTAAGGTATAGAAATAATCTTTCAAGAAAATAAAATAAGAACTTCCGTAAAGTTTTTTTTTACTAAAAAACAGTTGTTTGATTTCTAGACTGATACATTAACATAAATTTAATAATAAACTTTATTACAACTAAATGTTTTGACAAGATCACAAGTTTATAAAAAACATATCATTACTTTTTTGTTAACCAACATATTATTATTTTATCAGAATATTTTACCTTTTTAGTTTAATATAATTGAATTAAAATTAAAAACATGAGCAACAAAAGTAATAAATAATACAATATATTTTTATATAATTTAAAGAATTTAATATAGTATTTAAATAAAGGGAAAGAAAATAAATTAAGAGTAATATACTAAAATAGCTTTTTTAAAATTTTTATTCCAAATCTACTACTATAAAATTAAAATTTCAAAAATAACATAAATAATTATGTAAAAAATATATTTTTGTTATAAATAAACTATACATAAATTTAAAATATTATATTTGGATTCATTTTTCTAATTTTGGATTTAAGTTTTCTATTAAAAAAAGTTTTATTTATCATAAATTTATACTATTATTAGAAATTTAAATTAATAATATTATTTTTAAAATTTTATTTTTGAAAAAATGATATTTTAGATAATTGCCTTAGAAATAATTATTATGTGAATCTCCATGTATATGATTAAAAATGAATAGATAAGAACTCAAACCTAACAGCAAACATGCACTAAACATAAACAAATCAAATTAGTTTTTCCTATCAGTGTGAGATATTCTTTTTAACCACCGCTGCTAACTTGACATATGCATTATTTTTCTTACTACAAAGCTCTGTAATATTCTTCTTAGAATCACTTTTAATTTACAAAATCTGTTTCTTTAAAAGCATCACACGCTTTTCTGTTTTTTTTTTCCAATATCTTCCTATGCTTTTATTTTTTTTTCATTTCTTTGGATTCTCACTTTGTAGATTAAACCTACAAAAAGGTAAACACTGAGTTTTATCGTCTAAATAGAAAAAAATTTGTCTTGGATTGTTGAGCCCAACGGGGAGGCCTGAGTAATCATACAGATATATCAAAACAATTGTGGCGATTAAAACTTCCTCCGAAAATTCTTCATTTCCTATGGAGACTATTATCTAAAGGTCTTCTCCTTAAAACACATTTATGTCATCGCAAAATAACGGACGATTTGTCGGGTTTCAAACCTAAATCCGATTTTCTCAGATCCGTTAAGACCAATCCATGACAAGTTCAGATTTCTATTGGCAAGCTATGTTCTATTTTCTGAAGACTGTAACCAAAAATTTGTTCCTTTTTTTATTCTTTGGAGAATTTGGAAAACGAGGAATGATCTCGTTTTTAATCAGAAAGTTCGACCAAACGACACGCATTCTTCAATGGTCCATTTTTTTTTGGGTTGGATTTTACGTGATGATAAAAGTGCCCAGAGAATAGAACGATTAACTCACTAATATACATGGTCTATGGGTTATCAAAAGGTAATTTTTGAAGATGATAATCAAGAGTTGGCGAGTTTATTAAACAAATCATCGATCAATTTACGATTACAGCAGTATGTCCAGGCTATTTGTCAATGGATTTCTTTGTTTGATCAAGTGATTTTCAGATATCAACCTCGACGTTGTAATCGAGCGGCAAATACGTTAGCTTTGCAAGCAATTACCGATCATGAAAATTGGAAACTTTATAATGTATCTCCATCTTTTATTTCTTCTATTGTAAATATTCAATTTTAATAAATGATTGTTGGAAAAAAAAACGAAAAAAATTTGTCTTGGATTGTTGAGCCCAACGGGGAGGCCTGATATCTGTGAAGCCCATGAGCTAATAAGATGAGTGGACGATTTGTCGGGTTCAAACCTATAAACCGCACATCACGGCGTGTGATGTGTGTAACGCAGTCGACCAAACGACACGCATTCTTCAATGGTCCATTTTTTTTTACACCCAGAGAATAGAACGATTAAACTAATATTAGAATAATACATGTGTCACTTGAAATTTTAGTATTTTAAAATTTTTATATTTAAATGAATTTTTACATCTATAACTGAAATTTTTTTATAGAGATCAATTAATTCTGTTCAAAATTTTAAATCTCACGAGTTTTAAATCAGTTGAATTTTAAAAATTTAAATTTCAATGATTCTATTTTATATACTAGATATGTTTGAATATAAAAAATTTTAAAATTTTAAAATATAAAAACTAATACAATGTTACAAATAAATTTTGATTGAGTTAAGTAATTGATTTTGTAACATGTTTTAGTTAAAGTAATGAAACTCATAGTCTTAATTAATTTTTTATATTATAGAATATATTTATATATAAAATACTCATACCAAAAAGTAATTATTAATAATTCGAATTTAATATTAAAAACAAATTATATAATATAAAATTTTATTTGAAAATATATTGATTATGTTTGGAAACAAAAATAAAACAAAATTCATTAATTTAAATTAGAAAATTTAGTTTTTTGGTTATTAAAATGTACAATTAATGATTTTTCATTAATTTAATTAAAAAAAAAATATTGAAAGTGAATGTGGTGATAACATATCAACAAATTTGAAATGCAATAATTTTTTTTAATATATAGTAGATTATATCATATAATTCATAGTTTAAAAAAAGAGAGAATAGAACAATTAAACTTGTTATATGCTATCATTGATGTACACGATGTTCTGGTTATTTTATGTAATACAATGCTCCAATGGCAGATCTAAAAATTATTTATATTCAGGAGAGAAATTAAAACTATTAAATAATAAGGATAACAATTAATATTTTAAAAAATTAGTATTAATTTTAAAATGTTATGGAGGACAACTACCCTTCCCAAACATTATGTACGTCCGCCCATGTTCATAGGTTAATGGCACTTCTTATAATTAATTTTGGTCGTTACAATAAAACTAGATTTTGACCTGGCCTCGGTGGGGGAAAAATATTTATAAATAATAATTAATTATTTATTTTGTTAATTTAAATTAGATATATATATATATATAATTTATCTCATATTTAAAATAATTTTTTAAAATTTTTTAATATTGATTACGATAATAAAATCGGATTATACAAATAGATTTAAATTGTATCTATTTTGGATAAAAGTATACATATGATAAATATTCAATTAAACTAAAATTTTGTTTTATATTTTGTTTGACTAATTTTTCAAAATTTATATTTTATTTTATATTATATTTACATTTTATGACAGAATACATTGTATGTCGAAATATTAAAGATTTACATATAATATAATGTATAATGACAATTTTTGTAAATATTCTAGTAAATTATGTCCTAAATAATATTTTTCTTAAATGCTTTAATAATGTGACACATCAGCGTGGCACACTTCTAAATTACTATAATGATTACTTTGTTAAAATGATTCTTAACAAATATATATATATAGATTTTTGTTAACCAATAACTCAGTTTTGTTTTAAGTTTAGTTTAATGAAAAATAGTTTCACTGATTTTGTTATATTTATCTTCACGATAATCAACTGAAGTCTATATTTTTCACCAAATTTTGAATGTTAAAGTTATTGATTTATTCATCCCAAATGAAAGTTTAGAGTTTTAAGCGAATACGATAAAATATAATAAAAACAATGGTGATTCTTAAAACCACAAAAATATGTTATATTTTATAAATATTATCAGTAGTGTTTCTCAAAGTTCCACTAAATTTATTTTTCGAAAAATATGATAAAAGTAAAATTAAATCTCAACTAAAGTTTAAACTTTAAAAGCTAAAATTCTAATGCCTAGAAACTAAACTTAATTCTAAAATATTAAACACAAATTAAAATAGTTAATTTATAAATCTTTTGAAACGCTTATAAACTATTAAAAATCATTTTTCATGCTTCTGGTATTTGGAATTAGTGATAATAATTTTTTTTAAAGAAATAATTTTAGTAATATTTTAAAGCATTTATCCAAAAATAAATATCTACAAATCCAATAGAAACATAAACAAAATGGAATGAACGTTAAAAAATTTGAGAAATGGAAATAAATAAACTAAAAAAATTTTAATCTGCTATTTTTATAATTTTTTAAAATAACACATTTTTGAGTTTTGTTCTAAAATTATCATTATTAGTTTAAATTTTTAATAATATTAAAAATTTAAAATTAAAATATATTAAAACTTATTGTTAATAGAAAAAATTAAACTATAAATTATATATAATTTATTTATATTAAATAAATATATTCACATAATTATTTATGATATTTTTAGAATTTTAATATTAACATGTTATTTTTAAAAGTGTTGTTTTAATTAATTTGTTTATATTTAAAAATAATGATTTGACGGTGTGAACGACTTCTAAAACTGCTTAATAAAAAGTCAAAACGTGTAATAAAAGCATGATGAGGAATTTCATTTTCTCTTCCCATCAAAGTGCATAACTTGAAACTTTCGATTGTGTCTGCCCCTTTAAAATCTGCCATCTCTGAACTCTCTCTCTGCTATTTCAACCTCTGCACGATGAAGCCTAAAGTCTCCTCCAAGAGATTAATTTCTCTCAAATGGGTTCCATTTCTCTGCATCTCTTGCTTTGCTTTCGGAGCAATTTTCACCTCCAGGTTTCAAGTTTCATCTTTCTCAGACTTTTCTCTTGCATAAATCATCAAACTTCTCTTTTTGTTCTTTTCTTTCGGCTTTTCTTAATGGGTTTTTATTTTTGTTGCAACTGGGATTTTGTGCAATACAGGTCTTTGGCGCCGTCGTCGGATTCCGGTAGCCAGCTAATTTCACAGCGCCGTCGTGATCATGAACTTCAGATTGTATCAGATAATTGTGCCCATAAAAAAGTATACTTCTCGATGCAATTTATTAGCTTGCTTTTGATTTTCATGAGAATATATTTTAGAAGTTGAACATAGTGTTCTTCAAGTTCGGATAAGCTGTTTTCTATGATTTGAGTTTTGCATTTTGGAGCTCTTATGTTTATTCATCGATTCATTCAAATGCAGAAAGCAGCATTAGAAAAGGATGTAATTGATGAGGTTTTGAGAACTCACGAAGCAATACAGTGAGTGAGAAAATTTACTTATTTTGCAAAATAACTTTGCTTTTATATTTCTCTTTATGGTATAGCTTTTCTCTATATCTTTGGAGGGTTGACAGGTCGTCGGATAAGTCAGTTTCAACGCTTCAAAAGCAGTTATCTTCTACGAGGAGTTCTCAAGAGATGGTTGATGGCTCGGAAACATCCACCTCTTTAACGGGAGCAAACCCGAGGAAGAAGGTGTTCATGGTAATGGGAATTAATACCGCATTTAGCAGTAGGAAACGGCGTGACTCAGTCAGAGAAACCTGGATGCCTCAAGGTATTGTAAACTCTGTGATCATCTCCTTAATCTAATCTGGCTGTTCATATTTTTGAGTCTCGAATCTAGCTGTATATGTGGATTTGTCACAGGGGAAAAGCTCGAAAAATTGGAACAAGAGAAGGGAATTGTCATCAAGTTCATGATTGGACACAGGTGAAGCTGCTTGTCTTTCTCTCAAGCGGTTTCTAAATTCGACGAATTTCATGTATTTTAAGTTGAGATTGACAAATATGTTTGGCAGTGCAACATCAAATAGCATATTGGATAGAGCTATCGATTCAGAAGATTCTCAACATAAAGACTTCCTTAGGCTGGTGAGACAATAGACATCTTCTAGACTTCTAAGAAATATACAATAACTCACTTCATTTTGTCTGAAATTCTTATTGGTTGCAGGAGCATGTTGAAGGATATCACGAACTCTCAGCAAAAACAAAAATATTCTTTTCTACTGCAGTAGCGAAATGGGATGCAGAGTTCTATATCAAGGTTGATGATGATGTTCATGTCAACCTCGGTAAAAAACCTGTTTCTACTCTTTTCTTTTCCTGCTATATTCTTCAGTGGCAGCAGTATAAGAGGTTCTTAACTTTGCATTTAGGTATGCTTGCTTCCACCCTTTCCCGTCACCGTTCAAAGCCGAGGGTCTATATCGGGTGTATGAAATCAGGGCCTGTTCTTGCTCAAAAGTAATTCTATTTACCTGAGTCCAGCTTTAAATCCTTCTGTTATTGATAGTTAACCAGATTCTTAATATTTCAGGACAGTGAAGTACCATGAACCTGAATATTGGAAATTTGGAGAGGCAGGTAACAAATACTTTCGACATGCTACAGGACAGATATACGCCATCTCGAAGGATCTTGCTCAATACATATCCATTAACCAGTAAGTAATTGTGTATCCTTATCATAAAGAGTTTTTCCAGTTTCATATTTCTGTATAAAGTCATGTTTGTTCTAAAAGGTTTACACTTTTTATTTTCTGCAGGCCAATTTTGCATAAGTATGCAAACGAAGATGTGTCTTTGGGGTCATGGTTTATAGGTCTTGAGGTCGAACATATTGATGACCGTAGCTTCTGTTGTGGGACTCCTCCAGGTAGAGCTCCATCACATCACACAAAAACAGATTTAAGCAATCTCTCTTTATCTCCCTACATATGTATAAAGTGTTTGTGATAGTTGGGTTCCTTTCGATAGATTGTAGATGGAAGGCAGAGGCAGGCGATATGTGTGTAGCGTCATTTGACTGGAGCTGCAGTGGGATTTGCAAGTCAGTAGAGAGAATGAAGATAGTTCATCAAGTGTGTAGTGAAGGAGAAGAAGCTGTTTGGAATACACTTCTCTAAAAGACATTTCACTTATCAATCAGCTAAGTAATTGGATCAATACATACCATCACAATTTTTGACAGACGGCTAATACAGAGAGAGATGGCAAATTTTTGTAAAGAACTAAAGGTATACAAATCGCAAAGTGAAGAAAATGTTGTGAACCATATATTTATAATATTCAAGGGAGACTCTTTAGAGGCCTCAATAGATTGGTAGTAAATCTAGCCTTTGATGCGCAGTCTTTGGATTTGTGGTTTTATTACTTGAGTTAGATCATGTTATTGGATCCTTGAACAGAAGCAGGCCTAATGAGCAATTAACGTGTGAAGAATGATTAGATAATTTCAGACAACAATAATTCCCCGACAGATTGTCAGACACAATGAGGAATATTTACACTTATGAAACCCTTTTCTTTCCGCTTTCTTCTATACAAACAGAAGTAGAAGTGACTGATCCTTCTTTGTAAGGTCATAGGGAGCTTTTTTCTCACTAGCCTGAATCCAATCTTAAGCCTTTTTTTCTTTAAGATATTACCCTCAAATCTCAAACACTACCCAAAGGCACAGTTTTTTTGTAACCACCAAAAGCTTCATAATAGGCTTTTTTTAGCTGAGTCTCAGTCCCAGCCACAGCTCTTTTGTAGCAATACCATCTGTTTTTTTTTGCTTTAAGCCACTTTGTGAATCCTGGTTATGCCGCAGAAGGCAATGTCCACCAACGGCAGTATTTAGTTAGGGTAAAGAGCAATGAGCACAAAATGTGCGTTCTCTGCTTTTACCCGTCTTTACCTGACCGATCACCTAAAGAGGTCTTCTGGGGTGCTGGCTTGTCAGCCGAAGCTGTCTTCTGGTTTCCCGGCTTGTCTTCCTGAAGGCAATCAACAGGAACATAGAAGTATCCCTTTGGGAGTCGCCTGTTCTTAAAAGAAGCTTCATCCGATGTCATCACCAGCTCTTTCGCAAATGTTTCTACATGCTGCTATTATCAGTTATCAAGTATAAGATCCCATGAATGATCTGAGTGGAGCAGAACTAGGCGAACTTAACAATGCATGCAACTTACAACAAAACAAATCTTCTCACCTTCTTGGGCTTTGAGCCTTTATCTCCATCTTCTGAAACCTTAGGCGAGACTATACAATGTTTGCGAGGTAGGGTTTTCCCTGACATTTTTTGTCTCTCGGATGGCTCACGGGAAAACCGACTCTTTGATATAGTGTTGTCGTCGGTTTTCTGATCAGTGTCCATTAAAATGGGACCTTTGCCTCGGCGCTTAACAGAGACTGTGCTGTCAATAGTGACATCATCTGACCACTGTATTGCTTCACTGCCAGATATATTACAATCTGGATGCCCTTTTATTGATGTTGTAGCTGAGTCTGACGAAACTTCTGGAGGGGAAGATGGATTACTAACATGTAATGAGTGTGCCACGTGATCCCTTTTGACAGCAAGTATGTCATGTGAAAAAATAGCCAACTCTCGCTGCAAATATACCATAACAGTGAGCGTCCATGTGTTTAGTTTCAATGAAAGAAAGATTTAAGGCTTAGATATTAGTTTTACTTACCTTTAATTTCTCCCTCTTGATTATCCGCTCACAGAGAAGGCGTAACCTCTCAAGTTCAACCTGGAGGAGATTACCAGAATTCTAAGAATTATAAATAACTTGATAAGAGATCAAAGGGCATAAGTTTTACATGCAGATGGCAAAATCATTTTGCTCTCCCTTAAAATCCTACCCTATAATGCTTGAGAGTTTTAAGCTCCTCCGTCCCATGTTTCTGAGATTCGACCTGCAAACAGAGTCAGGCAGATATAAGAAACCTGATGGTCCAAGTAGTCCACAATAAAGATGGCGAAAGAGATAGCAAATAAGACCATTGTCTTCTGCTCCGAGCTGTGTTTCTCACAGTAAGCCTTATGCGGAAGTTTCCCACCACCACTCAAATGAAAACCTGCACTTCTGGCACAGGAGGTGTGGAATGTCGTCTGGCAGTTACCATAACTACACTGTAAAATGATGACATAAGTTTTTTGCTCACTCTTTGTACCAATACTTGAAACAGACATCTTCAGATAAAAAAATCATACAGTGAGTACCTTAATGCATGCACCATATATTCGTTGGCATACACAGCAAGTGTCCATGTTCTTGGCCAAGGACTCCTAACAAGGCACCATACATTAATCCTTTAGGATTTTTAAACAACTTTAACATGATATTGATTCTGCATTATAATAATCTAAACTAACCATTCCCTGCACAGGATTCATTTGCCCTCTTCTGAAAGTTGGTTCCAAGGACCACTGCAAGAAGTTAAATACCAAATTATTTGCAATTTTCATTACTTGATATAGTACTCCAGACCCTACAAATAACTGCTTCTATAACGGAAACTACCTCAGCACAAAATGCATGTACCCACAGCCCATTTGTGGCTTTTCTAAAAGCCCCAGTTGTGCCACCACATAAAGTACACTCTGTAGAAGAAAACGGCTTTTCCCAAAAATTGAACGAACCAGTAGATTCCGAACAGAGTTCACAATACCAAGGACCAGTAGATTCTTTAGCACATTTGTAGCAATCCATGTGAACAGCAACCTGTAATTGGATCCTGATCAGATATCACACCGTGCATACTGTCTCTAGACGAGCAAAATCATGCCTTAATTAAACATTAGAAACAATTCAAGGGAAATGTTTATCACCTTGCAACTAGAACACACTACAATCAGGTTCCATATAGTTTCCGAGCGTCTGCAGATGTCACAACTTCGTGGATTTTCTACTGAAAAGTCTTGTGTACAATGTTCAGAACGCTTCTCAGATGGTGCTCCAGAAACAGCCATCTTTAAAAGTGTTTCTTTCGTCTGTGGCACTAGGTGAGAGCTGCCAGAAACTTTTCGAGGAGTGCCCATCTGTCCAATTTATAACCAGCAAGAAATGATAAAGGATAAGAAACATGGCACAAATAAAATAAATGCATAGACGAAATAATCTAACCAGAGCAACAACAACCTCTTCTTGTTTGGGATCTTCTGACATATCTTTCCTAAGCAATGTATTTCGAGAAGATGTTGCTGCTGCAGCAGTGGCAGCAGCTAGAACAGCCTGGGCTTGTTTGTGTCTTTTCTCTTTCCTCCCTTGCTTTCTTGCTTCCCTGACATCATGGAAATATTTTTTGACCAGAACATCATCCCATCCTCGTCCATGTTGTTCATCAATCTCCAGAGGTAGATTTTTGGCAACTTCATAGACTAGATTGTCTTAAAAAAGGAACCAATTTTAGAATAATATAACATAAACTATATAGTGCAGAAAACAATAAGAATCGGGAACATGCAACATCAATAGACAATAAAATCACCAGATAATTGCTTTCTTGAAACAGCAGTGCCAAGTAACTGAAGTTGATAATATAGAAGTTCTCCCCCCACGTTATCTTCAGGAGACAAATCCAGTATGCCCAATTTCTTAGCTTTAGATAACTGACAAAATGCGTTTCCGTAGTCTGCATTCTGACTTTCGTTATAACGACAGATAATGTGATTGACAGAACCCTGCAGATGTTTATATCCTTCTTCAGTGCCTGCCAAAAGTTTTAGTGTTACCAAATGTCCTAAAAGCTTAGGCATGAATCATAAAGCGTCTACCATCAGGGTTGGTAGTCATCCTATCCAGATCAAAATTTGTGCTACTTTTCAGGGTCTGTCCCTTGCCCATTTCTGACAATTCTTTGTGAATATACGGATGAAGACTGAAACCAGGATATGCTTCTTGATTACTGCATCATCATAGAAAAAAAAAGAAATGATTTAGTAGGCAGAATGTTTATGTAGCCAAGAGAAAAGCAGAGACTGTCTCTCAATTGTCTCCATAGCTTACAGGAGATCCAAGAAAATGGGGCTTGGATATTTCAAATTTCCACAATTTGGCCCCGACGAAAAGGCATTCTCCAGAAAGAATCCAAGAGAACTGGAGTTTGATTGTTCTTTATGATCATCTACACAACAGACTGAAACAAGATCAGCAGCAGGAGCAGTACCATCAACTACAGAAAGATAAATAATTAAGACTTATAAACATTTGACAATGAAGAGACATCCTCAATGTAAAAAAAAAGAAGAAGAAAATACTACCAACTAAAAACACAAAATTATGCTAAGGTACAAGCTTGGAAGATAACTGCATGGAATAAACATGAAGAAATAGTGAAAACAAAAAGCTATGCCGGCAGCTTTCACTGAAACGTAAGAACATACCAGAAAGATGAGCTGAACTTTTCACGAGATGAAGTTCCTGATCAAGCACTATTGACTTCTGTACATGAGAAACAAGGCACAGCGCCAAATATCTCATCAGGAGGTCCTTAAGCATAAAAAATACCACCAAGCATGGTGAAATATCTAACGAGTAACAAATTTTGTGGTGCGGACCATGGGAGAGCACCTTGGATCGTATACGAAAAAACTATTTCAACATAACATTGTCTTGAGATTGGGAGATTACCGGCTCTGGAGAATGATCAGGTGCTAAATTCACACTTGCTTCTTTCTTAAAAACTGGTCTATCACCTTTAACTTCATCCACCACAATACCATTACCAGCAGACGTACATATTGCATTATTTGTATCATTATTAGAAATGTTGCTTCCAAATGTTCGCTCCAAAGGAATAGCCTCTGTGACAACAGGATCTAAGATATCAAAAGTTAACATCTCCACGCCTTCAGTACAGATAGCTGCCCGAGTCTCAGATTTAGTAATGACCTTACGTTTAAATTTTTTGCCAATATTCCAAGTACCCATATGTGCATGCTGGCTAAGCCAATTAATCACTTTGCCTAATAAATCAGGCAACAAATCTCCATCCTGCAACACAAAACTTTGAAATTAATATACAGAAACTCACAATGAGAACACAGAGGTTTCAAACAGGTGTATGAGAGGTTTGACAAGTTACCGTAAGTTTGGCATTCAGAGAATCAGGATTGACTCCAATCTCTGCAGCCACATCCTTCACATCCACTTTCCCCAGGTCAATCAACTATTTAAAATGTGAATCAGCGAGCAAAAGAGTCAACAAGTATAGATATTCCAACTTTTAACACCATACAAACCTTTTTCAGAATAAATCCAAAGCTAAGAGACTCGGACAGAGTTCTTTCATTATTGTTGTTTCTCCAAATCATCCCTGACTCTGCATTCTCGGCCTCAGACCAGTTAAATTTTGAATGCGGTGATTCTAGCTCTCGCAACTCACTGTGTCTCGAAATATCAGAACCTGTATCCGGTGTTCCTACGTTAACTCCCATCTCATCATTACTAAGGTGACCTTCTCTTACAGATTTTGATGGAAGAGGACATACAGGCAAACTATCAGCTGCAGTATTTTCTCTTCCCTCTCTGGACCTTCCACTTTCCTGAATACATGAATGCTTCGAGCAGAAAGCTCGCAGTTCAACCTACAAGTTTTTCTTTAATTGTTAAAGAAAAACAGCACTAGTCGCTATGATTCTGTTCTGCAAGTGATGAAACTTACAGTATCACAGCCAAATTTTCCCCAGACCTCTAGCCTATTCCCTGCCTCCCTCGCACATCTAGGATGGAAAGATGTTCGGCATGTTCCTAAGATCAAGAGATTGTAGTACGGTATCCATTACTAATCTGATATTCACCAACCAACGCACAATAAACTGAATCGAAAAGTGTGACAAGTAGTTCCATGATAAACCAATCAATTTAGATAAGTAAATCAAGTAAGAACATCAGACACCGGGAGCAATGTAACAGCTTTTGCCGATTTATTTAAATTACATCCAAGCTGTGTGCAATATCATTATCACAGTAACCCCGCATAGCGAAATATGCATATAAAAAGTTCTGGATGTAATCATCACAAATTAGCTTAATAAGAAAATGAACATTTCATTGTTATGAACAAAGCATTTTGCAGTAAAATGAACCAGACAATGGGGTTGTCTGGCGCAGATACCAATGACTGAGCACAGCTGTAAGGCCAGATGATCCCAAATTTCAGGTGAATATATAGGCTTTTATAACAGAATCAGATTATGAGCAACCAGTACTCACTATTTTTGTCTCGTACGCGTATTTTTTTGCACAATTGTAAGTTGTTACAATGAGGAAGCAGCTTAAAGTAAAAAATACCCCAACTATACAATATAAATACGTCATTAACAACTTAAATGTTACCCATGCTAGGAAGTAGACTGGAAGCACAGAAAGCAACAAAACATACCATTACAACAACGAATGCAAGCACCAGATTTCACCTTGCACAAGTTACATAATAACTTTGTCCGAGTTTCTTTTATTCCAGAAAAATTCAAGACGGGCTCCATTTTTTTCATGTCTTCTACATAAACCTCAGGCATCCATAGAGAACAAAACAGATGAGCAAACTCTGTTGGCCCACCATTCTCAATTTCTGTGAGAACAGGTTTCAAAATGCCACCTTTATGTGGACAAAGCAAACATGGTCTTTCAGAAACACTACAACCATTCTCAAGCTCACACCAAGAGCACAACCAAGATTTATCTGTATCTTCAAGCACGCCATAGCATTTTTTATGAACTGTAGCGTTGCAGGAAATGCAAACAATCAACTGAGGATGACATTCATTGGCATCACCAGTGCAGCAAAAATCGCATAACAATGGACTCCCTTGGCAAGGAGCGGCAACCATTAATTTTCCCAAACCAGCATCACCACCAAGAAGCCTCTGCTTTTTGGAGGGCCTTTCTGATTTCAACAAAATCCTATTTCGACAACCTAAAACCCATTCTAAACTACCAGTATAGTCTGACCCAGAGCAGATTTCATCCCCCACATTGTCAACACCCATTAGCTGCACAACATCCTCGTTTACCTCTTCTTTTTTTACTGTGCCATCAGATGTTTCTTTTCTGAGAACAACATCCTCATTATTTGCATTTGCATCGGTTTCTCTCTGTTGAATATTAATGGATTCGTATTCCAGAGATGGAACAGAAAAGCAATTTCTAGAAGACAACGATCGTAGAGATGCTAAATCTGACAAAGTTTCTAAATCAGGTAATTCTAAGCGCCTAAAGTAGTCCTGATGCTCAACCCAGATGCTTCCAGCTCTCAACTTCTCCCCTGGCCTAGAAGATTTTTTCTTCTTCTTTTCCGCCCCAGAATGAGACTTCTTATGCCGTTTCTTGTTATCCGTATGGTTCAGCAAATTAGCCAACACCATGGGTAGAGTAGGCACACTTGGCCCTGAAATGGAGCCATCTTCAGGAACATCAAACGGTGACCTCTCCGAAAGATTTTTGCTAGCCTGAGCTAAGAAATCAATTTCCGGCGAACTCTCGGAGCCCTTGTTCCCATTTCCCTTTTGAAGCGTAGCCCTGCGAAATGGGCGGCAAGGCCTCTCTTCGGTACCGCAACCCCCGTCTACTACCCTACCCATCATCTTCTTCGGCCACTGGCATTGGTCAACGTTCATAACCGACACAAACCACCACCATAAACTCCTGCGCGGCCCATGAAACGTAAACACTTAACTCTAACCCTTAATCCCAAAACGCCCAAAACGACTCAATTTCCTACTCGTGCACCTCCCAGAGAACGGGAAAAAATCAAAACCCTAACCCTAATTCCCGAACGCTAAACCTAACCCAAGCCTGGCGCTGCACCAATCTTGGCGCCTACAGAGAATGATAGAGGAAGAAAAAGAAGAAGTGACAAAAACACGAAAAAAGCGAGAGATTAGGGTTTCTTCAAATTTCTCCGGTTCATGTTCATTCAGATCCGTCACACGACTGGTTCGGTTCTTTTTCTTATTTTTCCAGAGATACTTACGTGTTATTTGCAGGTGACAGAGGAACGCTTCGTTTTGGCAGAATTTGTTTTTCCAGCTTTTTTTTTGAGAGAATATAATAGGGAGATGTGAGGCGTAGGGTAGCACTCGTGCACCTCCTGTGTTTCGACACGTGTTCTATTTTTGCTCGTTAGATGATTCACCCCTAATTCATTCCACCTTTTTTTTTTACCTCCCTTTCCTTTTAATTATATTATTGTATCATCCCTCTTTTGTATTAAACAGAGATACAGGCCCATACCTTTTTCAGAAGTTCAGTCAGATCCAAAATAAGATTCCTTTCAGATCCTCATTTATTTTAATTTCTTAGCTTTTCTGTTTTTGACCGTATGACACCACTGTTTGATTTGCTCTATTTCAGAAAAAAATGTTTGATTCATATGAAAGAGATTGATGTTAATAGGTTATATAGGTTTTCTTGTGTTTTGATTTTGTGTTGTTTTTGTAATCCTTATAAAATTTTGTTACTAGCAAAAAAATATAAAACTTAATATTAATACAAAAAATTGCATGACTTCCATGTTAAAATTTATTAATTTCCACTCAAAACTGTTGCAAATAATTAGACTAGCCATCTTATATATTAATTAAATATTATCTAAATCTTCATATAATGCTATTAGAGATGTTGAAATGAATTTTAAATTAGTGGGTTTTATTGAATATTTAAAATAAATGCCAATTTAAACTTATTTATCAAATTTAAATTTAATGGTTAAAATGGAAACCCAAACATTTTTGTGTTAAAGCAAAAAGAATTTAAAAGTATATTTAATTACATTTTTTGGAAAAAAAATTAAAAATTACGTTTTGGTAAAAAAATATAATGTTTTTGTTTGTCGAAAACAATACATAATTATCTTTTTGGTGGGACAAAATACAAGATAAAGTTTTTAGCGAAAATATGCGAAATTATGTTTTTGACAGAAAAAATAGAATTATTTTTTTCTAGAAAATATGAAGAATTACGTTTTTGACAAAAATATGTAATTACATTTTTAACGGAAAATTTTGAAATTACCTTTTTGGCAAAAAAATTGAAAAAAATATAAAATTACGTTTTCGACGGAAAAATGCGAAATCACATTTTTAATATTAATATATAAAAATCATTTTTGCCAAAAAATGTGGAAGTGCATTTTTATTGAAATATACGAAAATAATTGACGAATGGAAAATTAAGTTTTCTATAGTAAAATATAAAAATTCTAAAATAAATTTTTAATTATTTAGATAAAAAAACATTATTATGAATATATATATATATATATATTAAATGGGTTAAATAAATTTAAATGGATATAAATGGGGTGTAGTTAGAGTACGATTAAATGAGTTGTCTATATTAGAATTTTAAAATTATACAGATTTTAAGAGATTATAATATAAATGTGGATGTGTTTAAACTGGATAAGTTTTAAATGGAGTGGACTTATATCTATTTTAATATTTCTATGTACATTATAGTATATAATCGCTAATATATTATTTGAAAACTAATTTTTAAAAAATAATTTTAATTTAACGTGTTATTAATAAAGATATCATGTTAACGTATTATCACCACAATGAATTTCAAATAAATATTTAATGGAGTTTAAGTTACGAAAATAATTACAATATATGTTATTGTTATTAATTTGATTAGAGAAATAATATATTTTATTAAAATAATAAAAAATAATATGAAATTCGTAAAAAAAATTATTATTATTTTTTGAATTTACATATACTAAAATTAATATTAAAATAATTTTAAATAAAAATTAAAATTATATAAATATTTAATTTATATTTACTAATAAACAATATTAAATCATTTGTGAATATTTGTGTCCATACAAAATATGAGTATAAATCTAGTATCATATTATTAGTCGATAACACAAAATAAATTTCCAATTTGATTATAGATTTTAAATATTTTTTAGTAGTTAGATATGTGATACGCACAAAATAAAAATCATTTATTAGCTAATTATTTTAATTCTCATTTAACTGAAGTTATACATATTTTTTAAAAATATGTTAAAGTTATAGGATTTGAATTCAAAATCAACCAATTCAAAATCAATTATTTGACAAATAAATGTATTCACTAATATCATTTATATATTAGTTTTTACTTAAAAATTAGTTGAGTATTAAAATAATTGATTATCGTGAATGAATAATGAAAGTCTAATTACTACAAGAAGAGCTGCATGCATGGGTTTGATCTCCTTTTATCAAGGTCGGGTTCGTGTTATTACGATGGAATTATGGATGTGTTAAATATTAAGCCCTCAAGCAAAGAAAAACTTTATTTCATCAACTGTAACATACAAATAAGAAGCTGAAGTATCTTAGATAATCGTCTTAGGCATATAAAACGAATATGATTTCGTCGTTTCTCCACAATGGTAATTTCGGCCTCACATAGAAACGAACATACGAATTTAATGGGCTTACGGCCCAGTATAATACACAGCTCATGAGATATACCCCTCGATACGATATCTTGGATGGGAGAAACGGTTGCGTCAAAATGACGACATCTGGAATCCAACTCAAGTGTAAAAATCAAAGGGAAATGGGACTTTGTTTTGTTTGCGTACGCCAATTTCTCCCTTTTCTCGTACATTCTTAAACAATAAGTGCTGGAATACCCCTCTCTTTTAAATCAAATGCTCAAATGTCTTCTCCTTTTTTCAACATTTATTTTTAATTGAAAAATATAAGCAAAAGACAAAAAAACCTGAGAGTTGAACATAATTACCAATCCAACCACAGAAAACCCACCCGAACCCAGTTAAATCGGGTTGACCCGGTTTAATTAAAAAAAAAAAAATTAAAATCGAAATTAGGGCAAAATTAAAATGGAAATCGGTCCCATTTCTTCCCCACGATCGCGAAAATCACCCGAGCCCCCTCTCCTCTTCCCCACGATCGCGAAATCGCCCCCCTCTCTTCTTCCCCACGATCGACCACACTTTTCATCACTCTCCCTCTTTTTTGCATTCTAACTTCTTCACTCCTTGTTGCGGCATCTCCTTAAACTCGAAATCCTCTTCAACTCTCTTGTGCGGCATCTCCTTCACCTCGAAATCGTTTTCTTCTTCTACAAATTCACCCGAAAATCAGCTTGAAATTCAACCCGGAAGATTGTTCATCGGTAAATCGAAGTAAAACTCCGTAGAACTAAGTTAATAATTTTGAAATTTCATAAGAAAACTTTGTTTGTGTCAATTTCGATTAGGTTTTATGAATTTCGGGTGTGCTAATTCGGTTGTTTTTTTGCAGGATGGCTCGAACAAAAAATGCTAATTACGGACGTGGAGAAAGTCCGAATGACGAAGGAGAAAATCTAGAAAGAAGGATTGTTGTAGCTGGATCTAGAGTTCTTTACGAAGATCCAACTGATTCTGAGAAGGAAGGAAACAGTTCGCGAACTGTTTCCGACAAAGATTCAACGGTACGTCTTGATTTTTAGTGGTAGAACTACGTAGAATTGAGTAAAACTGATATTCTTGGTAGTGATACTAGAAGAACTCGGTAAAACTATGTTGGAGATTGATGTTTTCTAGGTTAATAACACTAAGTGGAACTAGTAACACTAAGGAAAACTAGTAACACTAAGTGGAACTAGTAACACTAAAAAGAACTAGTAACACTTAAGTAAAACTATGTATTAAAATTGATAACTTTTGGATTAGTAACACTGAGTAAAACTAGTAACAGTAAAGAAAAATAGTAATACTAGTAGTGCGAAGTAGAACTATGTTTCAAAAGTAGAATTAGTAACACTGCAATGACTCGGTAAAACTATGTATTAAAATTGATAATTTGTGTTTAGTAACACTGAGCAAAACTAGTAAGAATGAACAAACATAATAGTACTTGTAATACTCGGCAAAATTGAATCTAAATTATAACACTAGGTAACACTGGGTAAAACTATATAGCAAAAATTGAATATAAATTGTAACACTAGGTAACATTGGGTAAAACTATATAGCAAAAATTGAATATAAATTGTAACACTTGGTAACACTGGGTAAAACTATATAGCGAAAATTGAATCTAAATTGTAACACTTGGTAACACTAGTAAAACTGTATTTGTTTTGCAGGATTCTGGTGAGGAAACAGAGGCTTTACAGCCGATGCAAATGTATTTCCAGCCATCCGAGTACACAAAGGAAATTAAGATCCCCACGAGGTGTTACATCACTGAAGCGGTGGAGACGTTAGATAACTTGAAGTACCCCCTTCGAGTGGACGAAAAGAGGTGGTTTCACCGTCATCCACAATTCAAGCATTTTTTCCATATATCAAAAGATAAGAACCACAAAGTGATGAGATTGTGGATGCTCCTGGTTTGCACTGTGCGAACGGAAAGAAAAAGAGAAGCTTGGTTTCTCGTAAACGGTATTCCTATCCGGTATGGGATAAGAGAACACGCATTAATCTCCAAGCTGGACTACCGGAATTATCCCGTGAACTACCAAAGTAGAGGTAGTATGGACTTTATTGAAAAGCATTTCGGAAGGGGTGCAAAGGTCAGATACGCAGATGTAAAGGAGAAGCTGAAGGGTATGAGACCATCGCAAGATAGGTTGAAGATGGCTGTCTTATATTTTCTATCAAGCATTATTATAGGACAGACAAAGACGGGAGAAGATGCACCTGCCGTCGAGCCATTCTTCCAACGAGCTGTGAGCGATCTCGATCTCTGCAAGACATTTCCATGGGGGAGATTGTCTTTTGATCACATTATGCGAGAGATCTCGCATACAATAGATCATTTCCGAGGTGTGGTGAAGGGTACCCAGTGGACTATGCCCATATTTTGTACACCATTGGAGGTAAATATCATTTTAATTATTGCTAAATTGTACTTGTTTTATATTTGAAACTAATAATATTGGTTTGTGTAGCTTCTAGCGTTTGAGGCTATTCCCGAGCTTAGGAAGAAATTCCGGGAAGATGTTTCTGGTGCTGATAGCACGTGTCCTCGGATGTGCAAGACGAAGTTCAAGCGCAGTGCTATGAAGGGCTTCACGCTGGATGAGATCAACGAATCACTTGGTAGCACTAAGGTTAGTTTTCCATAGTGTTACTATTTTATATTTTTATTATGTTAAACTAATGTTCACATTTCTTTTTTTCAGGATATTGAGAGTATCTTGGTGGCATCTGCTGATGAAGAATGACTACTTTCTGAAATCTATGAAGTAGAAGACGTTGAGGATAATGACGATGTCATTATCCGAAGTTGGACGACACGTCTACTTCATGACAAGAAACCGGTATTCTTCGAGGAAATATTCAACGAAGACGTGGCTTTGCGAGCAGAACCCGTGAATGCACCCGATGCACCCCTTGCACCCCATACACCCCTTGCTAAACAAATGGAGAATGCAGCTAGTGATAATGCGCCGATTACCGCATTTGTAGAGCTCATGAAGAAGATGGAGGAGGGATTCAAAAAAGTCCATGAGGAAATAGGGAAATTGAATGAGAAAATAGAAAAATTGAATGAGAAAAATGCTGAGGTATACACAAAGGTCGTATTCCTGGAAGAATACGTAAAAGACAAGTTAAAAACAACGAGGTTGTATGAAGAGATGTATCGCGGTGGTGTTGGAGAACACGAAACGGTAATATTAGGTGTTACTTAGTATTACAAACCTTTAATAATACTTAATTTAATTGCTTTTGAATTGTAGGATTTGCAGAGAAGTCCAAGGCAGGAGGATAGGCAAGAGGATAGGCAGGATGATGTGGACGAAGATAGGGCAGATGATAGGAACATTGATGCGGAGACGGTAAATGTGTTTGTATAAAAAAAGTAATACTGAGTAATACTGCGTAACACTAATTATGTTGATTATAGTGTGAGAAGGACGAGGATGTGGAGAAAAGCGTTGAGAAAGGCGTGGAGAGAAGTCCAACAACGGATGATGATACAACCGTTGATATTGGAATGGTAAATATGTTTGCATTACTTAGATTCGAGTAAGAATTAATAATTTATATAGATATTAAGTATAACTATTTGTTTTGATTATAGGGTTCAAAGGACGGAGATGAAGCCATATGCGGTGGAGAAGGTGATTTGGAGGTGGAAATCGCTAAAATTCCAGAACCGAGGGAGATACCAACTGAGGATGCAACCGAGGAGCGTACTATACAACGTACGTTCACTAGAAAGAGAAAAAGAAACCCTTCCGGTGCTGTGAAGACTCCTTACACAAGGTGGCCAACGCGGAGAAGGAATGCTGATTGAGAAGATCATGGTTGATTGATTTCGTAACTTTCTTGTTGTTATTTTGTAAAACTCGTATCATTTGGTAGAACTACGTAAAACTAATGTTGTACTTTTTCAGACTTATTTGAAATTTAAAAATTTAAAAATTATGGTTGATTAAAATTTAAAAATTTAAAATGTTGTAGATTAATATAATTTTTACAAACTTTAAAACTTTCGAATATTTTAAAAATTAAGTTTTCTTAAAAAAAAATTATAAAAAAAAATTAATTTTAAAAAATTCATACAAATATTCCAAATTTTTGAAATTTTAAAAAATATTTTTTTTGGCACTTTCTATTTTTGGTAACCGTCATTTTTTTTTGTAGCCGTCATTTCCTTTTTTGGGAGCCGCCGATTTCAACTAGTTTTATAGAAGTTTTTAGTAATACGGATTTTGTACATAGTGTTATTTTAGGGTGTTTTCGTTTTAAATTAGTTTTACCAACTAAAAATTGAAGTTTTTTAGTTTTACATTAGTTTATAATCAGTTAAATTATGATTGTTAGCATTTTGTATATTAATATTTATTGAAAGTTCTGTTATGTGTGTTTTCGTTTTGAAATGAGTGATTATGAGAGAGTGGTTATAAAAGTATAAGGTGTTTAGTGGAATATGTTCTTCAAATACTTATTATGACTTGATTTTTAATTGTTATATTGAATACATATTTTTGAGATTTTATAGTTCCTTATATAACAAAAATTGGTTTATGTTAACTTTTATGTTTGTTTTGTGATAAATTTGTGAAATCAAATTGAATTCATTATTTACAAGTTTTGAATAATAGTAATACGAGTGTTACGTAGTTTTACTTCATAGGTTGAGTAATACCAATGTTACCTAGTGTTCCGATATGATAGTAGTACAACCTAGTGTTACGTAGTTCTCCAAAACAGAAAGTTGTCTTTTACAAATGTTCACAAATAAGCATTACTACAAATAACGTAATGAAAAATACAATTACTCATACACTATTAGCGTTACCAAATAACCAATATGACAAATTCCGTCTTGGCACCCTTCTATTATTAGTCCATTTGCGGCGTTCTCCGGTAGATGGAAATCTCTTTAATCTCCTTCTTCCTTTTTTATTGTTATAGTTCGGAGGCATAATTTGCAATTCTTTGATGTAATCCGGGATATTCCACTCAAACTTATCCGGCACTACATAAATTGTCCTGCTATATGCTAGTGCCCACAACTCCACGGAATAATACTTTGAGCACAAATCATGAAAAACGATATCCCGTGCTCTATCTTCACGCTTCATGTATTCCATGACAGCGGCTGTTGCATGTACGCAAGGGTACTTGTCGATATCAAAACGTTTATAACTGCAAGTTTTCCTTATCAAATTCACCAAGTACGTCTTTCCATCACTTCCGTTCACAATGTACTCTAACTCGAAACTGTTTAGCTCCGTCAAAGTTAAGACAACTGCCTCTTTACATGAATTGTGAACTAAATTCTCCACAAAAGGCACTAATTTGTGGTAGTCCGATCCAGAAACCGCATCTTTCCTATGCTTGTTAAACCATTCAGAGATTTTTGAGATAATCACATCAATCATGGGTAGTAAGGGATACTTCCTACAGTTCGAAAATGAACTGTTCAATGACTCCGCACAGTTACTTGTGTATATGTCGTACCTTTCGCCTGGGAAATAACACCTCGCCCAATGTTTAACATCAGCTGTTTCATCCAAATACTTGGCTGCAGAAGGATATCTAGTCCTAAATTCACCATAAACCCGCATGAACTCAGCCTCTGTATATATCTTACAACACTCCATGAATTTCCAAGCAACTACGTTTTTGTTTACGTTGGAAACGTGCACTTTCACATTTTGAGACAGATGCCATATGCAATATCCATGATGCGTGTTCGGGTAAACTTCAGTAATTGTCTTGATGAGACTTGCATTTCTGTCATTGATAAATACCAAATCTGAAGAGTCGGGAACAACGATTTTCAGGCTTTCAAAAAACCATGTCCAACTTGCGTAGTTCTCGCCATCAAGTACCCCAAAGGCTATGGGATAGTGGTGACAATTAGGATCTTGAGCTGTCGCAAAAATTAGGACACCACCATATCCATTCTTAAGAAAAGTTGCATCCACCGTTATCACTTTCCTCATGCATTGAAACCCTTCGATGCAAGCTCCCAATGCGATAAATAGATATTTGAATTTTGTTGCTTCGTTCAATTTCACTCTTGTTAATGTACCATGATTAACCTTTTCCAACATATACAAATACTGGTACAAAACCTCATAACTTTCTGCTGGAGTACCACGAACATCAGTAAGAGCTTTCTTTATTCCTCTCCACGCTGTCGAATATGATACTTTCACACCAAATTTACCTTGAACGAGAGATACAAGACTTTTAGCAGTAGGGGTGTGCAATTGTCCTGGAAAATCTGCATGCAAAATATCTGCAACTAATCTTGGTGTGCCTTTTCTTTTACTGTTGCTTGTACTCGAACTAGCCCGAGAGCATGTATGCATGTTGTTGTAAGTTCTAATCGAGAAATAATCTGACCTTCCAATCTTCGCAGCTCGTAAACGCTATTTACAGCTTTCTTGACGACATTGTAAAACTAATCTTGTTTTGTCAGATTTTTTTTATCGTAAATTTAAAACATTTCTGAAATGCGGCTCTGTCCACCAAATCTTGCAATGCATGCTTCGTTGTAAACTCTTGTCCGACCACAATACCCATACCATCTTCCCATGTATCAATGAACTGACTATCATATGGAATCTCAACATAGTTATCATGCATAGATGAGCTATCAAACTCGTTACCCATATATGTACCATATCGTACATTCTCTCCATCTCCAGTACCATCCTCATCATTTTCGCCATCACGTTGTTCTGCTCCACCTACGTAAGGTACAATGGCACACGCATTAATTTCCTCATCTATTGAATGCAAGACGTCATAGTTCACACCACACGAACTATCTCGGCCCACTTTTGAAAATTGCTCCAAGTAATGATCTGTTGTGATGACTTCCACGTACAAAATACATCTACGCTTCTCATTATCCATGGTATCTAGATAAACAGACACATCCTCATCATCGATAATAACTGCTGGTATTTGAGCTCCCACTAACAATGGAATGTAACTCAATTTTAACTTCGTCCTACTTTCATCTGTCGCAATCTTCCTGCATATGCTAGCTTCTAACATCGCCAACGTTATATCCTCCGCACTTGTATTCTTAAATATTATACCATACATACGACCTTTCGAATTCCATATACAATCCTTTGAAACAAATTCCCCGTAGTCAAAATGTATGGTTACGTTCTTGCTCATTGTCTCCTACAGAAGAATATATAAAAGAGTTAGCAAGTTCATTCAGTAATACTAGTTCTACTAGTAATACATTTTTATCTACCAAATATTCATTACCAGATTCTCTTTAGTAATACGAGTTCTACTAGTTTTACTTTTTTTTTTTGTAATACTTGTTTGATACTGTCGTCAGTAATACCAGTTTTACTAGTTTTACTTTCCTCATCAATAATACCAGTGTTACTAGTTTTATTTTTCTTTTTAGTAATACTAGTTCTACTAGTTTTACTTTCCTCATCAGTAATACTAGTGTTAGTAGTTTTACTTGTTCTAGTAGTTTTACTATCTTCATCCCGTAAGTTCTAGTAATACCCAGTTCTACTTAGTTCTCCTACGACTGTACAATGATTTTGGCCTCAAATCTTTCTTAATTCCAAACGATTCGCTAAAATTCAACATCTACAATACATCCCATAGTAATGCGTTCGAGATCGGCCCATACAATATAGATATAACTTCAATGTGGATCAAAATAGTGGTTTTTATCCTAAATTTACAAATAAATCATTTTTGCACAAATCCTTAATGTAAACCTTAATTTAAGTTTGTTGAAGATCGTGGCAGCGTCGACGGCGAGCTGGATGATCGATTCAGTGGTGCTGGAGGAGAAAGGGAGAAGAAACATGGCGGCGTTGATGGTGGCCGTCTTCTTTCCGTTGTCGATCGTGGGAAAGAGGAGAGATGAGAGGAGAGATGAGAGGAGAGAGAAAGTGTGAGAGGAGAGAGAAAATCGCGAGGAGAGAGAAAATGGTGAGGAGAGAGAAACTTTCGATTTTAATTTTTTTTTTAAATTATTGAGTAGAATTTCATTAAGAGTATTTTAGGAATAACATATTTATGGGGTATGTAGATTAAATGAGGGTATGAGTGTTTGTTTTTTATAAATTAGGGCATTTGAGAGGTTGCCAGCTCGGAGTTATTTCTTCCGCCGGATCACCACGATCTCCTCCGCTTATCTCCGGTACTGTTACCCGCATCCTTTAACCTGTTATCTTGTTGAAATTCGCAAACTCGTTCTCGAAATTTCGAAGGCAAGATTCGCTAGAGAACACGGATCTTCCATTTCTGGAGAGAGATCTATCTTAAACTCTTAGATTCGGTTCAAACGGGATCTCTGGTCATTGTTTGTGTGGTTTTGAACATTGAACTAGTATGATTCGTCTCGATCTTATATGTGGATCCAAAATTGCGTTAACGTTGATGCTTGGCTTGCTCTTGCATGAATTATTGATTTTCGTTTACCCGAATCTATTTTCCAGATCTGATTTTTTTTCATTGTCTGTGAACCTAATCGTGTCTTTGCTTGTGACTATCGTTTGCGGATCCGGTTAGCGCTTACTATATTGGGAAGAACTATATTGTACTATTGTAGTGTATGCATGATTTCCTGAGTCAGATTTTTTGGATCTGTGGTGAATGGCTGTTAAAGAGCATTGCTTCTGTTTGATTTGATGAATTAGCATTTTTCAAATCCATGGTCAACTGGTCGTATAAAGCGCTAATAGTAATGATTCTTTGAGTTTTGCTTGTGGGTTACAGTTTTACATTTCGAGTGGATTTTACTATTGGGTTTTTGGTGGTTTCATTTGCACCTCGAAAAAAGATTAAACTAGGTAAAACTGTGCATAATGGGTTCATTCACCCTTCTGATTGTACTTTTACAACAATCTAAATCAGTGTCTCGTGTTAAATAGGTTTGATTGATCAAATGGGGAAAATCAAGAAAGTGAATCATAGGGCACACATGGCTACCCCTTATCCATCACCACCGTCTTGTTGCAAGAAAGAATGGGCAGGCTCAACCTGCCCAGTATGTTTGGAGTCTCCACACAATGCGGTTCTTCTCCTATGTTCGTCCTATCACAAAGGATGTCGTCCTTACATGTGTGCAACAAGCAGCCGTTTTGCCAACTGCCTTGACCAATACAGAAAATCATACGGCAATGAAAAGTCAGGAAAACTGGAGCTATTGTGTCCGCTATGTAGAGGTCAAGTGAAAGGTTGGACTGTTGTGGAAGATGCCCGGATTCATTTCAACTCGAAGAGAAGGACTTGTATGCAGGATAACTGTTCGTTTGTAGGAAATTTCCGGAAGCTCAAGAAACACATGCACGAAAAACATCCACATGCATGCCCGAGAGCTGTTGATCCAGCTCTAGAAACCAAATGGAAGAGGCTTGAGAGGGAAAGAGACAGAAGAGATGTGATAAGCACAATAATGTCATCGATCCCAGGTGCTGTTGTGTTGGGCGATTATGTGATAGAGCCTCAGAACCGAGCTGTTTATGAAGAAGAAGACGAAGAAGATTACAGTTCAGATGATTCTCTGAGCAATGGCATGTTGGATCTAGAATCATGGCAAAGACAAGGCCATCATATTCGGTTTATCGAGATGGAATCAAGCGAATTTGCAACTTCTTCGAGGTCCCCTGCTTCCACAAGCCGTTCGCTTCGCAGTTTACTCTTTCCAAGGAACCGCAGAGGTGGGAACAGAGGTCGGTAACTTTAATTTTAACCGATTGATTTTCTAACTCTCTCTCCTGCAGTATTACATTTGACTTAAAAATTGCAGGAGCAGTGTAAAAAAAGGCTAACATGACTAGCCAATTTGGCCATACAGGGAATTGAAAAAACTTGAAATTGTCCCTTTCGTTTATTTATTTCATGTAAATTATTATGTATTCTGTGTAATTGTAATCTTGTTTCTTCATGATGTTATACTCTAACGAGGCATGATCTTATATGCCTTTTACCTTTACCAATTTCTTTTTATTTCTAGTTGGATTTTATGCATTGAATTTTCATCTTCCTCAAAGTTCTGGAAGAAAAAAAAAAGATTACTTCTCAGCCAAGTTGGGATAAAAACTCCGGTTTTTGATCCTTGTTCTGTCTTAATGAGTCTCTTCTACTTCGAAAAGCAGCCGTGTGACAAAACCCCCCTAAAGACATATGTTTTAAGTTTTTCTTCGTTAAGAACACAGAAAACATAATTAACTAATAAGTGTTGCAAAAACTGAAAAGAAAAATAATTGGAACATAAAGTAACCAAAGATCTGTTGAAAAGTCAACGTCAACAAAAACGTTTTAATTTTTCTTTTGTTTGATTATTTCAGTTAAACATACGTCCGTAAACTTTCTCTATAAATATGATGTTATGTATCATTTATAAGAACATCAATAAGAGAACGATTCTCTCTTCTCTCTCCTCTTTTCTTTTGAGTAAAGTTATCAGTTTAATTTTATTTCTCTAGATATTTTTCATAACACGTTATCAGCACGATCATCTCTCCAAATACTAGTTCAATACTGCGTTGTTATACCGCCCAGGTAAAAGTCTATTTATTTTATTATGTCAATTTAATTATTTATGGAGTGGTAGGTTATACCTCCTCCTGTGTTATTATTTAAGGAGTAATAGGTTATACCTCCTCCTGCGTTATTATTTAAGGAGTGGTAGGTTATACCTCCTCCCGTGTTATTATTTAAGGAGTGGTAGGTTATACCTCCTCCTACGTTATTATTTATGCAGTGGTAGGTTATACCTCCTCCCGCGTTATTATTTAAGGAGTGGTAGGTTATACCTCCTCCTGCGTTATTATTTATGGAGTGGTAGGTTATACCTCCTCCTGCATTATTATTTATGGAGTGGTAGGTTATACCTCCTCCCGCGATATTATTTATGGAGTGGTAGGTTATACCTCCTTCCGTGATATTATTTACTTTATTTTACTATGTCAATTTAATTATGTCAATTTAATTATTTATGGAGTGGTAGGTTATATCTCCTCCCACGATATTATTTATGAAGTGGTAGGTTATACCTCCTCCCGCGATATTATGGAGTGGTAGGTTATACCTCTTCCCGCGATATTATTTATGGAGTGGTAGGTTATACCTCCTCCCGTGATATTATTTACTTTATTTTATTATGTCAATTTAATTATGTCAATTTAATTATGTCAATTTAATTATGTCAATTTAATTATTTATGGAGTGGTAGGTTATACCTCCTCCCACGATATTATTTATGGAGTGGTAGGTTATACCTCCCGCGATATTATGGAGTGGTAGGTTATACCTCTTCCCGCGATATTATTTATAGAGTAGTAGGTTATATCTCCTCCTGTAATATTATTTACTTTATTTTATTATGTTAATTTAATTATGTCAATTTAATTATGTCAATTTAATTATTTATTGAGTGGTAGGTTATATCTCCTCCCACGATATTATTTATGGAGTGGTAGGTTATACCTTCTCCCGCGATATTATGTAGTGGTAGGTTATACCTCCTCCTGCGATATTATTTATGGAGTGGTAGGTTATACCTCCTCCCGTGAGATTATTTACTTTATTTTATTATGTCAATTTAATTATTTATGGAGTGGTAGATTATGTCTCCTCCTTAATCGAGTGGTAGGCACTGCCTCCTCGAAATAATATGGTAGGCACTGCCTCTTCAATCACATGGACGGTCTTACCTCCTAAGATGATTATTTATTTATTTATTTTATTATATGCATATGCTTTTATCATCATTAACAATTTTTAAGATGATGCTTAAAATGTTATAACAATTGATTTAATTATTATATAGATATCATGTCAAACTTGGCAAAGCTTGATATCATTGCCCTCGAAGTATCTGGAAAAAATTATATGACTTGGGCATCAGATGCAAAGATGCATCTGAGATCGAATGGCCTTCTTAAAGCCATCGATCCATCGGAAACGATGTCAGATGAGAATAAGGCTAAGGCCATGGTGTTTTTACACCACCATCTCCACGATACGTTAAAAAATGAATATATCACAAAAGAAGATCTTGCGGATCTTTGGTAATCATTAAGAGATAGGTTTGATCATCAAAAACTTGTGATCTTACCTAAGGCTCGATATGATTGACTACACCTCCGATTTATGGACTATAAAATTGTTGGTGAATATAATTCCGCGTTGTTCGGAATTACTTCCAGAATGATGTTATGTGGTGATAAAATGAGCGATTATGATATGATTGAAAAAGCGCTCTCCACATTCCATTCTGGAAATGTCGTCCTACAAGAGCAATATCGGACTAAAGTATATATTCGCTACTCGGAGTTGATGCAAGTCCTCCTTGTAGCAGAGCAAAATAACGACCTCGTGATGTTATATCATAAATCTCGTCCAGCTGGATCGACGCCATTCCTAGAAGTGAATGTGGTAGCGTCCAGTAATAATAATAATTATCAAGGACGAGGACGTATACGCGGCAGAAGCCATAGTAGAGGTCGTGGTCGAAGTCATGGACGTGGACAAGGAAAGGGTTTTAACATTGGAAAAAATAAGAATTTCTAAATAAATGAGGGTGGTCGGACAATAAGAAAACCAACCGAGAACGCTTGTTACAGATGCGGCATGAAAGGGCATTGGGGACGTACATGTCGTACGCCCAAATATTTCATCGATCTGTATCAAGAGTCAATAAAGCCCAAGAGTAATAATGTTGAAACCAACTTCGCCGATGATGAAATTGGACCTTCCTTTAGTGGTCTAAATGATGATACTCATCTGGATATCACAGATTTTCTTATTGATCTCGAAAGTATCAACGAGGATTAAAGCGATTATGATCGATGAAAAATGAAAAGTTGCCAATAAGACATGCATAATATGTTTGTGTAACAAAACTTAACGATGGTTTTAGTAGTTTATGAATATGTTTTGCTTTAAACTATTAATGCATCTCTATAAATTATGACACAGCAAATGTCACAAATTGGAATTGATGAAGGAGATATGTGTCTAGCAGATAGTGCTACAACGCACATTATACTTAAAGATAGACGATATTTCTCTTGTCTTGATTTAAGTGACTCCGCTGGAAGCGTGAGTACTATATCAAGAAATGCAAAGATAATACTGGGCTCTGGAGAAGCCAGTTTTTCGATGCCAAAAGACACGAAATTTAAAATAAATAATGCATTATATTCTCCTAAGTCTCATAGAAACTTGTTAAGTTTCAAAGATATCCGTAAAAATAGATATCATATAGAGACTATGAGTAAAAATAATGCTGAATATCTTTGCATTATATCTGAGAGGAAACATATATTGGAAAATTTGCCAATGTTATCCTCTGGATTATATTATACAAAGATAAGCATAGTTGAATCATATGCTATAGTAAACCAAAAGTTTACTAGTACTTTTAAAGTCTGGCATGAAAGATTAGGTCATCCTGGATCAATTATGATGAGGAGAATTTTGCAAAATTGTAATGGTCACCCATTGAAAAATGAGAAGATTTTTCAATCGGGAGAGTTTTCATGTAAAGAATGTTCTCAAGAAAAACTCATAACACGACCATCAATAACTAAAGTTGGGAATGAATCTCCAGTATTCTTAGAGAGAATACATGGTGATATATGTGGACCTATTCATCCACCGTGCGGGCCGTTTCGATACTTTATGGTATTGATTGACGCATCAAGTAGATGGTCATATGTTTGTTTTTTGACAACAAGAAATACGGCTTTCGCAAAATTCATTACCCAAATAATCATATTGAAAGCACAATTTCATGATTATATCATAAAGAAAGCCAGGCTCGATAACGCTGGTGAATTCATTTCACAAGCTTTTGATAATTATTGTATGTCAATGGGGATTGATGTTGAACATCCAGTGCCCCATGTGCATACATAAAATGGGATGGCTAAAAGTTTGATTAAATGGTTGCAATTGATTGCAAGACCGTTAATATTGAGAACAAATCTCCCAATTTCTGTATGGGGTCATACTATACTACATGCAGCTGTATTGGTCCAGATTAGACCAAGTGCGTATAATAAATATTCCCTATTGGAGTTGACATCTAGTCAACAGCCAAATGTATCCCATCTTCGAGTTTTTGGGTGCGTGGTTTATGTTCCAATAGCCCCACCACAAAGAACAAAAATGGGACCTCAAAGGAGAATGGGAATATATATTGGGTATACATCACCAAGTATAATTCGATATCTTGAACCTCGAACTGGTGATATGTTTACGGCACGTTTTGCCGATTGCCATTTTAATAAAGATGAATTTCCAGCGTTAGGGGGAGGAATTAAAAAAACATCAAAAGATGTTACATGGTGTACACGAAGTTTGATACACCTTGACCTCCCTACAAATCAACGTGAGCTGGAAGTTCAAAAAATTATACATTTACAGAATATGGCAAATTATCAGATGTATTCACAGATACGAAAAAGGTGACCAAATCGTATATACCCGCTGTAAATGCTCCATCAAGAATTGATGTTCCAAAGGAACCATTTGATAGAAATAAAATAAATGACCCAAAAGTTCAATTGAAAAGGGGGAGGCCGATGAGCTCTAAAGATAAAAATCCCTGAAAGAAAAAAAAATTGGGAAGAATCAGTAAAGATCTCCCAAAAATATTACATCATGCAGATATTCAAGAAAATGAGAAGGTTCTTGAAAAATCTAATGATGAAAGTCTTCTTGAGGAAGAACATGATATAGAAAATTGTGAAACATCCATTAATTACGCCCAAGATGGAAAAATCTGGGTTACAAATGAAATAGAAGATGTGGATGGAATATTTTCATTTTCTATATCTAAAGAAATTGATGATGAATATAATGATCCAAACCCGAGATCATTATCAGAATGTCGGGCGAGACCCATTTGGGAGAAATGGCAAAAAGCCATGAAAGATGAATTACTCTCTCTCAATAAAAGAAATGTATTCGGACATGTGATCATTACACGAGAAGATGTAATGTCTGTTGGATGCAAATGGGTTTTCGTGAGAAAACGAGATCATAAGATGTAAAGCACGACTTGTGGCACAAGGTTTCTCTCAAAGACCGGGAATTGATTATGATGAAACATATTCCGCGGTTATGGATGCAATTACGTTTAGATATTTGATGAGTATAACGGCATCCAAAATTTTTACATCATGCAGATATTCAATAAAATGAGAAGGTTCTTGAAAAATCTAATGATGAAAGTCTTCTTGAGGAAGAACATGATATAGAAAATTGTGAAACATCCATTAATTACGCCCAAGATGGAAAAATCTGGGTTACAAATGAAATAGAAGATGTGGATGGAATATTTTTATTTTCTATATCTAAAGAAATTGATGATGAATATAATGATCCAAACCCGAGATCATTATCAGAATGTCGGGCGAGACCCGTTTGGGAGAAATGGCAAAAAGCCATGAAAGATGAATTACTCTCTCTCAATAAAAGAAATGTATTCGGACATGTGATCATTACACGAGAAGATGTAATGTCTGTTGGATGTAAATGGGTTTTCGTGAGAAAACGAAATGAAGAAAACGAGATCATAAGATGTAAAGCACGACTTGTGGCACAAGGTTTCTCTCAAAGACCGGGAATTGATTATGATGAAACATATTCCCCGGTTATGGATGCAATTACGTTTAGATATTTGATGAGTATAACGGCATCCAAAATTTTTAGAGATGTACCTTATGGATGTCGTGGCTGCATATCTATATGGATCACTTAATAGTGATATATATATATATATGAAAATTCCCGATGGATTTAAAATCCCGGAAGGATCCAAGATCTTGGAAAATTCAAAGGATTTTTGTTCGGTCAAATTACAGCCATCACTTTACGGATTAAAACAATCTGGGCGCATGTGGTATAATCGCTTAAGCGAATATTTGTTGAAAAAGGAATATATCACCAATGCGATATGCTCTTGCGTGTTTATCAAGAAATCCTCATTAGGATTTGTTATTATCGCTGTATATGTTGATGACTTGAACATTATTGGAACTCAAAAGAAAGTTCATGATGCACGAACTCATATGAGAGAAGAGTTTGAAATGAAAGACCTTGGTAAGAAAATTTTTTGTCTCGGGCTTCAAATAGAGCATCTCGAAGGTGGAATATTTGTCCATCAATTAAATTATACCAAAAGGGTATTAAAACACTTTAATATGGATAAAGCAAATCCTTTGAGTACTTCAATGGTCAATAGATCACTTATTGTTGATAAGGATCCATTTCGACATTGTGAGGATAACGAGGAAATTTTAGGTTGTGAAATATCTTATATGAGCGCTATTGATGCGCTGATGTATCTTGCTAATTGTACTAGACCAGATATTACTTTTGCTACTAACTTACTTGCAAGGTATAATTCAGCCCCTACGCGAAGACATTGGACCGGAATAAAACAAATATTCCGTTATCTTCAAGGTACAATTGACTTGGGATTATATTATCCCAGAAATTCCTTGTTTGGTCTAGTTGGTTTTGCAGATGTAAGATATTTATCAGATCTGCATAAAGCTCGATCGCAAACCGGATACGTTTTTACATTAGGAGGTACTACGATCTCGTGGCGTTCACAAAAACAGACATTGGTTGCCACTTCCTCAAATCATGCAGAAATTATCGCACTCAATGAGGCATGTAGAGAATGTGTATGGCTCAAGTACATGACTCATCATATACAAGAAGCTAATGGAATCACTACAAATAAAGAACCAACAAAATTGTTCGAGGATAATGCTACATGTGTCGCTCAACTTAAGAAAGGTTATATCAAGAGCGATAAGACAAAACATATCCCACCAAGATTTTTCTCATATACTCAAAAGCTTGTGAAAAATCAAGTAGTCAACATTGAGTATATTCGCTCAACCGACAATGCAGCAGATCTGTTCACAAAGGCGCTTCCTACAACAACATTTAGAAAGCATGTTCAGAATATTGGAATGCGTCATTTGCGAGACATATAAAGGGATTTATATATATCTTTTCGAGGGAAAGATTGCATATTTGTACTCTTTTTTCCTTATCATGATTTTTATCTCATTGAGTTTTTACATGATAAGGTTTTTAACGAGGCAATACGCAATACTTCAATAATGATAAATAATCAAGAGGGAGTGTTGAAAAGTCAACGTCAACAAAAGACATCGAAAATGCTTTTGTTGACTCTTCTTTTGTTTGATTATTTCAGTTAAACATACGTCGGTAAACTTTCTCTATAAATATGATGTTATGCATCATTTGTAAAAACATCAATAGGAGAATGATTCTCTCTTCTCTCTCCTCTTTTCTTTTAAGTAAAGTTATCAGTTTAATTTTATCTTCCGAAATATTTTTCATAACAAGATCTAACTTGTAAGATTTGCTTTTTTGCTTCTGTCATCTTCATTTGGAACAAACTGCCTAATTTAGTTTAAGATGCATCATATGTTTTAATATACAAAAAGGCGTAATGTTATTAAAATGCTGATGGGAATCTCACAATATCCATTACGAAGAAGAAAAAGTTAAAATAATTTGACAAACGACAGCAACAATGCTCCAAAACTGTAAGGTTTAAAGCTTTATAAGGGAAAAAAAATATTATGTAATCCATTGGAATAGGCTTTCAAACCAGCAGGAGGTGAACTCCAATTTTTTTCCAAAAATAAAATTTAATATTGTTTTAATTGATTAAATAAAAATAATGATTGGTGTGGCATCTTTCCACTTAACTGTCTTTAGTCTTCACAATAATAAGTTTTTTTTTATTAAAAACAGGTATTTGTTGCAATAAAAGAAAAACAAAAGGGGTATCCAGGGGAGGGGAGGCTATATGCGTTAATTTGACCCCTTTTTTGTCACTGCGTTGATTTGACCCTTGCCATTGCGAAATGTGAATGTTATATTACTAAGATTAAACTTTACGAATCTTTAATCTTCCACTATGAGATAAATGTTTGTGATTATTTGTTATAAAATGTTTGTTTAACATTGTACCCAAATGGCAAATATCATATGGGTACAAATACATATTGCACTATATCAAGTGGTTCATTCTGAATGATATGATAATTTAAGTTTCAAATAAATATATAAATGAATTTAAATTAGTAAAATAATTATAATACATATCATTATTATTAATTTGGTTAGAAAATCAATATATTTTATTAAACTAATCGAAAAATACTATTAAATTTATAAAAAAAATAATTATTTTTTTCTTTAATTTACATATACAAAAATTAATATCAAAAGTAATTTTAAATTATATAAATATTTAATTTATATTTATTACGAATATTTTTCTCCATATAGTATGTGAATATAAATCTAATTTATTATTAATCGATAATAATTATTTCGCTACGCATAATAAATATGTTAAGCCCAAAACAACGTGAAAACAAACAACAAGAGGGATTATAATTAAGATTATCACCAGGATAATTTTAACTATAAACACGTTTGGGATATTGTGGCTAACTATTGAATATATCATGGAGAGAAAGAAAGAAACTCAAATTCATTGTCGAGTAAATGTTTGAGAAAATTGTATATTACTGACTCTCCTTTCTGTTTTCCACAAATTTCAAGATGGGTAATTTACATATTTATCATGAACGTACATTATTCTATAGTACGACATGGTTTAAATATACTTCATGTTAATCCGAATTATTTATTTTGTATAAAGGCTTAAGAATGATTTTATATATAAAGAAATAAAACAAATAAATGTTAATATAGTGAAAGTGGCTCAAAGGGTCACGAAAGGGTCGATGTCTCCCTTAGCCGCATGCATGTCTCTCAGTTGTGCTAACCTCTGTTGCCGACTACAACAATAAAAAAAAACAGGTGTCAGTTTACGCAGAAAATTAAAATACAAATGTATATATTGCGTTGTCTGAGTAAATGGGATATTACATAACTATCGGTGCCTTTGTTTATAGAAAATATTAAAAATTTATACATACCTTCTTACACAATGCATATAATTCATTTGTAATTAATAATACTATCACTGAAAATCCATTTTTATGAGATTTTTACCATTAAAATTGTAAACAAGTGACAAAAATAATAATATGACTCGTCCCTTTTTTGGTTGCCCCGTTAGTGTATATGCTTGGCTATTGGTGATCCCATGCGTCACTTAGCCTCCAAAGTCTTCTTTCTAATCTCTTCTTCTATTCTATAATCTCAGTTTAATTAATACTTAATTTCGGCTTTTATCTTCTAATCCATAAAAAAACGCGCATGATATTTACTTTTCTTGACTAAATTAACATATTTTCTACTATACTAAACAAGCCAATAATATACATATATAAAATAATTTGATTCTCGACCGCTACATGCCCATTTGACCATTGTATATATATACATATATAAAATAATTTCCAGTGTGTATAAAGAATTCCAGATCAATGTAACTTTTTTTCTAATTTTGATTATCGATACAGTTATTCTTTTTAGATCGTAAGTTTTGTTGGGAGAAAATAATTTTAGAATTGGTGGAGAAGGTGTTTAAAAAAATTTGAGAATATAGGAATTTTAGGAAGAAGAGGAAGATTTTATCTTTAGAGGAACTTGTTGTTTTATTGGAACAACTTGTTTTTTCTTTGGAACAACTTGTTTTTTCTTTGGAACAACTTGAATACAAATGAGAGGGTATGGAGGTATTTATAGCCTCCAAATTACAAAATATCTCAATAATTTATTCCTAAATCTAGAGAATTCTTTCAAAATATCTTTAAACAAATATCTAGATATTTCTTTTTAAGGAGGTGGAAGATGATTCTAGATATATTCTAGAATTTGTCTAGAATTTGGATCAAGTTTTACTTATGCCCAATTAGTATTATTGGATCATTGATCCAATAATTAAACTTGACCCAAAATCAAGTTTAATTTTCAACACTCCCTCTTAAACTTGATTTTGTTATTCCAAGCAAACTTCTCATCTTTATAAAATCTTCACGCTTGAGTGGCTTGGTGAAAATATCAGCTACTTGATCATTCGTCTTCACATACTCCACTTGCACATCCTTCTTGGTAACACATTCTCTAATGTAGTGATAGCGTGTATCAATGTGCTTACTTCGATCATGGAAGACTGGGTTCTTTGCTAATGCGATTGCTGATTTGTTATCCACTAAGATCTTCGTTGGTTCCTCTTGTGGTAAGCACAACTCTTTTAACAAATTTCGCAGCCAAATTGCATGACAAACACATGAAGTAGCAGCTACATACTCCGCTTCACATGTAGAAAGAGTGACAATCGGTTGCTTCTTTGACATCCATGTGAATGCCGTATCTCCAATATAAAATACAAATCCACTTGTACTTTTTCGATCATCTACGTCTCCACTCCAATCGCTATCGTTATATCCGACAAGCTTGTAATCATTAGAAATAGAGTAGTGTAAACCAAAATTTGTTGTACCTTTGATGTATCGAAGAATCCTCTTGGCCGCCTTAAAGTGAGTTGTGGTTGGATGCTCCATGTATCGACTCACAACTCCTACCGCATATAAAATATCAGGTCTTGTGCATGTTAAGTAACGTAAGCTTCCAACCAAGCTCTTAAATAGTGTTGGATCTACCATTTCTCCTTCTTCATGTTTTGACAACTTAACTCCACATTCCATTGGTGTGCTTACGGGGTTTGAGTCATCCATCTTAAATTTCTTGAGCACCTCTTTAGCATAACCTTCTTGAGTAATGAATATTCCATTGGCTTCTTGCTTCACTTCAATTCCAAGGTAGTAAGACATCAATCCAATATCCGTCATCTCGAACTCTTTTGTCATCTCCATCTTGAAATCCTCAAACATACTTGGATTGTTGCCTGTGAATATCAAATCATCTACATATAAACATGCAATCAATATATCATTCTTTTGAGTTTTGATATAGAGTGCATGTTCATATGGACACTTGATGAAATTTTTCTCCTTGAAGTACTTATCAATTCGAGTATTCCAAGCTCTTGGTGCTTGTTTTAAACCATAAAGCGCTTTCTTTAATCTTAAGACTTTGTCTTCTTCTCCTTTGACTATATAGCCTTGTGGTTGCTCAATGTAGACTTCTTCATCAAGATCTCCATTTAAAAATGCTGATTTGACATCCATTTGATGTATCTTCCAACTGTTTTGGGCTGCCAAAGAAATGATTAGTCTAATAGTTTCTAAACGAGCAACAGGAGCGAATACCTCATCATAGTCGATTCCGGCTCTTTGACTATAGCCTTTTGCCACCAATCTTGCTTTGTATCTTTCGATTTCTCCTTTAGAGTTCTTCTTTGCTTTATACACCCACTTCACACCAATTGCCTTATGCCCATTCGGAAGTGAAGCTAACTCCCATGTCTCATTTTTTTGTATTGCTTTGATCTCTTCATCCATTGCATTTCTCCATGTTTTCTTCTCCATAGCCTCTTGAAAGTTCATGGGTTCGCAATCCGCAAATAAACAAAATAATGTAAGGTTGTCTTGATTTTCGGTTACCTCATAGAGCTCTTGTAAACTTCTATAACGTGGAGTCCTTTCACTCGGACTTTCATCTTCTTGATAACTTGTAGTTGGTGAAGTTGGTGGTGTAGCTTGCTCTTCTCTAGGTTGCTCCAAAATTTCTTCTTCAAAAGGTGGAAAAAAGTTATAATCTTCATGATTTGAACTCCAATCCCATTCTCCTTCATCAAAAATGACATTTCGACTAACGATTGTCTTCCTTGTATCCGGATTGTAGAGCTTATAACCTTTGGTATTATTGGCATAACCAATAAAGATATACTTCTCACTTTTATCATCTAGTTTGCTCCGTTTTTCATCCGGTATATGAGTATGAGCAATGCTTCCAAAAACTCTTAGATGAGAAATACCGGGCTTCCTTCCACTCCAAGCTTCTTGTGGTGTTTTTTTCAAGACACTTCTTGTCGGAGATCGGTTTGATAGATAAACCGCGCATGCAACTGCTTCTGCCCATAGCTCCTTTGGTAATCTTTTGCTTTTGAGCATGCTCCTCGCCATCTCAAGGATTGTTCTATTTTTTCTTTCTGCTACTCCATTTTGTTGAGGTGATCTTGGCACCGTCAATTGCCTACGAATCCCATTATTGTCACAATACTTCTGAAATTCTTTGGAAGTGAACTCTCCTCCACGATCGGATCTCATGGCTTTGATTACAAGGCCACTTTCCTTCTCAACAAGAGCTTTGAACTTTTTAAAGTTTTCAAACACTTCTGATTTTTCCTTCAAAAAATAAACCCATGTTTTTCTTGAAAAATCATCAATAAAGAAAAGAAAATAGTTACTTTTACCGAGTGAACTTGGCTTGATCGGTCCACAAACGTCTGTGTGTATAAGTTCTAGTGGCTTCCGAGCTCTTGTGTTTGACTCCTTCGGAAAACTCATTTTGAATTGTTTTCCAAGTAGACATCCTTCACAAACTTGATTTGGATGGTTGATGTAAGGCAATCCTCTCACCATTCCTTTCTTAGAAAGTAGCTCCAATCCTCCAAAGTTGAGATGTCCAAATCGAAGATGCCAAAGCCAAGATTCTTCCTTATAACACATCTTGAGACATTGTGCGATATCATTTTGAATGTTTAGAACAAACATTCTATTTCTTGACATCGGCACCTTGGTGATGAGATTATTTGCACAATCTCTTATAGAAAGGTTATTATCTTTTAAGTGAATATCATAACCTTTCTCTAAGAGTTGTCCAATACTCAAGATATTTGTCTTCATATTTGGCACATAGTAAACATTGGAAATGAATTGATGATCTCCATTCTTCAATCGGATGAGAATATTACCTTTGCCTTTTACTTCCATCTTTGATTCATCTCCTAATGCCACATTTCCTTTCACCGATTCATCAAGCTCTATGAACATGCCTCTTTTTCCACACATGTGATTGCTTGCACCGCTATCAAGGTACCACATTTGAGCATCATCTCTTTCATCTTTCTTTTTAGCCATTAATAACACTTCATCTTCTTGGATTTTCTCTTCAACGTAGTTGGACTTCTCCTCAACTTGATTATTTCTTGGAGCTTTACATTCGGAAGCATAATGTCCAAATTTTCCACAATTATAACATTTAATGTTTGATTTATCGTACCTTGACCTTTGATTTCCTCTCCCATGACCTCTTGATGAGTTTTCTCCTCTTTGGTTAACATTGTTTTCAAAAGACCTCATACCTCTTCCATTTCCATATCCACGACCTCTTCCTCGGAATTGACCTCCACCTCGTCTTGGATGGATTCGATCGCTTTCTTCTTTATCAATATGCATCTTGAGTACCTTATCCGTGATTTCTTCTTTCTTCTTCTTCTTTTCTTCATAAGCTTGTAACGATCCAAGAAGTTGCTCCATCGTCATAGTCTCCAAATCCTTTGTCTCTTCAATGACGGTAACAATATGCTCGAATTTTGAATCCAACGATCTAAGAACCTTCTCCATTATTCTCACTTCATCTAATTTCTCACCATTTCTTTTAAGGTTATTAGTAACCGTTAACACTCTTGAGAAGTAATCGGAAACTAGTTCACCTTCTTTCATTTGCAAAGCTTCAAATTCTTTTCTTAGAGTTTGAAGACGTACCTTCTTGACTTGTTCCACTCCCTTGTAAGAGATTCGAAGCTTCTCCCATGCTTCTTTGGCCGTTTTTGCTTCGGCGACTTTCTCGAATGTATCTTCATCTAAACCTTGATAAATTAGGCAGAGAGCTTTCTTGTCTCTCTTCCTTAGATCTCTCAAACTATCGTTTTGAGTTTGAGATAGATTAGCTTCATTATTTGATTCAATGAAGCCTCTCTCGACTATATCCCACACATCATGTGCTCCTAGAATTGCCATCATTCTAAGACTCCAATTATCGTAGTTGCTCTTTGTGAGCATCGGAACTTGGAGGGGAAAACCATTATTTGCCATCTCTAAAAGAGTAGTATGTCTCTGATACCACTTTGTTGGGAGAAAATAATTTTAGAATTGGTGGAGAAGGTGTTTAAAAAAATTTGAGAATATAGGAATTTTAGGAAGAAGAGGAAGATTTTATCTTTAGAGGAACTTGTTGTTTTATTGGAACAACTTGTTTTTTCTTTGGAACAACTTGAATACAAATGAGAGGGTATGGAGGTATTTATAGCCTCCAAATTACAAAATATCTCAATAATTTATTCCTAAATCTAGAGAATTCTTTCAAAATATCTTTAAACAAATATCTAGATATTTCTTTTTAAGGAGGTGGAAGATGATTCTAGATATATTCTAGAATTTGTCTAGAATTTGGATCAAGTTTTACTTATGCCCAATTAGTATTATTGGATCATTGATCCAATAATTAAACTTGACCCAAAATCAAGTTTAATTTTCAACAAGTTTAATAGAACATTCTCCAGTAAGATATGAGTGACAAGATATAAAAAAAAAAGAACAGAACATAGCGTTGTTGTAAACTTGTAATACAACGAGACCATTTTTGTAGCTTTAAGGGAAGGTTTATCTCAGTTCAAAAAAGGGAAGGTTTATCTCAGTTCAAAAAAGGGAAGGTTTATCTTGCCCGTAACTACTGGATTTTATTACTACTGTTTATAAATACTGAAATAGTTTTTTTTTAGAAATAGTTATTTCTACATATAAAGGTGCAATGTTTTTGTTTATTTCAGAAGTTTCATATATACTCCAACATTAGGATTCTTTTTAATTTTCTAATGAACAATATTTTTAAATATCACATTTTTAAATTTTGTTTAAATTTTTCATACTAAAACTAAAAATGCAAAATATCATAAATTTTTAACTGATAATATTTTTTATCCTAAATAAATTATAAATAAAATTAAAATATTATTGTGAGTTTTTTTAAGTTTCTTTATTACGAAGAAATTTTAATATAATTTTTTTGTTATTATTAGTAAAATAACTAGAGAGAATAAATTTGAAATAAAAATTAAAAAAATGTTATTATTGATTTTTCGAATTTAATATTGTGCATTAAAATTACTAAAAAGATTATTGATTTTTATTAAAATTATTAAAAATGTTATTTTGCATAATTGATTTTTCGAATTTAATATTGTGCATTAAAATTACTAAAAAGATTATTTATTTTTATTAAAATTATTAAAAATGTTATTTTGCATAATTGATTTTTCGAATTTAATATTGTGCATTAAGATCTGGACATATATGAAATAATTATTATTATTGTGATTTCTGGCATAAATCACTGTTCCAATAACATAGACTATCATACAAGATAAAGTGTAATCAAATTTCACATGTGTAAGATGATAGTAAGAATGATGCAACTATCAATCCATTTGCTCTTCTCCCAAAAAGAAAAACTAATTTTAATCATACATAAACACTGTTTTACATATTCTGTATAATTTGCCGTGTCTTTTAGTTTCTTGAATATAATTTTGCTCTCTATAATTTTCTAAAAAATGTTTTCATTATGGGTGTACCTGAATCTCATTCGCAGGGTCATATAATCCTACATCAAAATCAAATTTGCCACTACCAATACTCCAAAATCAAATTGGCCACTATCAATACTCCAAAATCCAAAATTGGCCACGATCAATAGTCCAATACAAATACCATAAACTAAGTTATTCACGGTTTGGATTTGTTAGATGAATATTGCAATCAATCTTAGAGTTTTAGCACGTAATACAACTAGCATGATACCAGAAAGATAAGCGTTCATCAAAACTTTGTTTACCATTTTTTATGGGGAAAACACATGCCTTAGAAAATTAAATGTCCAATATACAAAAAGCAAATTAAATAAAATCAATAATAATTTGAGCTTGAGTTTTGAAATAATTTACTAACCAAACTTTGCTGAGATGATTTAATGGTAATTGAATGATCTCGATATATACTCTTATCTTGATGTATCTATGATGAAAGTTTAGATGTATATTCCACTTGGCTTGATTCCATAATAGTATATTCCATAATAGTATATAAAAATATTCATAAATTTTATTTTTAATTATTTTTAATATTAAATTATATATATGTAAATTAAGAAAACAAAATTAATTTTAATACAAATTTAATAATATTTTTAGTTAGTTTAATAAAATATATTAATTTTCTAATCAAATTACTAATAATAACATATATTGTAATTATTGTAATAAGTTAAACTCATTTTTATATATATATATATTTGAAATTTATTGTGGTGATAACACGTCATGATATTTTTATTAATAACACGTCAATATTAATCTTTTTTTTAATATTTCTCAAATAATATATTATAAATATGATAGTTAGATCATATTATATAAGATTAATTAAGCTAGTTTGGAAAGTTCTTATTAGTTAGACATTGATTGTGATCATTTTATGGTTTGATTTGAATTCACAATTGACTAGAGTGGAATTAACGAAGGCTTGAGCCATGCCCTTGTTTGGATCAAGTTACGGCAATTATTGATTCATGGTTGAATCGACCATGAATATACAAGTGGAACTATGATCAGGACAAGGAGTGAGACCAGACTAAATTCTGAGCATGCTGAACACATGAATAATCTCGAACGAATGAGTTTGACCCTTAACTTAGGTCATGCGGAACCATCGCCATTTCACGTTCATTTCTATTTACAATTCGATCCGGTATTAGCAGGATCACATGTGGATGATTCACGGTGCAAACTTGGTTTTCTAGATTGCTTCATAAGTCATGTTTAAATGTTAAAATAATGAACTTTGATCAAATTATAGTAAATTACATTCTTTGATAAATTAAATTAAGGTCTTAAAAATTATTGACAAAAGTTTCATACTTGTTCTATAAATTTGATGTATTTTGTAAAAAGAAAAAAGAACAAGAAGTGTACTAAGTGGTATCATAGTACCCTCCCACAGTATTGATTTTTTTTCTTAATAAAAAAATATAATATCACGATATAATATTTTCCCGCCTTGAAAGCCAAAGCTTAAGATATACAAGCGAGGGGCCCACCGACTCGGCGACCACACAAATTGACATTTGTCAATTTCTCCTCTTTCATATTTTTTTATTAGTTATATATTCGTATCTGTAACGGTCTATAAATAACTACCCTACAACGCCTTATTATTGAGAAACAAAATTGATAACAAAAAGAGAAGTGAGAGAGAGCAGAAACAAGCTTTTATTTTGTAATCAATCATTTAAAAAAAAAAAACGGTGTCTCTTCTCACTGATTCCATAGCTTCACCATGACGACCACTGTCGATAACCGCCATTATCCCCGTCTCAATTCCGCCATGAACGGCGTCCTTCGCTCTTTCAAACCACCTCCCGTCCCCTCTCCTCGTTCATTCGACCGCCATCGTCGCCAAAACAAGAGTGTCGTCGTCTTGAGCGAAAAACTCGTCAAAGAAAGCGAAAACGGCGTCGTAGAAGAACGGTACGACTCCTCCAGCGACGACGAGGACGAGAGTCACAACCGTAACGTCCCCTACTACAAGGAGCTGGTTCGTAAATCCAACAGCGATTTGGAGCCATCGATTTTAGATCCGAGAGATGAATCCACTCCTGACAGTTGGATCCAACGAAACTCCTCTATGGTCCGTCTCACCGGAAAACACCCCTTCAACGCAGAAGCGCCTCTCCCTCGCCTTATGCACCATGGATTCATCACTCCTGTCCCTCTTCACTACGTCCGCAACCACGGCGCAGCCCCCAAGGCCGATTGGTCCGATTGGACTATCGAAATCACCGGACTCGTCAAACGTCCGGCGAAATTCACCATGCAACAGTTAATCTCAGAGTTCCCCAGCCGCGAGTTCCCTGTCACCCTCGTCTGCGCCGGTAACCGCCGGAAGGAACAGAACATGGTGAAGCAGACGATCGGATTCAACTGGGGATCCGCGGGGGTATCCACCTCCCTCTGGAAAGGCGTTCCACTAAGCGAAATCCTCCGACGATGCGGGATATACAGCCGTAGAGGCGGTGCGCTTAACGTGTGCTTCGAAGGAGCGGAGGATCTTTCCGGAGGCGGTGGATCTAAATACGGAACAAGCATTAAGAAAGAGATGGCGATGGATCCTTCGAGAGACATCATATTAGCGTACATGCAGAACGAAGAGCTTCTCACGCCGGATCACGGGTTTCCGGTTCGGGTCATAGTACCCGGATTCATCGGCGGGCGGATGGTGAAATGGTTAAAGCGAATCATAGTCACGCCTCAAGAATCTGACAGTTACTACCACTACAAGGACAATCGAGTCCTTCCTTCTCTCGTCGATGCTGAGCTGGCAAATGCTGAATGTATATCTAAATTAAATTTTGCTCTTCTTTTTTACCAAAAAACAAACCTGGTAATAATACTTTACATTGTGTTGCAGCTTGGTGGTATAAGCCTGAATATGTAATCAACGAGCTTAATATAAACTCGGTGATTACAACACCTGGTCACGAGGAGATATTGCCTATCAATGCATTCACTACGCAAAAGCCGTACACATTAAAAGGCTACGCTTACTCTGGTAATTACAGTTTCAAAACTTTGATTTAACTAAAACCGATTAATTAACTAATTTATTGTAATATGTAAATAAAATTGGTGGTGTGTTGTTGATGAAACTCAGGAGGAGGGAAAAAGGTAACGAGAGTGGAGGTAACGTTAGACGGAGGAGACACCTGGAGTGTGTGTGAGCTTGACCACCAAGAAAAGCCGAACAAATATGGCAAATTCTGGTGCTGGTGTTTCTGGTCACTTGACGTCGAGGTTCTTGATTTACTTAGCGCTAAGGACGTCGCGGTTCGAGCTTGGGATGAGTCTTTCAACACCCAGCCTGATAAACTCATTTGGAATCTCATGGTAACTCCCTCTCTCTTTCTCTCTTATTTTTCTTTACTCATAGAACAAATTAGTTGTATGATTTCACTAATTATAGTTAATCCTGGTCTTCGTCGTAGAGAGTTGGAACAAATCTTAAAACATTACCTACCATCCTCGCTTTCCGAATTTTGTGTGTGTAAAATTCCACTTTGAAACCAAAATTAGTTCTTTAGTTCTCTCTGTTGTACAGTTCATTTTAGTAGTTATGCGAGCAATTACAAAGAATAAAAAATTGAAAATATGGAAAATTTAGATAAGTCCATGTCCTTGGTCTCGAGCTAATTGATTATGGATCAGATAATTCGTTATAAGATACTGTTTAATGATGTTTGACTAAATCAATAATGACGTTGACTGGTTTTTGAAACAGGGGATGATGAACAACTGCTGGTTCAGAATAAAAACAAGCGTCTGTAAGCCTCACAGAGGAGAGATAGGGATAGTTTTTGAACACCCAACCCGACCTGGAAACCAATCGGGTGGGTGGATGGCAAAAGAGCGTCAGCTTGAGATTTTCTCCGACTCGAACAATATATTAAAGAAATCAGTTTCCTCACCTTTCATGAACACTGCCTCGAAGGTGTATTCAATCTCCGAAGTTAGAAAACATAACTCTGTAGAATCCGCGTGGATCATTGTACACGGCCACATCTACGATTGTACACGTTTCTTGAAAGATCATCCAGGAGGTTCAGATTCAATCCTTATCAACGCAGGCACTGATTGCACCGAAGAGTTTGAAGCAATTCACTCCGACAAAGCCAAGAAACTTCTTGAAGATTACAGGATCGGTGAACTCATCACAACAGGCTACGACTCTTCACCTAATGTTTCAATCCACGGTGGCTCAAACTTAGCTCCTTTGTTATCTCCAATCACAGAGTTAGCTCCTCCAAAAAACGTCGCTTTGGTCAACCCACGTGAAAAAATCCCAATAAGACTCATCGAGAAGACTTCAATCTCTCACGACGTTCGCAGATTCCGTTTCGCATTACCAACAGATGATCAACACCTTGGGTTACCAGTAGGAAAGCACATTTTTCTCTGCGCCAACATAAACGACAAACTTTGTCTCCGAGCCTACACTCCGACCAGCACGGTCGACGCCATTGGACATATAGAACTAGTCGTAAAAATTTACTTCAAAGATGTCCATCCAAGATTTCCCAATGGAGGACTCATGTCACAACACTTAGACTCTTTGCCAATCGGGTCGATTTTAGACATCAAAGGTCCATTAGGACACATTGAGTACAAAGGCAAAGGCAACTTCATGGTCAATGGTAAACCAAAGTATGCCAAGAAACTAGCCATGCTTGCTGGAGGAACAGGCATAACTCCTATCTACCAAATCATTCAATCGATACTTAGTGATTCACAGGATGAAACCGAGATGTATGTGGTTTATGCAAACCGAACCGAAGATGACATACTTGTGAGAGAAGAGCTCGAAGGCTGGGCCAGTAAGTCCAAGGGGAGGCTAAAGGTTTGGTACGTTGTCGAAATCGCAAAGGAAGGATGGAACTACAGTACCGGATTTATAACCGAAGATGTGCTTAGAGAACATATCCCGGGAGGTTTAGAAGGGAATTCTCTTGCACTCGCGTGTGGACCACCGCCTATGATTCAGTTTGCGTTGCAGCCAAATTTAGAGAAGATGGGTTACAACGTGAAGGATGATCTATTGATCTTCTAAGATTTTCTTTTAAGATATATGCATTGGAAATTCGGAATTCAATAACAACTATCGGTTTTTGTAAATACATTGTTACTTGGGTACTTTTGTTAAGAGATTTTATTTGAAATGTAAATTGTATAAACTGTGTTTATATTATGGTTATCGATGATGATGATAAATGTTGAAAGCATGTAACTGAGAAATCATAATGTGTCATCTGTCACTGGTAACAAAATAAAGTTTTTTGAGTTTGTCGTATTATAGTTCACATCAAGTGCTAATTGTTTTGTACATCAAAGTAATATTCATTTAGTCACTCCTAGTTATCGTTTGTCGTATTATTTTCAAGTTAGCTACCACTTGTGCTCGTGTTGCTTTCAGTTGTCACTGATAACAAAAAAGAAAAAGAAAAAAAAACATGTTACATTTACTATTATCGTCAAAGGGGGAGACGAATAATGACACTGTTGCGTTTAAGACAAAACAAGGGAAAAGATCTAAAATGGAGTTCGGTTTGGCCCTACAAGATTCGAGGTTCAGATCTATCTTACTAGTACTACTAAATCCATATTAAAATGAAGTGGAAATAAGAATTAATATTAATACTTTACATTCAATATCAGTATCCATAAGAAGTGGCATATCATGGAGTATATGGTTGTCTCGAATCGCGTGAACAATTCATAGGGAAATTGCGAAAAACGAAACATTTCTATTCTTATAAATAACATAACACTATATATTATATTAATGACAGAACAAAAACACTATTGTAAACACTTGTCTCGGTGTGCCGTTCTAAATAATATATTTTGTTTACGACAATTCTATTATCATTGGAAATTTCATCAAAGTCATGCATAGAGCACGTAGTAACCAACCTTTTGACCACTAAAATTATAAATGAATAGATAAAAAAAGTTCCGAATTAAATAAGAACAATACAAAGAAGGTATGCAAAAGAAAACGTATAGCCACGACCTCGTAACATGGGACGTCCCGACCACTGCGGAGACGGCGAGGCTCTTTTGTTTTTCCTAAAGAACGTTGTTTCGTGTTCACAAGGGTCAATTATATCATTTCTTTCTACGTATTATCATATCAATAAAATTCCACCCTCTTGTGTTTTGTCTTTATTTGTATTAATTCTAAAGTATTTATGTGTTCGATCGGTCCCTTATCACTATATCATCGTCAATTGTGAATATATATTAAGGCTTATGTGTTTCCCTCATTTTCAGTAACATTTGTGGTTTAAAATAACATTCGAAGGAACCATACGGGTACAAATTGGATCGGTTAACGTCTATTATTTCAGTCTTAATTAATTTTGTCGTCTTTTGAAATCATATCTCTCAATTAGTCAATTTGTCCCTTATGGTTGTTAAGAGTCATACTGAAGGATCAGCATGGTCACTATATTCCAAACATTACTCCACTAATTGCTAATTAATTAGATTAATTTATTGATTATGATAATGTAACTATCATTGTATTGATTACGTAGCTCTCGGCCAACAGGCCAAGTATGAAGGTTTTGGATTATTCAAACATTTTTGGGTTTCCAAATGCATTGGGAATGGCTCCAACTATATTGGGAAATATTTTTTTTAATATCCATTGCCACAGTCGCTGGAGTTAATTATATTTTCCAAATGGGAGAATCAATTGTAATCATCAATTCATAGTGGTTGCATTTCCCGGCACTTGGAACGATTTGACCATTTCCAATAGTAACCAAAAATCCACCAAAAATCCACGAGTTTCCGTGATCTGCAGACTGAAAGACAAACGCTAGTAATTAAAATAATGTATAAATGTACGGATATTTACTATGATATTATTCTAATTTTTAATATATTATTTAAAAAATATTTTTTTAAATAACATTATTCGAATGTATTATTAACAAAAAATATTATATTCACATTTTATAATCATAATAAATTTTAAATAAATATATAAATAAATTTAACTTACTAAAATAATTACAATATATGTCAGTATTATTAATCTAATTAGATAATAAATATATTTTATTAAATTAATCAAAAAGTATTATTAAATTTCTAAAAAGTAATTATTTTCCCTTGATTTATATATATAAAATTATTATTGAAAATATTTTTAAAATAATATTTAAATTATATAAATATTTAATTTATATTTAGTAATAAATAATATTATATAATTTATAAATATTTTTTACCACGCATATCGTGGATTTAAATCTAGTTTGACTTTATAATTAAAACAATTATTGTGGGCAATTAGTATTTACTCGTATTAGTATTAATTATTCTAATATTAACCGTGTGTAAAAAAATATACTAAATGTTTTGTTGACATTAGTTAATTATATTAACTTGTGAGCCATAATTTCATGTGATTATAGTTGCAACACATTATTGTTCGTTTATCTAGCGCAGTTACTTGCGGTCAATCGTAACAATAAAATATTGTGTCATGCGTTACAATTTTTGATTGCTGACTAAAACAATGGTACGATTAAAAATTTATTACCAACCACAACTACAACCGCTGGTGGTAGATAAACGAACAACATATATCGTAGTCGTAGTCGCAATGTTGACCACAACCACAGCTGCAACCGCCATTATTGTTGGGAATAAAAGTTGGTACGTACAGCCTTGTTAATAACTAATAGAGTTGACTCCTATTAAAACCCTACCGTCTTGACAATATTATCGAAGTTATAATTTTGACTTAAATGCGAGACGTAACACTAATACGTATGACCCAAGCATTGATTCCGATCACAAAATTTAAAAGTATTTGTCAATATATTTTCTTTATGTACCATTTTAAGTAAAACATATGAGATATCTTCAAGTTAATGTGAACTTTGTTTAATGTGAATTTCAAAATATCTCCGGAAAAATAGAATGCGAAAGGGAAGAAGCCATTGTCATGACTCATACCTTTTGCCACCTTTTTAAACCTTATTTCGTGAAAATGGCGACTTAACCTTTTTCTGTAGACGATCATAAATTTAACATATGATTCTCGCATTCATATAACATTAAATAAAAATCGAAAATATGAGTTTTCGCAAGAGTTATATCTTTACTAATTCTCTAATTGGTAGAGTTTATTTTGAAAGATTATCACGTCGTAGTGGATGCAATAGAATAAAATTGAAAAAAGAATATCAACTACACTGAAAAATAAATTTAGTCATATATGATATACAAATTATCGTTTGCTTCAAAACAGAAAATTTTGACCCAAATTTATATATAGCCTATTGGACATGAGGGGCCTCTCTCAGTAAATTAAAAGCCCAATAAGAGTTATCATGATTTTTGACGCGTTTGCGTTTTTATTAAAAGCGTTGATGGGTGTTAGCGGCGGTTGAAAACTGAACCTAAAACCCATCACCGTGAAAATTTGTAAAACTCAGTTTGTACACAATGATAGGTTTCCGCAGATCTGCGACGAGCTTATACGACATCAGCCAATCTCTGCTTCGGAATGTATCGGTGAGTACTTGTTGTTCCTCTATGTTAATTTTGTCTCAAATCTCCTCCCGAAGGTCATGGGTTTCCGACATTTATATCGCCTCAGTTGCTTATTTGGGGTTTAGGATTAGGGTTCTATAGATCGAATCGATTCGGCATTTGGTTTTTTGCAACACAAGCTTTAAGCTACAATAAGTGGTTTATACACTTCTCCTAGCCCAATTATATCTCTTTTGGTGTGATTTGTTTCGAATTGTCCATTTGGTTCTCGCCCGTTTCCATATCATCTTTCATATCGAAAAGTATAATAGAATGCTTTAAACTTTTGGAGTTGTTAATCGAATTGAATCACTTTGAAGATATTGTACATTGATTGAGTGCCAAGAAGGTTAGATTTCAGGTTGAGGGGTAAATGTTGTAGTTGCATACAATGTAGAAAGACTTATGAAAATTGTTAACTTTATCAAATTTGATATACTTGCTGCAAGATTTTTAACTCTTGTTTTCTTGAAGCAAAGTTCATCAAAGCTTTTTGTTGTTGTTTGATTTTCGCTGTTTTGAATTTATAAATCAGTTTCTCACCCATTTGTTTTTCTGAAGTTTCATGGATTACGTGTCCAAGGAATTCGTGTGGGGAACGCAGAGGTTCCAAACCATAAGCCTCTCAAAACCGGTCTTCAAGAAGTATATGGAATAGGACGTCGTAAATCACACCAGGTTCTCTGTGCGCTCGGAATCACTAACAAACTTGCCAGAGACTTGACTGGAAAAGAACTCATTGACCTCCGTGAAGAAGTTGGCCAGCACCAACATGGTGATGAATTGGTAAACTCGTTTTATCAGACTTTCTTGTCGTGTTAAAATTTTGTCTTGTTTTTCATTTCTCAAAATCGGTTTCTCTGTTTTGTTTGCATGATTGTTGATTTAAGAGGAGACGTGTTGGATCAGAAATACAAAGATTGATTGAAGTAGATTGCTACAGAGGAAGTAGACATAGACATGGGTTTCCTTGCAGAGGACAAAGAACCAAAACTAATGCTCGTACTAAAAAGGGAAAGAGAGTTGCCATTGCAGGAAAGAAGAAAGCTCCTCGCAAGTAGTACAACAACAACAAAAACCCTCTCTTTTTGGCACCAGTTTCTGTATTCCATGTCTCATTGTTTACAGACATGACATTTTGTTACTTGTGGGGATGAAATTGATCAAATAATCAAACTCTATCTTCCCGTTTTTTCCTTTTTTTTTTTCCTTATGCAATTGCCAGTTTGCTATTGTAGAGGTAAGAAAGAGGCTTCTAAGTGATATTGTTCTTGTTCTGTAATAATATACTTGTGCATCTATCTACCCTTTGTTGGATTTGTTAATCCAATAACATGGATTGGAATTGAGCCCAATTAACCATTAAATTTTTTTGACAGTGCCTTGAAATTGTGCAACTAATTTAAACGCCCTAAGGTCAATAATGTTATAAAGTTTTTATAAACTTTTATATTTAAAAAGAAATGCGATTTCCCTATGGGTAATTATCTAAAATAAATGTTTTTAAATTTTTGTTCCAAAAATTAGTATTGTTAGTTTAAATTTTTAATAATTGCACAAATTTAAAATTAAAATACATTAAAAAAACTTGTTAATAAAATAAATTAAACCATAAATTAGAAAAAGATCTCAAATATCATGTTTTAAATTTATGTATAATTTATTTAAAATAAATAAATATTTTTATATAATTATTTGTATTATTTTAAAAATTTTAATTTTAAGCTGATAAATTTAAAATAAAAACTGATGGGGAAAAAATTTGCAATAAAAACTTTAAAAGTGTTTATTACTTTTTTTTCAGTTCAATTAGTATTTTTTGTAACAAACAAAAAAACAATATATAATTATGATATCGGTTAGGACACGAATTATGGAAAACAAAATAACAACCAAATCGAATTAGAATCACATGAAAAAATGGAAAATGAGACCAAGTTGTTTTGAAATTTGATATATGAGACACCAATCGAATCCATACAAGACCCGATCACATTTATTGATTCATATAATCATCTCTCCTCACCATTCATTTGTGTTGTCTAAATGATCATCCACGTTTTCTTGCTTGGCTGGACCTTTGTAATCATATGGGAACCGTTTTAATTAGGCCATAGACCATGTGATATTCATCGTTATTTTTTTCTTTCTAATTTCAGTTTGTCTAATTCGTAGTTATCTCTTTTTTTTTTGGCTTCTTTACAGTAAAACACTATTTTATTAAGAGAATATTGTTTCGGATTCGTAACTGCAGTCGTTGTATATACAACACTTTCCCCTACTTGACAAAATATATGCATTTAAGAGACTTTTCATGTAGAAAAGGAAGAAGAAAGACTATGAAAAATCCTTGAGAATAAATATGAAAATGTGGCATGAATTAATATTGTTTTGAATTAATAAGTTTTATAAAAGTATGGTCTAAAACGGTTCGAGAACGAAAAAAGCCAAACTTGGAAAAGTACCACAGAATCAAACAAAAAGAGAGTAACAGAAACAAGGAATTGTCATATCTTTGTTATTGTCTGTATTTATCTGTCTTTATTAATTAAGTGTGTTTGTATGAAAAGTCCATAGAGGAATCGTAGAAATATCAAAAGCATTTTGAGGAGAAGATGGAAGAGATACCCCACCAAGTCACCGCCATTCAAGAAATGGCCTCAAAAACCAAATACAATCTCTTCAAATAAAAATATCATCCTTATATATCCATTTATTATTATCAGTCCCATTTTCATATTGTTATAATTATAACAAATTCATAAATGTTTCACTACTCTATGTATGCATTTATATATGTATATAAGCCATATGTAATCAATTTTATTCAACCAAATCAAATCTATTTTTTTCCATCAAATACATCGTAACACCTCAACGGTAATAATAAAAATTATTATAATACATGATTTTATTCATTTATGTATGGATTAAGACGTTCATATAGTTAGTTGTGTGAGTAAATGGTAATATTGGTAACAAAATGAAGCTAAAGAACTTTCTCGTTTTTCTTCATTAATTCCAATGTTACGTTTACACAAAATATTTATACATAACTTTAATCGATTTAAACCATCTAAACCGTATATAACTATATACAATTGTAATACTCTTTAATCAAGTCGAATTTCTTCAAGGTGGAAGAAAGAGACTTGAAAAATTGTATCTGGACATTAACAACTTGAAGGTCTTTGGTGGTTAAGCCTTTGTGAACAAATCCACAAGTTGATTTCCAGAAGTGATGTGCATCAGATTGAGAAATCCAGCTCGTAACCGATCGCGAACCAAATGACAGTCATTCCCTATGTGTTTGGTGCGTTCGTGGAAAACTGAATTTGAAGCAATCTGAATAGTTGTAGTGTTGTCGCAGAAAAGATTCGCAGTGCCTGTAGGTTGAATATGCAGATCACACAACAATTGATTAACCCAAATTAACTCACATGTAGTGTCTGCAAGTGCCCTGTATTCAGCTTTTGCACTGCTGCGAGAGACTGTTTTCTGCTTCCGAGATTTCTAGGATATTAAAGAATCTCCAAGAAAGACACAAAAACCAGTAGTGGATCTTCTTGAATCTAGACATGCTGCCCAATCAGCATCTGAAAAAGCTTGTAAGCGAACTTCAGAAACTACAGAGTAAAACAAGCTTGTAAGCGAACTTTTGAAAAAGCTTGTAAGCGAACTTCAGAAACCACGTCCTGGGTCTCCTTTTATATATCTGATAAGTCGATATGCAGCTTCAAGGTGAGGTGATCGTGGCTAAGCCAAAAACTGACTGAGTTTATGGATAGCATAGGTAATATCCGGCCTTGTGATCGTAAGATATAACAATTTTCCAATGAAAGCTCTATAAAGTGTCGGATCTGTGAGTAATTCCCTAGTTGCAGCCTGAAGTTGAATGGTTGAATCCATTGGAGTTGCCATAGGCTTACAACCAAGCATCCCAACACACTCCAAAAGATCTAGAGCATATTTTCTTTGACTAACCGAAATCCATTTAACCGAACGAGCAATCTCAAGGCCTAAGAAATACCGTGTTGGACCAAGATCTTTGATTTTAAAAGCTGATGACAAAATAAACTTGACATTATCCACAACAGCATCATTGTTGCTCGCAATCAAAATGTCGTCCACATAAACCAAGAGAGCAACAAAAACAGTCTGTGACTTTTTAACAAAAAGAGTATGTTCTGTTTTAGATTGAGTAAAACCATTCCTTAACAAAACATCTGAAAATTTCTTGTTCCATTGCCTCGAGGCTTGCTTGAGTCCATATAAGGATTTATGCAACTTCTAAATGGTATTCTGAGGTAAAACGTGACCTACAGGAGGAGTATAACCAGGAGGTATAGTCATATAGATTTTTTCCTCAAGATCCCCATGTAGAAAAGCGTTTGAAACATCCATTTGAGTTAAGGACCAGCCATGTTTTGTAGTTAAATCAAGGACAAGTTTAACAGTGACAAGCTTAGCTACACGAGAAAAGGTGTCAATATAATCAATCCCCTCTTGTTGAGTATAGTCTTTAGCCACTAGCCGAGCCTTATATCTCTCAACAGTTCCATCAGCTTTGAATTTAACCTTGTATACCCACTTACAACCCACTGAATGTTTTCCCTTAGGCAAAGAAACGACAGAGAATGTTCCTGTGTTGGCACACATTTGTAATTCCTCATTCATAGCTGATTGCCATTCAGGGATTTTGATAGCCTCTTTAAAAAATTTCGGCTCCACAACAGTCAAAATATTTAAAGCAAAAGTGGAATATGAATCCGTAAATCTAGAATAATCCAAAACTGATGAAAGAGGATGAGCTGTTACATTGGCTGTGGAAGATGAATGAGATGCCAGATTGCAGTGATAATCAGCCAAGTAAGATGGCTTACGAGTGTTCCTCTTGGGTCTGTTCACAGGAACATTGGCAGAGCGATCTGCTACTAGTGGAACGTTTAAACCATCAGATAAAACTTCAGGAATGGGTATGGGAAGTAGAAGGATTGTAGAAGGAAAAAGATCAACTGAAGAATTAGGTGAATCAGTTGATTTAAAAGGGAAGATAGTCTCATGAAAAATGACATTTCTTGAAATAGAGACTACATTGGTTTCAAGATTGAGAACTTTGTATCCTTTGTATCCAGATGGATATCCAAGGAAAACAGAAGGCTGAGAACGAGCAGAAAATTTATGTCTATCTTTGGGATAGGTAGACACATAGCATAGACAAGCAAACGTTCTTAGTAAAGAATAGTCGGGTTTCTTTTTGAGAAGAAGTTCATAAGGAGTTTGATTCTTAAGCAAAGGAGATGGAGTCCGGTTGATCAAGAAGATGGCTGTGCGAACACAATCACTCCAAAATTGTAAAGGAATATTTGACTGAAAATGAAGGGCTCTTGCCACATTGAGAATGTGTTGATGTTTTCTTTCAACCACTGAATTTTGCTGTGGTGTATCAACACAAGAGAAGAAATGAAAGATTATTTTGGAATCAAGCAAAGAAGTGAAAGCAAGCTTAGAAGCATTATCAGATCGAATAGCTTTGATTTTGCTCAAATATTGTGTTTCCACAGTTTGAATAAATGATGGAAAGACTTTAAGAACATCACTTTTATATTTCAAAAGATATATCCATGTAACTCTAGTACAATCATCTACAAGAGTAAAGAAATATCTGAATCCTTCTGTGGAAACAATTGAGAATGGACCCCAAACATCCAAATGAACTAAATCAAAAGGGTTTTTGGAAAGATTTTTATGAAAAGGAAAAGACAATCTCTTTTGTTTGGCAAGATGACAAACTGAGCAGTGAGGAATGTCTTTATTTTTTAGTTTATAGATCGAGAGATCTGTTGAGAGGACTTGAAGTTTAGACAAGGATGGATGACCCAATCTGGAGTGCCAGAGTGAACACGACTCAGATCTGGTCACATTGTATATGGAAGGTTTCAAGGGTGATGACTAAGATGTGGCATTCTCCTAAAAATAAAGATTTTGATGAAGATTACCCCTCCCAATCATCGAGCCCTGAGTAAGCTTTTGAATTGTGCAATAAGAAGAAAAAAGTTAACCGAACATGCACAATCACGAAGTAAAGAGCTAACGCTATGAGATTGATATGAAAAGAGGGTATAAAAAGGATATTTTTAAGATGAAGTTTATCTTGATAATTTGATCGAACCAGATTGATTTATCACAACCTTGGAACTATCACGCAATGTCACACTAATATCAGACACTCTGGAAATATCAGTAAACAAACTCAAATTACAACACACGTGTGAAGTAGCTCCAGAATCAATGATCCAATCAGCAAAAGTAAGGTCAGGTTCCTTGAGAGTGGTATAGAGGAAAATACCTGCTGAATGAGATGGAGGATCATTGGAATTATCACTGATGGTGGGCATCTGAGTTTGTATTCTGCACTGTAATTGTTGAGCAAGATGTTGTAGTTGTTTATCAGATAGTTGAGCTAGTGCTGTAGGTACATGATGAAAATGCCCTTGGACAACGGGAGAAGTAATGACAATGTTTCCAACAACATTTTCAGCTTGAGGTCGTTGTTGTTTTCCTTTTGCATTGAACCCAGGTTGAAAATTTTGTTGAGAAAGCTGATTTGGGCGAGGTTGAAACTTTCCCATTTGAGACTGTGTGCCAGAAGCATTTGCAGGTTTGTATCCGGGGGGATAGCCGTGTAGTTTATAACACTTGTTTACCGTGTGCCCCTGAATACCACAGTAAGTACAAATTGGTCGGGGACGAAATTTGTAATCACCTGTGACAGCACCAATCACCTCTGGCGAAATATTATTATGGTCCTTTTTAGAACTTTGAGAAGTAGCTTGAAAAACTACTGCATCAGAGTGTGGAGTTTGCTTTATCGATTTTTGATGTTCATGTTGAATCACTAGACTTAGAGTCTTCTCTAAATCAGGTAGGGGATCCAACATGATAATCTGTTCACGCACATTCTCATAGGAATCATTCAGTCCAAACAAAAATTTGATGACAAAATTCCTTTCAAAGAGATCTAACCACTTGGTATCAAGATCGCATATGCAATTATCACATCGGCAAGTCGGAAAATCCTGAGCACTTTTGAGATCTTCCCAAATTGTGACTAGCTTCGTGTAAAACTCATTTACATCTAAAGATCCTTGCCTAAAACCGTGTAATTGCTGTTCGATTCGATATAAACGTGGAACATTATTCTGCTTGAACCGAGTAAGTAATTTTTGCCAAATTCCATATGCAGTCTTGACATAAAGAATACTCTGACCTATAGTTTTTGAAACAGAGTTTATAAGCCAACATCGTACCACATCGTTGCATCTGGACCAAGCCGTTGCATCTCTGTGGTTGTCTACAGGTTTCGGCAAGCTACCATCAACAAAACATAACTTATTTCTCCCTTTCAGAGCTATAAGCATCGATTGATGCCATGATCCGAAATCGACAGCTCTTGTGAGTCGATCGGATACCAAAGATAATCCCGAGTGATCGCTTCCATTGAGAAAATAAGGATTCTCATAAGGATTGCGATTCACGCGATTATCCATTTTCTTCGAAGATGGATGAAAAGAAATTGGAAAGAACTTTGAATAAGATTTCCGAAGAGAAGAAAAAATTGAGAGTTCTGAAAATGAGTTCGAAACTTCACAAATCGAAATTCAATTGACAAACGAAGGAAAGATTTGCAGAAGCGAAGAAGTATCGCTCTGATACCATAATAGAATGAAGCTACAGAACTTTCTCGTTTTTCTTCATTAATCCTAATGTTACGTTTACACAAAGTATTTATACATAACTTTAACCAATTTAAACCATCTAAACCATATATAACCATATATAATTGTAATAATTGGAGAAACACAAATCTATATTCACGAGGTTTTCTTCAGGAAGAGAAGACATAATCATTTTATTTTGTTTTGGACACCATCATCTAGTGCTCTGTGTCGAGCTGGCTGATTTCATTTTTCTTTTCCACAGCCAGATTTGAGAACTTTTCAAACTCATATATACAAGTATATATATATATATAGTCTCTTAAATTTCAAATTGCTACATTGTTTTCATGTTTTGTTTTTGCATTGAATGTGCCAAATCCAGATCGCATGGCATGGCCGTTGTAGAATTTATTTTTAGTAAATATCTAGCTAAGGATTAATCTTGCTTTTGAGTCAAGATATTTGATATAAAAACAAATACATCTATTCAATGATATGTTTTGCCTTTTGGGTGACTAATAAAGTGAGAAAAATCTAGATTTAATAGCTTAAACTATTCACCAACAAAAAATGGCTAATAAATTAAGAATTTGTTTCTTTAAAGTGTGTTAATAGGTGAGTACATAGGTTTGACTATCACGTTGTTTCGTTTTTCCGATAATAGACCTTCAAAAGTTTCCTCGTTTCTTAATCCAAATTTCACAATCAAATATATTTTCGACTTGTAAAAATCAACATTTACGTAAAACTTTTTGTATTAATTATTTTGAAATAATTAATACTAAAACAAAATTGATTATTTTAAAGCACTGTTAAAAACACCACAAACAATGTATTTTTCCTATTCGATTTACATATCATTTGTTTTATTTTTAAAAATTCAAATGGTCTAGTGGTATCGACAGACCTCACATAGAAAAGCATGACTGTATCTTCGCAACAACTATTACTTCGCAACAACTATTACCCAAAATCAGTAAATAAGATAATTAAAAGAAAAACAAAATTATAACCTATGACTACGAGTAAGAAAATTCGTTGAAATATGTGACATTTAATTAGAGGCTTTTTAGGCATGCAAGTCTTTGGGCAGACCTATAGCAACTGTTCAAAGCTCTGTCTTTTTCCTATTTTCTCGTTTACCCAACTGTTGTTTTAAATTTCTTCCATTTAAAATTTATTTATTCTGACAGTACTTTCGTAGAGCCTTACAGTCATATCTTCTTCTTCATTTGTCTCCTTGTTCGTCCAGAAAACTGTACACCAAATTTGATTTTTTTTTTACAGTCTTTTTTTGTCAAATGGATATGGAATTATTTTTTTTGTTATTTTGGAGACATACAATATAATGAAAACTTTTCTTTATAAGCTTTTGTACGTTAAGTAAAACGAGCCATTAATATATATATAATATGACTTGTCACCTGCTTGTGGAAGTTTATCGCTTTCCATAATTCGACTATAGGTTTAATTACATAATAACTATTCCAGAAATAACAACAGTTGTTAATTTATAGCTTTTCATAATATATTCCACCGTTTTTATCTAAATTTGATTTATATCCACGGTTGGGGAAAAATATTCGTAAATTATAATATTATTTATAAATAAATATAAATTAAATATTTATATAATTTTAATTTTATTTAAAATTACTTTTAATATTAATTTTTTATATGTAAATTAAGAAAAAAATAATAATTATTTTTTACGAATTTAATAGTATATTTTGGTTAATTTAATAAAATATATTATTTTTCTAACCAAATTAATAACAATAACATATATTGTAATTATTCTATTAAGTTAAATTAATTTATATATTTATTTGAAAATTAATATGGTGGTAACACGTTAGTAATACGTTATTAATACTATGTTAGGATAACATTATTTTGTTCAAAATTATTTTGTTCAAAATTTTCTCAAATAATATATTAAAAATATTACCTTTTTAATTGAATATCTTTTTTATTTCATTTGCAGAATTGTACATAAATCCTTACAAATCCAATTTTATTGTTAATAAAAGAAATATAATTTATAGGGTTTTACTTTGTAACAGTCCCGCACCCAGGGGTGTGATTTCATCTTCTCTTATTATTTATAAATTTAAAATATTATTTTGATTGATTATTATTTATTTTTTTATAATTATTTATAAATTTTTATATGTAAATTAAAGAAATAAAAATGATTATTTTTTAAATTAATATCAGTTAGTTTAATAAAATATATTAATTTTTAAACCAATTTAATAAAAATGAAATATATTATAATTATATTTGTTTACATAATTTATTTAAAATTCTTTATGGTTCATCATGTTTTTAGTAAATAAGATGTTAGAGTAAATTTATTTTAAAAAAATATTTTTTAATTAGTATATTAAAAATAATGCATATAGATATTATTTTACCCTAAAATTACATTAATAAACAGAAATTAAATATGAAAAAGAAAGGGTAATATGAGATGTTGATGAAGAGTAATAAAAGAAGACATGGGTCTTTTATCTCTTTGCTTTCTCTTCTTTCCATAACCATTTTTGTACATTTATATATATGCCTTTTGTAAATGAATCATCGTATCATCATATCAAATCTATATCCTACATTTTTATATCCCTTTTTTTCCTAGCACCTATTTTTCTATATCATCACAACTTTTATACCTGAATATTTCTTTTCTACAAATTGAAATATTTTACATTTGTATACCCTCAAAAGAATTTGAATGAAAATTGGAAACGATCTGAAAAAGATGGCGACGAACAATAATGTAGAACCCATGGGAATATGGGACCACTTTTGAAAATTTGAATAAATCTTTAGCTTTTTCTTTGTCTCAATTTTTGAAAAATTTGAAGTACAAAATAACCAAAAACAAATAAAATAAAATAATGGGGATTCTAAAATAAACTACCCATACTCTTCATTTAACTTGTACACTTGTCTTATTTCCCATTTCCAAATTCTGAAACCCAATTTTTGTTTTTTTTTTTGGTCTCAGCTATGTACTTTTACGTCTCCCTCAAAGAACCTATATTCACATATAATCTTCCTCCCACCCTCCCAAAAAAACAAAGACGACAAACAAACCCCCACTAACCAAAATTTGTTTGATTACTTCTTACCTTTTTACCACTCAAGCCGTCGCATCATCCTTTTCTCTTTCACTTCTCCATTTGAGGTTAAAAAGGGATGAACTTTGGTTTTGGCCTTTCAATGATGGGGGCTAAATTAGCTATCTTCGATGAAGATTCTGGTGATGAAATCTCTAAACCTCTTGGAGTAGAGTTTGGGATCAACAGCCGATATCGAAGCAGGATCCGCTTGTAAAGACTTGTAAGCATGCTCAATCTTCTTGCTTAAGTCGTAGTCTTGCAAAATGTCAATGATTCCAAAATACAGAACCACTTCGTAGACCTCTCCATGAGATAAATAATTTGTTCCTCCAGAGGAATATTGGTCAAAGTCGCTTCTTCTCGCCATTCTTTCTGCTCTGGCAGGCATGTTTGCACCTAACCTAATCAATGGTTTCCTGTAAACGAATACAGAAATTTCAGCAAAATGCTTTATCTGTAACTACTACCGATAAAGAGTTTGTCATCTTTCAAGAGTTCGTTTATGAAACGAAAAAAGGACGGACCACATGATCTGTCTTGCCCCCACAAAAATTATTGTGTTTTCTATTCAATTGAGCAGCCCCCACAAGATTGCCAAGCAACTTTTTAATGCAATAATGCGTAGAGATGTATAACGTAGTTCTCAGATGAAATCATTCCGAATTGGAAATTGAACCATTAAACCACTCTCTGTCGCAGTAATTACCAGTCACTATGAATGCAAAACGACTAAAGTGTTAGGTCATCTTTTTGTACTATGGATTAAAATCCTCTGGGTAATGATTGGCGGGAAACAAATATTCACGCACCTGCCAGCTAAAATGCGGTCCATGTCTTGAAGTTCAGCCTCCAGAAAACGACAACCACGCATGAATTTCTCATTTTGGTATGACTCTATCTTACCTGCAAAACATATGACCAAATATCATCACAATAGGTCGAGCAAATAATAAGACGTGAGGAAGAACGACAAATTTAACTTACCAGATCTCAAAACGAATGGAGAAAGCCCCATTTTATCTCCTGTGCTGTCATCACGAAAGTGAATGCCAATCAAAAGGCTATAATCCATTATTCTCTCAGCTTCCAAGAACTCACAGTCACGTTTTATTTGCCTGGTAAATGATATCCAGTCAGCTTAGAAATGTCTTGTTTAGACTTAAAAAGAACCAAATAGCACAAGCAAAACCCCTTGAAGGAATTTGTTCAGCTTACGTCATTAGCTCTTGGTACCAATTTCTCTGAAGACGGAATGCAAAATTGAGATCAAGATCCTTGAGAGTAGTAGTCTCATCGATTTCTCCTTCAGGTTTGGAGTTGGTACGTCCATGGGAAGACCCTTTAAGATCAAACCGTCTCTGAATTCTATATTCGGAGCAGAACAAATTCCCCATGACGATAAACCGAGTCTGGTAAGATTGTAAAAAAACATGAGAAAATAGTAGGTTGAAAACCGAGTCTTATGAAATAAGGATGATCAACACAAACCTTCTGGCCACCAACAGGTTTGATACAATGCACACCGTAGAACTTAGTCACAAGTGAATTTTCATACTGGCAGACATGCTTGTAGTAACTTGGAAGCATTCGTAGAAGCACCTGGATAAAGGCAACCAAAACTTTCGGTCACATAGCGGACCATATATATCATTAAGAAGTTAAATGAAAGCAAAAAAACTGAAAATACAAAGGGCTTCAAAGAAGACAGAAGAAATCAAGATAAGAGCCAACGACTAACCTTGACTTCTGATTTCTTCACTGTCTTAATCATAAATCTGTCATCTTGAGTTAGGTAAAAAAAGCTTCCACTCTTTCCAGGTGAAGACAGCTCCCGAAGAGCATCATTGCCACAGATAGCTAGCATATAGTCAGCGGGATCAACCGTGAAGAGCTCCCTGAGACGTCTATCGAAAGAATTTCCCAGAAGAAACACATGTCATCACATTTACAAATAGGGAAGAGACACATTGGGAAAGATAAATATCATTCAACTGCAAAAGATTGAGTACCTAAACACCAAAGGGCAATAGTCCTTCCAGCGGAAATCCACAGACTGGTGCGGTGGTGTGGTCTTAGAACCCTCCGGCGGGAACCTTGTCCAGAACTTTTCACTCGGATCGAAATCGCTCTGTTTGAGGTCTCGAACAACGGAAGCATGTTTGCCGACAGAATATCTAATTTATCGCACCTTGGTTAGAGAACAAAATCCAAAAACTCATAATGGGCAACACCATACCTCGGGATTCTAAAGGGTCTGAGAAATTACCTGATTCCATGTTGCAAGTTGAGCATCAAATCGTATTTCTTATGCCCTTTTGATATGGTCTCTCCCGGTTTCTTCGCCTCGCTGCTGAAACAGCATGGATTCTTCCTAAACTGACGAAACCCGTCTCGATCAATGGAAATCCTGTCTCTGTAAATCACCGAAGCTTCCACATTATCAACGATGTCACAAGTGATATCACCAGCTTCCCCGTCTGATTCCCATATACAGATTCTGGGAAAAATCTTCTCCCCGGCCAAGCTTCCAGCCCCACTATCGACAGAAGATCTCTTCCTCGTCGCCACAATCAACTCATTCTTCTGGATCCCGTCGAAAAAACTTCTTATTATGTTGCTGCTTTCGTTCCAAGAGCCAATCCACGAACTTCCATCAGCCCAAGTAAATACACCACTTCCTTTGGGAACTCCGTTCTCCCATTGTCCTTCGTACCGATTTCCATTGGGCCAAACAAGCACACCTTTGCCACAAATCACGCCGTTACGCCAATCTCCAGTGTACTGATTTCCACTCATCCAAATGTATCGTCCCCGGCCGTCCTGGAGATTGCGCCGCCATGTGCCCTCATAGAAATCGCCGTTTGCGTATCGCTTTTGGCCGTGACCGTGTTTACGGTCCGCAACCCAAGAGCCCCGGTAAGTATCGCCATCAGCGCCTATAAACGTCCCGAATCCTTCCATCCTTCCCGACTTGAATTCCCCTTCGTACGTCGCACCACTCGGCCATGAAAACTTCCCTTTCCCCGAAGCCTTTCCCCGCTTCCACTCGCCTTCGTACATACAACCGTCCTTCCACAAATACTTCCCGGATCCGTTCGGAAACCCGCCGGAGAAGGTTCCCATATAGAGATCTCCGTTTGGTAACGGCTTTTCCACATCCACGGAGGGCGTGGGAGTGACCCGCCTTGTGGTTCCTTGAGATTTCGATCGAACCATTGGCGTTAAAGCTAGTAACAACAAATCGTCTCGTCTCTCTTCGTCTCCTTCTCCAACCTTTAGCTTCTCTCCTTTGCAAAACTGCTCCAAAGCCTTCTTCTCGACGACGCTGCAGCTCAGTAAAACTTCAGTAGCTTCTTCGCTTTCCAGCGGTTCACGCATCATCTACTCATCAGGTAAACCCTAGCTTCCACTCCAATTTCTTCGCAATCCCCTCGATCTCTGAAATGACATTCGATTTTGATCTTAAGATTATAAAATTACAGCTAGATCCGTCGGGACAATAGCAAAATCCGGCGAGAGAACACAAAAAAAACAATTCTTGAGTTTGTAGCCACGGATTAGGAAAAAAGCAAGGATCAAATCAGGGGGAAATATTCAGATTATTTCTCCGTTGAAATCTGAGAAGAAACCTTGGTGAGAGATTCCTCCTACAAACGCATCAGAGAAAAAGAAAAGGGAAAATGAAGAAGCATCAAAAGACAAAAAAAAAAAATAGAGTGAGAGGCATCGGTATATAATATGATATATATAAAAAGTTAGATACATATAGTTTTGGTTTTAATATATATAACTAGATTTATACCCACGCCATGCGTGGAGAAAAATATTCATAAATTATATTTTATTAGTAAATATAAATTAAATATTTATATAATTTTTATTTTTATTTAAAATTACTTTTAACATTAGTTTTTGTATATATACATTTAGAAAAAAAATTATTTTTATGAATTTAATAGTATTTTTGGTTAGTTTAATAAAATATATTAATACTCTAACCAAATTAATAACAATGACATATATGTAATTATTCGAATAACTTAAGCCTATTTATATATTTATTTAAAATTTACTGTAATGATGAAACGTAAACATGATATTTTTGTTAATAACACGTGAGAGTAAAGTATTTTCTTAAATTGTTTCTCAAATAATATATTAGGGATTAGGTAATAACTTAAATCTATTTATATTTGTTTGAAATTATTTATAAATTAACGTATTAAAAGTTTAAAGAAATAAAAATTATTCTTTTTGCAAATATAATACTATTTTTTTGGTTAGTTGAATAAGATATATTGATTCTCTAACCAAATTAATATTAGTGGCATATATTGTAATTATTCTAGTAACTTAAACCTTTTTATATATTTAAGCTGAAACTCATTGTGGTGTTGACACGTCAGCATGTCATTTTTGTTATTAATGGTAAGGTTACTTTGTTAAAAAGATTCTCAAATAACATATTAGGGATATGATATATATATATATATGTATTTTTTCGCCAAAATTTCTACACCCGAGGCTACTAGTTGAATTTCAAATAATCATATAGAAAGTTATTGACTTCTCTTGTGATTATATTAATTTGGCCTCGATCTACTCATATGATAAATGCTATTACTAATTAATCATATAATGATTATGCAACCATTTTGTTTTGATGACAAAACTTGGATAACTATTTTTCATAGGATTACTGTAGTGTTAAATCGTTTTTTGGCTTACGGTGGAGCTAAATCCTTTTACTTTGCAAATTTTTAAGGTTATTATTTAACGGTTGTTAATAAAAGGAATGTAGAAGTAAACTAAGATCTTTAATAATGAATCGGTATCACCAATAATCAAATTAGATTGAGATATCATGTTGTCAGATAAAAAGGTATTGTTATTAATTTATTCGGTAGGTTGTTATCGGTTATTCAATTTAAATTGTTGTGTTTTAAAATCGTGAGATAATACACATCTTAATAATACAGGAAAAACTTATTCTCCTTTTATATTTTATCAATATTATTATATCGCATGACTAAGCGACGTTGTAAAACTATAATAATAATATAATTCATCGCATTAGATTTTTGATTGGCCAATGATTAGGGAAAATAAAATTAGAGCTCTAATTGCGGATTAATTAATAAATAAATAAACCTAATTACGCGTCATTATCTCGTTATTATAATAAAACTCAACGACTAAGCCGACTAGGGGAGGCAAAGGTCAAGCCAGCCACCACAGCTCTTTTGAACAGTTGGAATTATCGAGCTGACCTGGCACCTAAATGGGACCCACCTTTGAACCATTGGGCTGTCACGGCCCACCTAATATCGTCGTCTATGAACAATCCAGCGACAAAGACGGCGCCACGTATTTATATTTTTACCGGTCAAGATTGTAACCACGTCATCAAAATCTAGAGCGCTCCACCTGTCTCTTCTGCGTCAAAGATCCTACGAAGATTACGTTTTCTCTGAATTGTCACGTGCAACGGTCAATCTTATTTGAACTCGTAACTTTTTTGGGGATTTCTGTATTTTTTTTCGTTTATAGTTTGATATATCCAAAAAAAATCTAAAAAGTACCATCGAATATTTAAAACCAGATGATCGCCACGACACAAAATAAATTTCAAATTTTATTATAATTTTTTATGATTTGAAGAAATTGACATATAATCATTAACTGAAGGAGAATAATAAACAATTTTTACTAATTGAATTTCTAATTTAATATTAAAAAATTTTAAATGGGTTATTAGAGCCAAATATACCAAACGTAAACTACCATTCAAAATTCGAATGATTTTATTTAGATATGTCAAATTCTTTTCACATTTATAATATATGATAAGAAGTGTTATAACTTTATACTAGATTTAGACCCACACCTTGTGTGGAAAAAAATATTCACATATTATAATTAATTGTTTAGTAAATATAAATTAGATATATATAATTGATTTTTTATTTAAAATATTTAAAAAAAAATTAATATTGATTATACAAATAAAATATACAATAAAATCAGATTATAAAAATAAATTAAATTATCAATATTTTGGAAAAATAATATTATTAAATAGGTCAAATTGTAGATGTGATAAATATTGAATTATTCTAAAATTTAGTTTTACCTTTTGTTTAACTAATTTTTTTTAAAAATTAATATTTTATTTTATATTATGTTTGTCTTTTATATTGAAATATTAGGTCTTTACATATAGTATAATAATAAATATTGGTCTAATGTCATTTTCGTAAATACTCTAATAAATTATGTCTTATATAATATTTGCTTTGAAAAACTCTTATTGTGTGACACGTCAGCATGGTATACTTGTAAATCACACGTAAAAATAAGGTTTCTTTTCTAAAATGTTTATCAAATAATATATTAGAGATATTAAGATCCACCGTAAAGTAACTTAATATTTTATATCACATAATTAAAAAGATAAAACAAAAAAATGAAAAACAACTGCGAACCAAATGAGAGATTCCTACACATTCAGAGAGATGCATATTCTTGTAAAGTGCCTAGACATATATAACTTTAACCAAATCCAACTCCCTTAATCCCTAAAAGGGATGTGAGCAACATAACAAAAGTATAAGTTGTACATTAAGCATTTCAATATGTTATTTCCTTTTTAAAAGGTTGGAACTGAGTTTACTTAATAAGCCTACAACATTCATGGATCGAAAACAAACGGAGCTCCAACTCTGTCACGAGGGATCAGTCTTAGCTCAGAGCCATGCTTCAGGAACACGTTTCCTGACATCATTCATAACAAACACATTCATTAACATTCGAGAGAAACAAGTGAAAACACACACAAGCTTGGCTTCTAATATGGATGTAATGTTCACACTTCTGTTCACGTGTTGGGCATTGAGTTCTTTTGAAATGAGAATACCATTAAAACCGCAGTTGAAATAACACAACCAAATCTGTCGGTCGAATCCTGGTTACATTATTTATAAATAGTGATCTTCTAAGACTGAAAAAAAAAAACAAGCTTAGAAGATTTTGGGGATTAGTAAAAAGAAATGCCACGAAATTAAAGACAGCACATGTGAAATTCTAAGTAGTTAAGGCAATCAAACCTATGCAAAAGAAAGAAAAAAAAACTCAACCAATTGAAATGCTTAGGAATATGTAATACCTGCACTTTGTTGGGGATTGTTGGGATAATTTAATAAAATATTAGTTGGGCGGTTACTACACTGTATTTAAAATCTTTTCTTGATCTTCGGGCTTCAATTTTTGTTAACTTTGTATATCGGGAAAATATGAGAGAAATAGTTACATACATAAGTTCTTTTGACTGATCAAACATAATTGAAAATGTCATCACTTGATCTAAGGCACAGATAGTTAAAGACTTCATCGGGATCATAGTTTTCAAGAGGGACAAAGAACCAAAATTCGCCAACATATCGATGCAAACTAAAAACATGATTCAAAGCTCGATTGCGATTATCCTCCATGTGTGGATATAAGAATCGATCACAAGACACAGGTCATATGAATGCCAGTGAGGATACAATTACCATTAGTGATGATGGCGCTGGTTTGCGGCGGCACCTTGAAATCGCCAATCGGAAAAGAAAAAATAACCCAGAGATCAAACACAAAAAGTCAAGCCAAAAAGACAAAACACAAAAAATCGAAAACGTCTCGATTCGCATACACTTTGAAAGGAAGCTTAGGGTCCGAAGTCAGAGTAACTTTAAAGGAGACTTTTCCACCAGTGATTATTTTCCGACGAGAAATGATAGGAGATCAGACTAGAGCACAGTGAAAATGGCTGTTTTCTATTTCTCTTTTTTTTTCCTCGCGTTGCATGCCCCACAATGGTTTCGAGTCAGAGGAAATGCGAAGATAAGTTGGATTTCACTTTGGGCCCCCATTTATTGATATTTTAAGCCCATTTGTAAGCTACGATAAAAGGGTTTTTTTCTTATATTGGATTGCTATTAGTGTATTACGTATCTATCTTCATCTTTCACTTCACACTCAAATCAACATGAAATTTACTTTGAAAACATCCATATTTACACATGAAAACTTATAAAAAGAAATAAACAAATGACAAATTTTCCTTAAGAAATTTATCTAACAACGTACGAAATTATATAGCTAAAAACACAACGAGTGACAACATCAATACAAGCCATAATCTCCCAATCATCGTCCTAAATCCAACAGAACCATCGCTGCAAACCAACTTATTATCATGGTACGTGCAGACCGGCTTCTTCCTAAACGCATGACAATTAACAAATCATATAAGAACGATTACATTATTATTATATAATGTAACAGTAGATGTCATTTTTTGTAAATACTATTTCCAAATGTATATTTAAAACCAGAACATTATTATTATGTTCTGAAAAGGCTGGCTTAAGAAACAAACCTGGAGGAACAGAAAGAGATGACGTAATCAGCGGCGGAGCAAGTCATAATACTGGTTGGATCATCATAAGCGTAACTATAAGCAGTAGGACAAGCCTGCTTGAAGATTTTAGAGTAATAAGTTGGTTGACACACGACCGGATTCCCATAAACTCCTCTGCAACAATACTCATCTCTATCAAACACATCACAAGCACTCCTACACGATATCACTTTTCCGTTTGATTTCCCTGCCAGCTCCGGAGGACACCGTGGCCTTAAATCCGCGACGCAGCCGGCGACGCTGCAATTCCCTTTTCCGTTCAGCGGAGTCACCGACATCGGAAGATTAAACCCGTCGACGAGGCTCACGTCGTAGAAATCCGGTGAGGCTAATGTGAATTCAGCGAGTGAAGCTGGTGGTTTTCCCGAGGCTGAGCATTTTAGGGTTGAGCCGCATGAACCGGTTTCGCAGGTTCCGGTTCCTGAACTGTCGAATTTGCAACCGGTTCGTCCCCAGATTCGGCCTGACCAGCCTACTGGTGCGTTGAAGACTATGGACTGGCCCGGTTTGAGCTCGAATCCTCCGCCGTTGAAATTTTCTCCTGGAGTTATCGCCGGCCAGATCTTTTGGGTACATGAATTCACGATTGTAAATACTCGAGCTGATTCGGACCATTTTGCTCCTGTACGTGATTAATATATATATATAATATAGTGATGATGATCGATGAATTTGGTATATATAATTCCACAATATAATTCCAAATCGATCTTATATATATACAGAATCAAATAGATAACGAAACGACGTTTAGTGTTGGAAATATACTAAAACGTTTGAATAATTACCTAATAACATCACGAGAAAGAGAAACAAGATCCTTGGTGACAAACCGAAACGAATTGGCATCTTTAATGGAAAAAATATGTAACGATCAAAGTATCCTATATATTTATTTGGTCTGGATATGGTTCCGGTTTACGAGTAATTACCGAAGTGAGATTGTCTTTTTAAGAGAGCTAAGAAGAAAGAATAACTTGTATTGAGAGACTATATGTAAAATTATATAATAATGGTTTTAAAGTACTTATAAATTATAATACTATCAGTGATTTCAAACAAGTTTCCTTGTTTTGGAATTAGGGACAAAGTTAAGAGTTATTCCTTTCCTGATGCTTCATGCAAGTATTCTTTGTTAAAGTAATCGAGACCAAAAGCTTCGAATATGCATATTTAAGTGCTCATAAAATATATATGCATACATATATTAAGTGTATGTATACTCATATATTAATAAAAATCCTTTTAATATTAAAAGAAAAAGTAGTTTTAAAAAATGATAATATATCTTTAAAACAGTTGACAAGATGAACAAAAATTATAAAATGCAGATTAGTCAAATGTAACATAGCAATCTAAACATAAAAATTATTTATCAAATGAAATGGTAATTTTAAACATAAATTTATTTAAAAAAAATCAAATAAATCGTATAGATTCAACTAAAAATGAGTTTAGAAAAATATTTAATACCATATACGTTTTCAATTTTATGATTTTATTTATATTTTATGAATATTTAGATTTTATACATTTATATTTATTTCAAATAATTAATTTTGTTTGACAAATTACAATGAATAATTTATATTTTTCAATTATGGTTATTACTTTTACATGTATATTGAGTATTTATATTTTAATCAACATTCAATTATAAAATTGGTAATTTTAAAAATTAATATTTAAAAATGAAACTTAATTTTACAAAAACATAGTCAAAATATATACAAAACTAATGGTTACAAATATGTATTATATATAATTCTATAATTTTTAATATATAATCGTAACAAAATATATTTTAGATATAATTTGATTTTAATTTAAAAACGTAAGCATATTACAAATTGACTATAAAGTAATACCCTAAAATAGCACCATTTTAAGTTTATCTTCCAAATTTAGCACACCAAAAATAAAATCTCAAATATAACACAAATTATTATGTGAAAATAATTATTTACTTTAAATAAACTATATATAAAATTAAAATATAATGTTTAGGTTCATATTTTCCAATTTAGGGTTTAATTTTTTCATTAGGAAGAAGTTTTTAATTATTTTAATATTAAATTTGTACTATTTTTGGAAATTTAAATTATTAGTGCTATATTTGTAACAAAAACTTTAAATAGTGCTATTTTAGTCAATTGCCCTTGACTATACAAGTTTAATATTTTTAAATACGTAAAACACAAATAAACTCATATTATATAATAAATATGTAATATCTACTATATATTAAAGGAGAAGCACAAAAATATAAAGTTGCTGACGTGTTAACACCATATTTATTTTCAAAATTTTTAAAAATTAATTTCAAAAGAAATTACATGTAATTACCATCCTCCATTTCATTAAAGACAATCGTATATTACAATATTCAAACCATAATTGACTTTTTTTAAATATTTATTAAAACACTAACTTACCATTTACAATATTGTATGATGATTGTCATAAACTCTAAGTTACCATTTTCAATATTGTAATGATGTCCTAATATGTGTTTGCCATACAAACCCAAAAACGAATATTCACTATTTAAAATAATTAATAACGCACATTCACTACTTACCATATTTCAAAATTAAATATTGACTTTTGACTTACAAATTTTCAATATTTTATGATGATTACCGTAAACACTGACTTACCATTTCACTGACTTACCATTTCCAACATTTTATGATGATTGCCGTAAATAATAGCTTACCATTTCAAATATTTTATGATGATTGCCGCAATATATATTTGCCATAAAAACCCAAAACCGTATATTCACTATTTATAATATTTAAAAACGCACATTCACTACTTACCATACTTCAAAAATAAATATTGACTTTGACTTACAAATCTATAATATATTAATTGAGAATCATTTTAACAAAATAACCTTATATTAACGTATGATTTACAACTGTGTCACGCTGATGTGTCACACTATTAGAGCATTTTAAGATAAATATTATTTAAGACATCATTTACTAGAATATTTACGAAAATTGACATTATACAATATATTATATGTAAATCCCTAATATTTCGACATACAATGTATTTTGTCATAAAATGTAAATACAATATAAAACAAAATATAAATTTTGAAAATTAGTCAAACAAAATATAAAACAAGAGTTTAGTTTAATTGAATATTTATCATATGTATAATTTTATCTAAAATAGATACAATTTAGTACATTTATATAATCCAATTTTATTACTTATTTCATTTTTGTAATCAATATTAAAAAAATTTTAAAAAATTTATTTTAAATATGAGATAAATTATATATATATAATTTAAATTAACAAAATAAATAATTAATTATTATCTGTGAATATTTTTTCTCACGCAGGGCGTGAGTCAAAATCTGGTAATAGATTAATAGAGAAGTCAATTCTAAGAAAATATTTGCATATTATTAAAAAAGATGACATAGCTAACAAAAATTATAAATAACGTTTAGTCAAATGTGACATGATAATTTTAATTATAAATTTATTTTCAAAAATAAAATAAATCATATATATTAAATTAAAAGTGAGTTTAGAAAAAATATTTAATACATATATGTTTTTAGTTTTAAATTTTTTTAAAAATTTTATTGATTTATAGTTGTTTCAACTAATTAATTTGGTTTAACAAATTATTATAAATAATTTATATTTTTTCAATTTTGTTTCTTACTTTTACATGTCGATTGAGTTGTTCATGATTTAATCAACATCTAATTATTAAAAAATTAATATTTAAAGATAAACTTTATTTTCATAAAATAACCAAAACATAAAAAAGTAATGATTAAAAAGATGTATTATATAGAAATCTATATTTTTTAATATATATAATTATATCAAATATATTTTATTTAGTTATTTAATTTTAAAATAAAAATAAAAATAAAAATATATTAAAATTTTAAATATATAATTTTATTAATTTTATATAAATTATAAATAAAACTCATTTTATATAATAAATATGTAATATAATATATTTAACATTTTTATCAAATATAATAATAGTTTAGGTTTATAAAATGTTAGTGTATATTATCTAGTATTGATTTATATAAGTGTCTGTATATATATGGGTTTTGATCTGTCTAATTATTTCCTTTTATTGTTCGCTTGATGTTTTTGCATGGTATCTTTGACATCCCATCAATTCATAGGCCCAATTAGTGGCCCATAGTTTGAATTCAAGTGACACAATTTAGGCCCATTTTCCCATTCTTCTTATTCAAAGAAGTTTGTCCATCTCTTTTCCTTAGTGATAAGAATGAAGATAAATTCCAAACAAATCTAAAAAAAATTGTATCCACTATCCAGTAGGAATTGAATTTCCAGATTTCATGACATTAAACTATTTAACTACAAACAGTTGATATTTTTTTCAATAGTCTGATCAATAATATCAGAACTCTTTGATTTATTGGTGATGATAACATTAATTTCTTTTAAGTTTTTGGATTGTTTAGAGATACCACAATAACATATAAGTGAAGGCGAAATAACTAAAAAATATTACGTAACACGAATCATATATTTAAATAAACTGGTGATCAGTTTTCTTTCCACTGCCATTCATTTTGGCTGGGTCGAACTTGAAAAGCTATAAAGATCTAAAATGATGATATTCCCTCTCGTTAAATAATAATTTAATCCATTTTAAACGTTAATTAATGCCTAAAGGAGATTTTTAAAAAGAAAGCTAAAAATTGAGGGGAAAAAATTAAGGTAAGACAGCTAGACACCTAACTGTGGTAATTATGTTTAGCACTAATCTCACCTCATTAGCAATCATTCTTTCCATTGGATCTATCTCCCTAAACCTCAATTAACTCACAAATCACACTTTATTACATTTTAAGGCATGGTTTTATGTGTTTAACAAGTTCTAGTTAGACAGCTATACATTAAAATTTAACAAAATACAAAAAAAAGAAAGAAAAATACTTGATTATAATATAATATTTCTTCGGTCTCATAATAGTTTGTTAATATAGATTGTTATCTATCCTCATAGTAAAAGGACGAAAAAGGACCAATATGTTTTGTTCATTCTTCTAGTTGTTGCAATCATCATGATTTAATAATTGTTAATGATAATAGTAGTTTAATTTACTTTATTAAAAAACCATCATTGTCGTCGTTTCCATTATCAATTTACAATTACTCTACACTCTCTCATTACTTTATAAAATAAGTGGGCCTACCCGCTCGTGTAGTGCTGGAGAAATATGGCCCATAAGCCCAACAATTAAATCAAGCCCATTAAAAACAGTCCAGGCTTGTCGAAAACAGTAACACTCACAAAGTAGGTGACATAACTCCGTCACCAACCAATTACACCTAAAGGCTTCGTCCCCGACACAGACACTCGTTACTCAATTATTACCCCCAGCGGAAAAAAGAACATGTAAACTAATTAAATAAAAAATCTCCAAACTGTTTTTACAAAAAAATAAATCTATTTAAAGAGTGGGAGGAAGAAAGAAGCTGAGAGAAGAAGAAAGTGAAAATGGCGGCAGAGAAAATAGAGACAGTAATCGCAGGGAATTACTTAGAAATGGAGCGAGAAGAAGAAAACAGAAGTAATAATAACAATAATTCTTCTTCAGCTAAAACAAAACTCTCGAATTTATTCTGGCATGGAGGTTCGGTCTACGATGCTTGGTTTAGCTGTGCTTCAAATCAGGTAATGTCTGGAATTTAGCTATATATATGTGTGTGTATGTATCGTCGTCTCCAATATAGATTGTAGTGTTAATTAATGATTAAAAATGACAGGTGGCACAAGTACTGTTGACTTTACCATACTCATTCTCACAACTTGGGATGATGTCTGGAATTTTATTTCAATTGTTTTATGGTTTAATGGGAAGTTGGACTGCTTATCTCATCAGTGTTCTTTACGTAGAATATCGAACTCGTAAAGAACGAGAAAAATTCGATTTCCGTAACCACGTTATCCAGGTTTTAATTCTCTCACCCATGCACGCGCCTCTAAATTGAATTATAATTGATTAATCTTAATTTTATTTTCTTTGAAGTGGTTTGAGGTTTTAGATGGATTGCTGGGAAAACATTGGAGAAACATTGGTTTGATCTTTAATTGCACTTTTCTTCTCTTTGGATCCGTTATTCAACTCATCGCGTGTGCCAGGTTATTAATTTAATACTTTTTTTTGTTTTATATATTATGATTGCATTTGGAAATTAATAAATGTATAATAATTATTAATTGCAGCAACATATATTATATTAACGATAAATTGGACAAGAGGACATGGACTTATATATTTGGGGCATGTTGTGCAACAACTGTGTTTATTCCATCATTCCATAATTATAGAATTTGGTCATTCCTCGGACTTGCTATGACTACTTACACTTCTTGGTATCTTACCATTGCTTCTCTCCTTCACGGCCAGGTCATTTTAATACCAAATCTTGCTTTATATATTATACTCTTTAATTGGTTATTGCTTATTTAAGTTTTTAATTAAATAAAAAAGGCTGAGGATGTGACACATTCGGGTCCGACCACAATGGTACTTTACTTCACCGGAGCCACCAATATTCTCTACACCTTCGGTGGTCACGCAGTCACCGTGTAAGCATTTCTTTGTTCATTTCTGGAATTTGTTTGCAAATTAATTTATATTATTGTAAATATATAGGGAAATAATGCATGCGATGTGGAAACCACAAAAGTTTAAGGCGATATATCTACTAGCGACTATATACGTTTTAACACTAACGTTACCATCGGCGTCTGCGGTTTATTGGGCGTTTGGTGATCAATTGTTAACTCATTCAAATGCTCTTTCTCTTCTCCCTAAGTCCGGTTTTAGGGACACAGCAGTGATTCTCATGCTAATCCACCAGTTTATAACTTTTGGATTTGCGTCTACGCCGTTATATTTTGTGTGGGAGAAATTGATAGGTGTGCATGAAACCAAGAGTATGTTCAAAAGAGCCATGGCCAGATTACCTGTGGTTGTACCTATATGGTTCTTAGCCATTATTTTTCCATTTTTTGGACCAATCAATTCCGCTGTCGGATCTCTCTTAGTCAGTTTCACTGTCTACATCATCCCCGCTTTGGCTCATATGCTTACTTTTGCTCCTGCCCCTTCTAGAGAGGTTAGATACACTTTTGTTCGTCTTAAAATGACATTTTTAGTCTCTTAGTATAAATTTACAAAATACGTACATGATGTATGTATATATTACATAAAGAGCCTCGATTAAATAACATAACATATAGAATCTAATTATTGTTGGTTTTGATATATGATGATGAATATATAGAACGCGGTGGAGAGGCCACCAAGAATGGTGGGAGGATGGATGGGGACTTACTGCATAAACATATTCGTGGTGGTTTGGGTATTTATCGTTGGATTTGGGTTCGGTGGATGGGCAAGTATGGTCAATTTTGTTCGACAAATCCACACCTTTGGTCTCTTCACCAAATGTTATCAATGCCCTCCTCACAAGCCATGATGTTTCTGAATTTTCCAATCAATACCTTATTGTAGAAAGAGGGTTTCATTTGAGAGGGTTCTTTTTATTTATTTTAAGATCGACTTATATATATATAAGTTGATTTTAATCTCTGTTATTAGAATTTATTACAAATCACATCTCCTTTGTGATTGTTTGGCGACAATAATATTTTACTCCGGGTTTGTTTAATTTTGTTTATGTTGAGTTGTATTTGGTAATTTGGAAGTTTTTATTCCTTAATTAATGTGTGATGGCTATCTTAGGCCAACCCTAAGTGTTCTTTTATGTATCATGTAATTTTCTGTGTGATCCTTAAACATAATCATTTCCGAATATTTTCCTCTCTTAATTTGACGAACACTAGTTATCTTTTTGATGAAAATTAACAACTAGTCCTGCATTTAGTGTGATGAAATGCATGAAAGTGTTTCTGAATGCGACTGATGGCGAAATGAAAACCAAAGGCAAATTAGCATCACATCAAAAAGAAAAGAAAATCAAAAGCGGTTTTCTGAAAAGGAAATATAAGAAAGAGGCAAAAGGCTATGGAAGGTTGTGCCAGTGTGTTAAGAAGACTTTTCACAAAGCCAAATGTTGAGCTGACCATCATAATCCGTTTAAATTCTCAAATTACCGATTGATCCAATGACTGGGTTAGACTCAACCGGTTAAGACATTGCTCCTCTTCATGATCATGTGAACTAGTTTTTCTTACACGACAATAACAACAACAAACTAAACCGGTTCGCAAAAATTAAGTCGGAACAAGTTCACATTTGAGTTGATTTTGAGAGGTGGAGATATTTTTTGATCTAACTACTTTTATAATTAGGTAGTACTATCCAGAAAAGAAACTACATTACATTAATATTTCAAGTTGATATATCAAAAATAAAATGAAATGTATAAACTATAAAGTTTAGTGATTTCAAAATCTATAGCATGACAGAATGATATTTTTATTATATGAATGAAAAAACATATTCAGGATTCAAACTTGAGAGTGTGAAAAGTTATTTGGTAACAAACATTATAATTAAGAGCTTTTGTGGATTCCAAATGGAAGATAATGCTTTTTGACTAGCTTTCTAATTTCCATACTCCAATCAATCTGATGGAAGTATATAGGGTCACCATTCTGCCATTTTCTTTATCTGTTAAAGAAATAGACAAAACAATATGGCCAACGTGAAATGATACAAAATGTTATCAGAATTTATTCTTGAATAGAATTCCACCTAAATAGCTTACAAACAATATATATAAGCTAATTTTCTTATGGAAAGAAGAAGTTAACTAGGAAAATGACAAATTTGGAAATTTGGAGATTTTACAAACTAAAAATAAATAAATTAAAATCTTAGTAATATTATTGTGGATATTTTTTAAATTGAAAGCATTATAAAAAAATGTGCACTACTATTCACTTTAGATGTAATCGATTTTTTTTTATTGAGTATTGCACTAACTGCAAAGACTCGTACATACCTAAATCACAGATATATATTATGTTATTAATAGATTGATATTCTAAATATTTTGATTGTTCCATAAAAATTGATTTTATATGCTTTCTATGTATTTCTAATAATTAATTTTAATTTTTCATATTGCTAAATATTAATTGTTGTTACATTAAAAACTCATTAGGGAGTAGTGGGATCTTTTTCTTTAAGTTGCAATTGAACATGTGACCCTAAATTTTATTATTACAATAATCTAAGTACTATATAGTATTGAAGTATACAATAATCTAAATTGTATTATTACAATAATCTAAATACTATACAATAATTTTTTGTATTGAAGTGTATTTCAAGTGACAAAAAATACTATATAGTAATTTTTTTTGATGTGTACTTTATTAGGTTCGGCATTCGGTTTGGTTCGATTCAGATTTTTGGATATTCTGAATTCTAAAAAATAAATTTCATTCAGATTTAAATTTTATTTGGTTTTGATTCGGTTTGGTTTGGATTTTTGGTTTTTATTATATTTTGATTTATTGTGATTTTGAAAAAAAATATTTAACTAATACTATATATTTTTAATATATATTAATACGTTTTTAATTTTTAGTTAAAAATATTAGTAATATTAATAAATTTCTGTTAATTCATTTTTTAAATCCAGATTAAATTTTTTTATTACATTCGGGTTATATTATAATTTAGTACGGATTCGAGAATTTTGATTTGGATTCAAAAATTTTAGTTCGGTTCAAAATTTTTGACCATCCTTGTTTTATCTGACGTACATATGTTATCCATAATATAGAGATAAATCCTGCTACCAATGTTATGTTTTAAGTTTCAACATGCATACAAATAAGCTTTGTAGTTTATGATTTGTTTTGGAACATAAACAAATCAAAGGTCATATACTTAAATCAGGAATCCAAATGGCTTTAAATTTAAGAGTAGGAACCTTTGCGAAAATACGCATTTATTCAAAAGAAATTCTTACAAGAACAAACTTCTAGACGAACAAAATTCATTAAAATTAATAGACAATATTTACAAATAAGTTCAAAGAAAAAGTGTAAGAATGCCATTTCTACTGTTTGAAATAATTGTAAATAAAATTATATATAATAAAATATAATTACCAATATAAGAACTTGGAAACACTAGATTTGTAGAAACGAAAAACTCTTTATTTAATTTTGAAAACGTTCTGTAATGTGATGGTTGTATGACATTCCGAATCGCAGTATACAATTGCAACTATTCTATCTTGCACAATCCAATAACAGATTCTAACGAACGTTTTTTATGTTATACACTGAGACTCAACATGTAAAAGTTTTTTATGTGTATTTTTTATACTTTTGATGAAAAAACCAAAAAGTTTTTTCTTCTTCCTTTTCATTTTTTTCCTGATGCTCACCATATGGGCTTTTTAATAGGTTACTCTATTTTTAACAAGAATTGATTATACACTAAAAATTATTATGATTTTTATGTTACAAAACAATAATTTGGTTGTAAGTTGTAAATTAACTATATTAAGAATAAATTAACTATTTGACTTAGTCAACAAATAACAAATGAGATTGAACTAAATCACAATAATAATTGTACCGACCATTGATCTATTTTCTAAATTCCAAAAACTCGAAACTCGAGTTCGCTTATCTTTTTTTACTAATACACCAAAGTATATACAAATTTTTGAGTTCTGTTATAAGTTATCCGTTTGATATACAAGAGATATTTCAGCTCTAATTTCTATTGTGAGATAAATTATATTTGTTTATTTTATCTTTATCAAACAACTCATTTTATACATTTATTTTTCATTCGAACGAATTTTAATTTTAAATTTTTTACCAAAAAACTTACCCAAAATTGATCGATAACCATTTACGTAAAACCGAATTCCAACAAAAAAAATTGTCTCGATCAATTTCTTAAAAAGCTACGAAATATGACAAGACACAAAAAGTCAAGACGAACACGTTATCACAGCCTTCGTTTTCGACTGCGAAAGAGAGAATGAAAATCTATTAGTGAACTGAGTTTTCTGCAACTAAGCAAAAGAAAGTGAGAAAAAGAATGAGAAAAAAGGGTGTGGATAAGAGTTCGCACGTGCATGGGGTCCTTTGTATCATCTTCGATATCTTCATCTTTTCTAGTTTTCATCATCTTATTCATTTCAGAGAAAAAGCTACATTTCACATGTCCAAGTTCAGATGGTTTACGTTTTTTCTTCCTTTCTTTCCTTTTCAACGGAATAATCACTTTACCTATATCAAATTTTAATAAAAGCAATTGACAAAATTAAAATTTTTTAACCTTTTGTTTTAAATATAGCATCATTACTTTAAATTTCGAAAATTAACACAAATTTAGTATTAAAACACTTTAAAATTTTCTTTTAATAAAAAAAATTAAACTCTAAAAATAAAAACAATCCAAATATAATATTTTAATTATATTTATAATTTATTTGTAGTAAATATGTATTTTAAAAAATAATTTGTGCTATTTTGGAATTTTAAGTTTATAATGCTAAATTTTGAACAAAAACTTAAAATGATACTATTTTATGGTATTACTGTTTTAATAATTTATTTTAGTATTTTAAGTAGACTAACTGATAAAATAACACTTTTAAAAAAATTTTATTCCAAATATAACACCATTAGTTTATTTTTTCAAAAATAACATAAATTTAATATTATATTTTAAAATTTATTTTTGATAAGAAAAAATTAAATATTAAATTGAAAAACAACTCAAATATAATATTTATGGTAAGTTTGTATTTTCAGAAAATAATTTGTGATATTTTTGTAATTTTAATATTAGAGTGTTAAATTTAGAACAAAATTATTTTAGGATATACTCTTTTATTAAGTATAGTAACTTGTAATCGTAAGTTCGTAACATTATCTAATTAATTAATTAAAAAAACATTAACTAATTGTACGAATACTCGAATTTTCAACAAAAATATTTCGTAACAAGCAGAAAATGATAAAATATCTATAAATGAACCAAGAGTCCTCCTTCTAGAGTAATAACATTGGAGTTATTCTAATTAGAAATTTATTCGAAAATAGCTTTTTTGTAAAAAGAAACACAAAAGATGGGTACATCCATGACAGGTTTGTATGTTTATGAGTTGGAGGTTCTCTTCATGAATATGCATGCAAATTTGTAAGCTTATGCTTTGAATATCTATAGACACTATATATGTATATAATGTGTGTTTGTGTCTCTTTTCTCTTGTAAGTCTTATGCTGCGTCTGCTTGTAGTTGCCAATCTCTACCCTCACACTTGTCCTTCACATTATTATCATCGATTTAAATTTTATAATATTTTAAGTCTAGTGTTTAGATTGATTTGATTACTTGTATGTGTGTGTGTGTGTGAATGTTTACACATTGGTACAATACTTTTCAATAATTAGTTATTAAATTAATTTAAAAATTTATAATGTGTATGGAAAGAGAAAAAAAGAAAGAAAAGAAATACTAACTCAACCTCTAATTCATCATTTTCATGATTTTGACTTAAGTTTGGACTAACAATTTTACAAATGACTTAACTCAAAAATATAAATTAACCATAACTCAGTCTAACTTAAATTTAAATTGAAGATTTTTAGTTTGGTTCATGATTAATACTATTTTTTTTAGTAAAAATGAAGTAGACCTGTAACTCAAAAATAAATGTACTCCTTTTTAAGCAATAGCACCGAGAATTTGGGTTGATTTTTAAAAAGCAAATTACAAATGTTGTTAATGGGCCTAGGAGTTACGACAATTTCGGTTTTGTAATAAAAATGAAACAGACAAGAATTTGGGTCCTAGTTTCGGCCCATTACAATAACTTCATAAACATATTTTGAATTATCTTTTGTTAATTTCGGCCTATAACAATAATTTTATATATATATATATATATATATATACATATAAACGTTCTGAACCGAACCAAACTATAAACCAAATAAAATTAATTATATATCCAATCGATTTAATGATTATAATTAAATTAAATTGATAACTAAATTTTTTAGTTCTACCGGTTTAATTTACGCCAAAAACTCATACCTAATATTGTTTGGTACACAATTCCCATTTGAATAAGACAATATAGATAATTGCATAATTGAAGCAATGGATCTCAAACTTCTGCACATATATATTTTGAAAGTTTAGGAGTGAATGTAATGTACATCTTGAATGTTTTGGAAAGTATTTAATACGTATTCAAGTTGCAAAAAATAGAGATTTTGCAATCTGGACACATTAAATATACTTTGGTACATATATGGCGAATGATGCATGGTAGGTTGATTTTGAGTTTCCTTAGCGCTTTAATAATATCTCTTGGGTGTCATGTTTTTGAAGTGATTAAACCAGTTGGTCATCTCACTTGATATAAACGACTACAATCGGTTTATTTGAAGGCAATGATCGACCCGCCTGGTACAAGACGTGTTTGGGCTTGTAGAAGTTCTTATGGGAGCTCTTAAAAATACTACAAAATCTCGTGGTTTTCAAAGAAATGTTTGGAAACTTTTATATAAGTAAATTTCCAAATATGATAAGTTCTAGCAACACCAACTTGATAAATAATGCGTGATTTGATCTGACCTAGTGTGGGGTGAATTCCATGTCGTCGCGTGTCCTCTGTGAGTCAAGATTATAAGTAAGGTTCGGTGTTGGTTGGTTAGACTTTAATTCATGAAAATACATCTATGTATCTTTTTACGTATTTTTGGCCGTTTTGTGTTATTTGGGCCGGCTAGACCGGCCAGTTGGCCGGAGGTTGGACCGATTACCTCATCAATAGATAATACATTGGTAAAAAATCGTTTCCACCCCTTAGACTCAACAAATGAGAATGGTAGTTAATTAATAACAACCATGCCATTTATTTATCTCCTAAACATTAGAATATCACATTTCACGATTTTTCATATTACCACTTCTCTTTCCATTTAACATTTTCTGTTTATTATTTTTTATAAAGTTTTATATAACTTACATCTTCCTATGTGACGTTTACTCGACTAATTACTACTATTTTAGAGTTACAACTAATTTCTACTCCACAATAACGACAATTACATTTGTTAGGATTCGTTTCAGTTTTAATAAAATGTTGTGATGCCTGTGCCTTTTTTTGAAAAATTTTCTTTGAATTATGCGGAAGAGCAGAAACACTTGACCTTTATGTTTTAGTCCTTTTGTTTCCAATGGCGATGGGTTCAAAAATTTCATCTCTTTCAAACTCCTTGTTATTTTGATCTTGAATAGAAATATTGCGTTTTCTAGATTTTGGCTTATAAAAGATTACGATTTTTGATTTTTGAAAATCGATTGGTATTCTTGAACCAAGCTAGTAAATCAAATAAAATTAGTTATATATTATATTGGTTCAATGACTATAATTAAATTAAAATCGATGAATACAAATTTTGGTTTGATTTGTTTTGTTTAATATTTAAGCCGAAAACTCATACCTAATGTACTTTGGTGCACAATTCCCATTCGAATAAGACAATGGTCATGTTTGTTTGTCAGCTGAAAGAATCTATAGTTACGGCTGTGACAGATTGTTGTTCGTTTAGCTGTCGCAGTTAATTACGGCATACGCAGCGGTCAGACATTACGTGTTACGTTGTATTTTTTTCGACTGCTAATTAAAATAGCAGTGCGACTAAAAATCTACGATCAACCACAACCACAATCATCGGCCGCAGACAAACGAACAACATCTGTCGCACCCACAACTGATGTGTTGACCGTAGTCGCAGCCGCATTCAGCGACCAAACGAACAATATTAATATAGATAACTGCATAAATTAAAGCAATCGATCCCAAACTTATATATATATATATACCACATCCAAGAATTACATATATTTATTAAATTTGTGAATGGTACAATACAATAATGTAAATGATTTTATATAAACTCGATAATATTATGGAGGATCAAGTGGTCTAGTGGCCACATCCAAAAATAACATATATTTATTAAATTTGTGAGTGGTACAATACAACAATGTAAATCATTTTATATAAACCGCATAATATTGTGGAGCATCAACTGGTATAGTGATCACATCCAAGAATTACATATATTTATTAAATTTGTGAGTGGTACAATACAACAATGTAGATCATTTTATATAAACTCGATAATATTGTGTAGTAGCAAGTGGTATATTGGTTGTATCACGTGTACGTACATGTGTGAAATTCGATTTAACCGTCACTCATACAAAAGTGATAAATCTTCGTATTAAAATATTGGAATAATAGATCGGTACGTTCTCACTCACAAAAAAAATCAATAGTATTAAAAAAAAAATCTGAAGCATAATTTTCATGCATATACAAATTATGCATTCAAAATATTTATGAATCTGATCGTATTGTTAATAAATGTACGTATGCTGAAACTAGAACCAATAACAATGAAGTAACAAACTCAAGATTTGTATAAAATAGTAGAAGCCAAAAAAATAAAAAGAGCACATGAAAAAGAAAGAAAAAAAAGAGGGAAGACTAAAAGGAAGCGCACCGACTACCGAGCAATCATCACTCTTTCTTTAATTAAATCTTTCTTCTTCCTCCTCTCTGATAAGGTCAACGATCACAATTTCTTGTTCTTTTTCTTGCGATTTCTACTGTGTTTTCTTTTCTTTGCTTCTTCCGTTTCGCTTTTTATCTCACCGGAAGATACAACCCAGAATTTACATTATCGTTTCTTTTTTTTCTCTTTCGAATAGTTTTGTGGTTTTTCTACACGGAGAATCTTGGATGATTGTTAGAGTTGGTGAAAGAATCGAAAACTTTGACAAGGAGAAGAAAAGGGACAAAAGCAATCGTCGATCTAAGCACGACTCAAGTAAAATCAATTTTCCTTTCTTCTTGAGCCTAAACTAAATCCAGTTTTGAGTTGAATGAATATTACGTTAGGTGAAGCGTCAGATGGTACAAGTAAAGCAAAAGATTGCACCTTTTCATCGAATCAGCCGAGATTGTCCTCGAATAATCTTGATGCTATGAGAGCGTCTAATGTTGCTTTCAATTCTATGCCGCCTATGAATTTCGAGCGTCCGTTGGTCCCTTCTTCTGAAATTAGTAAACATTTGTTATCCAAATCGGGTCCACAAATACAAGATTCCTCACAGCGCAAAATCTTCTCTTCACATTGGTCTCTAAATGCTGTGAACGAAGCTTTAGAGGTTTGTCCGTGATGTTCTCTCTTTATATTTTCTTGTTTTCTAAAACAAAACCTCATTAGCTGTAGCTGTCTTCTCTTTTGGCAGAAGGGTGAAGCTTTTAAGGCGCTCTTTCGGGTGAATGCTTATAACCGCACTGTGGTTAGACGTTTTCCAAGAGATTTAAGTTTCCAACAGTAGGTTTTGTCTGCTCACTCTGAATCTGTTTTCTTTCCTATGAAAGGCTTATTGTAAGATCGATGGAGTCCCTAAAAATATTCTAATCAATGGAAATATCTGCCAAAACAGAGCAGTAAGTTTGTTTGTTTTTTTAATCAAGCTTTACTCACTTTTGTGTGTTTTGTATTCCATCTACAACCTTTTTCCTTTTCCCCCATGTTGGTATTTCTTTATGTAGGTGGAAGGAGATATTGTTGTTATTAAACTGGATCCGCTCTCATTGTGGCCCGAGAAAGGATCTGTTACAGAAAATGTTGCTAAGCCTGAAGAAACAAACAGTCCCCTAGGAAAGCTCTGCACCATCCTAAGCTCCTTTCCCAACAGCCAACCAACAGGACAGGTAGTTGCTGTTGTTGAAAAGTCACTTGCAAGAGATTCCATTGTTGGTTTGCTGGATGTTAAGGCATGGATTCAATCTAAGGAGAGTGAATTAAATATGTGCAAGTCTCCTTTTAATGATGAATACGTCCAACTGATGCCCTCAGACTCTAGGCTCCCTATATTGATTGTTCCCTGCCATGCCTTACCTGAAAACATTAGAGAAAGACTTGAGAGAATCGATCCAACTCTCAAGACAGAGCAGGTAGCTGCTCAAATTGTGGACTGGGGCGAAGGGAGTCGATTTCCCCGAGCCCTTATTACACATATCTTTGGTCGAGGCAGTGAACTAGAGCCCCAGATCAGTTCGATATTACATCAGAACTCGGTTAGCGATTCTGACTTTTCTCCAGCCGCGCTTACTAGCCTTCCACATGTTCCTTGGGAAGTACCGGAAGAAGAGGTTCACCGTAGAAAAGATCTGAGAGACCTGTGTGTATTAACCATCGACCCCTCAACGGCTACAGACCTTGATGATGCTCTATCAGTTCAAAGATTACCTGGCGGTTTTTTTAGAGTTGGTGTTCACATTGCTGATGTCTCCTACTTTGTTTTACCAGACACTGCTCTGGACACAGAAGCTAGGCTTAGGTCGACAAGTGTTTACCTGCTGCAGAGAAAAATACCAATGCTGCCTCCATTACTGTCAGAGAATGTAGGTTCACTAAATCCAGGAGCTGATAGGCTTGCTTTTTCTATTTTCTGGGATTTAAATAGAGAAGGGGATGTGATAGATCGGTGGATTGGTCGGACTGTTATACGGTCGTGCTGCAAGCTTTCTTATGACCATGCTCAAGAAATTATAGATGGAACGGATGAGACGTTGAAGAAAGCTGTTGCAAAAAATGGCTGGCCTGTGTTGCACGGATCTTTTCAGTGGAGTGACGTGATTCAATCTGTCAAACAGCTTAGTGAAATTTCAACCATTTTAAGGCAAAGAAGATTTAGAAATGGGGCTTTGAAGCTGGAGATTACCAAACCCTTTTTTCTCTTTGATGAACATGGAGTTCCATATGATTTTGTGTTGTGTTCCAGAAAGGGTTCAAATTTTCTAGTTGAGGAGTTTATGCTTTTAGCAAATATGACAGCAGCTGAGATTATTTCTCGAGCGTACCCTGATAACTCATTGCTCCGGAGGCATCCAGAACCGGTTATGCGCAAGCTCAAAGAATTTGAAGGCTTCTGCTCAAAGCATGGTATGGATTTGGACATTTCTTCTTCTGGCAAATTCCAGGAGTCACTGGGGAAAATCACGGAAAACCTCAAGGATGACTCAGTTTTTGTAGAAATTCTCAACAGATATGCTATAAAACCTATGCAACTTTCATCTTACTTCTGCACTGGGGATTTGAAGGACAATGTTTCGGAGTGGGGACACTATGCACTAGCTGTTCCTCTCTACACTCACTTCACATCTCCTCTTCGACGGTACCCGGACATAGTCGTTCACCGTGCGGTCACTGCTGCTCTTGAAGCTGAGGAGTTGTACTCAAAGCAGAAGCAAACATCAGTTGATGGAATGAAAAGGTGTTTCACAGGCATTTATTTCAATAAAGATGCTGCAGAATCTATGGAGGGCATGGAAGCATTATCGGTAGCGGCTTTGAAACATGGTGTTCCCCCCATTGAAATACTCCCTGGTGTTGCTGATTATTGCAATAGGAGGAATATGGCAGCAAGAAAAGTCAAAGATGCATGTGATAAGCTCTACACTTGGTTTGTGCTGAAGAAAAAAGAGGCAAGTAAATTGGAAACTTGCTTCGTAAGCTACTTCTTATGTTTATGATTGTTAAGAAATCTCATTTGTTTTCTTCCCTACAGGTTTTTCCAACCGAAGCTAGAGTAATGAACTTGGGATCAAGATTTATGACAATTTACATCAGCAAACTCAGTGTAAGTCTTTGGTGATTCATTTATCATCTAGTAAATGATCTATCCCCCACTTTTCCCCATCTGTTTAACTCCATCTCGTAATCGGTGCTGTCACAGATTGAACGGAGAATATACTATGACCAAATTGAAGGCTTGTGTGCAGAGTGGCTTGAGGCAACATCAACCTTAATCCTTGATAAAATCTATTGCAAAAGAGGTGGAAGAGGCTATTTCAAGCCCTTGAAAGAAGTTGTCTATTTGGTGAGTCCTTGTGACCTATGTGTTGCAAAATGCAGTGCAATGTCTGTCCATGATACCAACTCATCAAAGGTTGTGTCGACGGAAGAGTTTGCCCCTGCTGTTTTTCCTTTAACCGTCCAACTTTTATCGACCATTCCTGTGGTTGTTCACGCTGTTGGTGGAGATGATGGTCCGCTGGATATAAGAGCCAGACTGTACATGACTTCATATGATGGATGATTGGAGCTAATAGGTCTCTGAAGATTCAGATTGTAGCAACTGTTGTATATTTTTCAGATTAGAGTTGCGTTGTAAAAAAAAAGTGTCTAGAACAGATAATAGAGGACCAATATGGGGACTTTCCGGTGTTTTTGGTTCGGTCTGGATCCCCATTGGTTTGATTTAAAGTTTTGTTTTCACTTGTTTTCATGGATTGGCTTTGTCCAATATGTTTTAGTTTTGGGTTTGGCCAAAATCATCGAAAGCTTTCGCTTGTATTGTTCCATTGAGAAAACAAGTCTGCTAATAACATAAGATTTTAGTAGCAAATGTTCCCTTTTTAAGAGTGCTTGGAGGCAAAAAAATATATATATAAGCATGAGATTGAGGGTCAGAGAGATCAAGACTGAGAATCTTCAGCCTCAGGTAATCCGGAGTCTGTGTATATACCTGGACACACATAGTGTGATGCTCAGACGAGTTAGCTTCAGATCCTCTCTTCTTACGTTCTCGTGTCATTACCGACGAAGCTCAGCGAAATCAGCAGCCTCGTTTAACCTCTCTATCGAAGCCACCATGACCACATTTTTGACTCAGAACCAGTCATGTTAATAATGTCTTGTTCATGTTCAGCTAATCGTGGAAATCTTAGATGAGTAGTAACCTACATTGTTGATGAGTAGTAAACTACATTTCACAGAGATATAAATAGGAGTAACCATTATCTTTTCTATGAGCCCAAAACAAACGTAAAAAAAACAAAATGTTACTTTTCTCTATCAAGGTTTTTGAGTAAAATGCATATATAATGAAAATTCAACACCCCTTGTGTGAATGCTTCTCTTCTGCAGCAGCCTAAACCAGTGAGTACTAAACTGAGCTGAGATTGGAACAGATCAGACTTTGCCTTCGAGTTTATCATTATTAACAAGAGGAAGTAATTCCATCTTGTTTCTTGGGGTACGAGGAGTCCTAGGAGTTCCCGGCGTTTGCTGCGAAAGCATATGCCTTACATATCCATAAAACGTGCAGCCCACAAGCGTAATTCCGCATCCAACAGCATTCATAGACGATATTGGGTTACGGAATATCAGCCATGAGACCAATACAGCCACTGCAACCTGCGAATCATAGTACAGCCATAGGAGGGAGTTTAACAATGTCTAAGGTAACCAAAAAAAATACGTAAGCTGATGTTGATAAAAACCCTCTAGCAACACGCCTCGAGACAATGTTCTAATGATGCTAACTTGTTAAAATAAACTATATTGATACGTTCATGCCAACCACTAGGAATAGACATATAACAGAATATGAAGCATGCTCAAGACATAGATGCAAATAAACTTTAGCTAAACGGTTCCTAATTTCTTTCACCATGTAAAGATAGGGAAACCAATAAGAACTTACCATTGTCAGTAAAATAAATTAAACGCTGTTATTTCTTGCTAGTATGGATCACTTAAGCAATTCAAAAGATAAGATTAGTTATGGGTTAAGAATTGTCTTTGTTACCTTAAGGTTTCCAGCTACATTGAATGTGACTGCAGTCGTGGAGTGAATGACATAAAAGATGGAGAAGTTGAGACAGAAGGCTAACACACCGGAACTGAATATTATGATGAGGGCTGACCAGGGAGACGGGTGTGCTTCAAACCAACTCATAATTCCACCACCTTCAAGTAATAATGCTGGTATCCCAAGAATCATGGTGGCGAAAGGCGCCATATAATATACGGTGTTTATGCTAAACAAAGAAAAAAAGAAAAATCAAATCTTTCTTCTACGCAGATGGGTATTGTTAGGAATACTCCTCTAAGGTGACTACATTTTCAAGTGTGGACTAAGATGGCACCACCTGATTATCTAGTTCAATAGATGAAAAATGATTGCATATAAAATCCTAAAAGACTACGAAAGAAAATACTGCCATTGAAATTCGAAACTAAGATGAGTTATACAGCACAGATAATGGAAATTCAAAGTTCAAAATTGAATAGTACATAGCAAGAAACCATTCGTCCATGAAGAGCACTGACCTGTCGAATTTGTACCCATGAAGAAGAGATTCGGCTAGAATGGTCTTTGTGGAAGTAGCTAAACATCCAAAAAGGGCAGCGCAGAATCCAAACATGTTAAAACTAAGTTCAGTAACAGAGGTCAGGAGAATTCCTCCAACAATTGGTACGAGAGAAGCCCATATACGCCAGTCAAAGTATTTCCTCCATACCAGCCACTGCAACACAACTGCTCAAACATATGCGTAGGAAACATCAGATTCTCTTGAGATCCATAAACAGACAAGAGAGAGGTCACTAAATGCAAATTCCATCTCAAACCCTAACCTGTAGTTGCTGGTGTGAAGGATTTAATCGTCTGCATAAAAGAAACCGGAATATATCGAAGGCTAACATTTCCCAGCACTATGTTGATACAGAACACGAAAGACATTGGAAAAATCCTCCTCCATCGATCTTCTGGATCAACCACGATCAATGGTTTAAGCTTCAGAACTTTGATCACAATGTATGCTCCAACCGATGAACATATGAAGTGAACACATGAAACCGATAATGGAAACTTGAAATCCAGTTTCTGCAAGGTTTTCAAAATAGTATCATCAATCTATGAAGCTGAAACCGAAACTACAGATTCGCCGAATTAACAAAAAAATGCAAATTGAGAACAGAGAAATCAAACCGTCAAAAACTACAAATTCCACATCACGAGGTTAGATTTCGAGGAGAAATCAGATCAATAGCAAATAGCTTAAGCGGAAAAAGGAAGAATCGTAGGGGAAGTGAGAGTTAAAATACCTGGAAGATCCATTTGTTCATGATGATGACGGTAACGTTGAAACCCCACCACTGAAGAATCGCTAGTAGAGATCGGAACATACTGCCTTCTTCCATTCTCACTCAAAACTTGAACGAATTTCGGAATCAGATCAAGAAGCGACAAACCACAAAAATTAACGATTGTTTAAGAAGTGAATCCGTCAGAAAGAGAGAGATCAGGAGAGCGAAAGCTGCGCAGCTAAATAGAGAAATGAGAGAAAACCCTAATGAAAGTGTAAAATGGAGAAGGTAACGGTAGCAGTGAGCTGTTTTTCCATGTAACTCGTTTCGAATTCTCTTCTGTTCATCAATCTCAAACGTCTTTCTCTCCTCTCTCTTCTTTCTCTCCTCTCTCTTCTCTCTTCTCTCTTCTCTCTCCTCTCTTCTCTCTTCTCTCTCTCCTCTCTCTCCTCTCTCTTCTCTCTCTTCTCTCTCTTCTCTCTCTTCTCTCTCTTCTCTCTCCTCTCTCTTCTCTTTCTTCTCTCTCTTGTCTCTCTCACTGTCTCTCTCACTGTCTCTCTTACGCCATGGAAATAGTGTTTTGCTCTTCCGAAGACAAAAACAAAAACAGTTTTGGGTCTTTTGGCAATTAAATTTGTTTGTTTATTCAATTCATCGAAAATGAAACTTAAATAATTCGGTGAAAGAAGAGTTCCATCTACGGTTAATTTACAAATGTTGCATATTATATTTGTTTGGTAACAAATTTTATATTTCCCTACATGTTTCAAAGTAATTTTGAATATATTATATGATAGGTTGAATTAATATTCTAATAGACGGTTCAGTATAGTTTATTTACATGCTTTTATTGGAAAACATTTTGTTATTGTGGTTATTTTAAAAAAAAAAGTTGCAACAACAAATTTTTCGTTTTGTGATATTTTGTTCCACAAGAGATCACTGACGGTTGACTGAATTTTGTGTTAATGTATTCTTCTTAGTAGAGCCTAAACGTTATACAGTCCACGTTTAATATTCTGTTTTGGGTTTACATTGATAAATTAATAAATACGTAACTGATTTTGGAATTAATAGTGAAATCCACAAATGATATACTTATGGCATATATACGTTATATAGTCATAAAAGTTATCAAAATTATGGACTAAGCTAGTCAATTATCTTTCTTTTTTCGGTTTGGGTTCGTGTAAGAATTAAAGTAAATTATGGAGAAGCTAACCCTTTCAACTTCTTCTATTTTGGGGCTAAATGGTTAAAAGCAAATGAATTTTTGAATTTGAAAGACTGGTAGATAAAAACAGTTTCAATATTTAAAAAAAATGATTGCGAATTCGTATTTGTCTTGTAGAATTTCAAACAGACCCTAAATCCCTAATTGAAGGACTATTATTTTCACTTTCAGGTAGTTTTTATATATATAAACACTTTCACCATCTAATAAACAAGTTCATTCTATATCTATAGAGTTCGACTTTATCTTCCGTCGTACAACGGGGTTAAATTTTCATACGAATATATTAAGATATTATGCCAGTACGTTGTAGTCCAATAACAAAAAAAAATAGTTAAACTACTTTTTACGTTGTTTAATTTGCAAAATCTTTATAAAATACATACTATAAATATCATATAATTCACAAAGTCAACATTTTTTTATACATCTAGAATTCGTATACTTATTTTGAATATATAGAGTTTTATAATCATATACGTTTGTCAGCCGCATAAAACTTTTGCGACGGCTATTGCTATGATAGATTATTGTATATTTATTTTTCGTAGATACCTAAAGTCAATCGCAATGGTTAGATACTGAGTATTGCATTGTAATTTTTTTGTACACTAATAAAAACAATAATATAATTAAAAATCTGCAATCAAACCCAACCGATGACAGTATACAAATAAACAACATATGCCGCAAATGCAGTTACAGCTCGATGAGAAAGTCATATTTGATCAACAACAACAAGTTATATCAACAACAACCAAACTATCAACACTTATATCATATTTGATCAAATCATGAGAAAGTCAACCAATGCGACGGTTTCACTTCACGTGAACAATAAGTTAGAGGAAATTAATAGATATATAAATAAGTATATAGCCTAGGTGTATATATATATAATCAAAGTAATAGCTTAAACCAAAATGAAAGATTCAGTTTTTTAGACGATTAGATAAGCATAAAAATCATTGGCCAAATAAAAAAGAAAAGATAACCATATATACAGCTGCTAATTGCTAATTATGTTTACCCAAAGCATAATTAGTATTTAACTATGAACCAAAGATAATGTTGAAATAGAGAAGATGAGGGATTTTGGTCTTGTTTATTCTAAAGCTAATCATGCATTTTCTTACATTATTACTCATTGGTACGTGCCACACAAACAAATAAGGAAACTATTCTTTGAAAAACAGGGGGAAGAAAATGACAAAGTTCAAACACATCTACTTATAGAAACTTGTCCTCTTAACAACCACTATTATTGTGTATGGATCTATCAAGCACATGGGTGCTGTTGTCCCTTTTTGCTTAGAGCACCAGTGAGTGAGTAGAATCTGATATACCACAACCAAGAATCACTCTGAAAGCTCTTTCCATCATTGAGTTCTTACATTGTATATATGCGTTCTTAAGCATACATTATTATTATGCGTAACTCGACTTTGAATCTGCAAATGATTGATACATATTTAGTGATTTTCTTAAATCAGGTTATATTTCTTCAACATGTTCCCTTCTTACCTGACAAGTTCAGAGAAACGGTTGAATTTTTGTTCTTACTTCTTCCATTTGGCATTGGCAGCCCTCTGTTGTCGGTCCTTACAGGTGCTACTTACTATCAAACAATTTTGGTTTGGACACCATCATCAAGCTCCATTTTCTTCTGTTGATGCGTTTGTAAAATTCCTGTAAAATTCTATTCTGGTCACTTCTCCACAAGCTACTTTAACTTTTGCCATCATCATCGTACAAATTAAGCCTCACTAGCATAATTAATAGATAATCAGCCATGTCGTGCATTGTGTCAATTAATGTTGCTCTGTTTGTGACATTAACTAATGATTTTATGATTTCTGGGAATTGTGCACTCTGGGTTTCACGGAATGTTATTGATCTAAAAGGTTTTGTTCAATTTTCAGAGAAGCAGGAGGAGTTTGAGACAAAGAAAAAACCATGATGCTCCAACAATGGAGTTCTGTACGTGTCTATAATCTCGTACCAAATAATAATAGAATCCTTGTAGTACGTCGACATTTAGATTGTTAATAGAAAAGCTTATTGGTTCTTTGTAAAAACACAGGTCAATTAGTTTCCAAATTTATCTACAAGAATTTTCCCAAAATTTTGGTATGAAATATAGCCAAATTTGAGCATTTTGTGCAATGAGATTGGGCGTACCAACTGGAACAAGTTCCTTTTGCATGGCTATTCTCAAATTGACCTAAACACATCCTACGGTCCAGATCATCACACGCCACGTGTATGGACTTGTTTCCTCCTTACATAAATTCTTAATTCTTCGTCTCATCTCGACGTCTCCGTTCAAAGTCCATTATACACTCGACGTTGTTTGCTTTCTCCATTCATATGCTTCGATCACTGTGATTCCCATTCTCTCTTCTTCTGCTTTCACAGTTCCGGATACATTCTTCTGATGTTTCAAGCAACTGTGTTTTCCTCTCGGTAAAGCTTTTATGAATTATTAGTCGCTCAGATCTTCTGAATGTTGAACTTATTTTTGTTTATTCGGGAATCGAACGAAATGAAAGGAATGTTTGAGTTTCTAATTAATGAAACTGGTTTATTTTTTAGTCTACTTTCTCTGTATTACAAACTAAAGGATTCATTCTCTTCTCAATATTGTGATATGGGTTTTCGTTTCAGGAGGAACTATTCATTAGCCATATAATTGTTTGTTTGGGAACATGATTCCTTATGCTGTTGGTGTTTCTCTTTGACGCTTCTAGTTTGGAATTCGAAGAAAGAAAAGAAAAGAGGCGTGATTGTTATGTTGGTAATGGTGGAGACCCATGTTATTGTTAAAGTATAATCAAATCTCGTATAATATAAAGTTACATTCATATAAATTAGTTAATAATTAAGAGTCATGAATTATCAATTCGTAAAGTTGTATCCTTTCACTTATACAGTCGTGTTGGTTCAACACAAATAGTTGTGACTTTTCAAATAAAGAGTCGTGTCTTTTCAAATAAAGAGTCGTGTCTTTTCAAATATAGAGTCGCGTCCTTTCAAGTAAAAAGTCACATCGTTTCAAATTGTATCTTTTCGTTATATATAAATAGAGATTGAGTCTAGTGTTTACAATCATCAAGTTTTTGAGTGTAATACAATCAAGTTAATAAAAAGTTCATTACTTTCAATATATATTCTCTTTTTTCATAACCGTAAAAATCTTCCAAACACCAACATGGTATCAGAGCTTTACGATCGAAGAGGACAAAAGAGAAAGCACTAGTTTACAACTCATCGCAAGAACAAAAGCAACAAGAAGATATCGCATAAGTTAATCGCAAAATAAGTCGAGACTATGCAAGACTCTTCACATCAAGTGATCCCTATATTCGATGGGGAGAAGTACGACTTCTGGAGCATTAAGATGGCAACCATTCTAAGGACTATAAAATTATGGTCCGTGGTTGAAGAAGGCGTGCCGGTCGAACCGGTTCAAGAACAAGAAACCCCTGAAACAGCAAGGGCAAAATCGCTTAGAGAAGAAGCGATGTCAAATGATACGATGACATTGCAAATTTTGCAAACTACCGTGACTAATCAAATATTCTCACGCATTGCGGCATCATCAACACCAAAAGAGGCATGGGACGTATTGAAAGATGAGTATCAAGGTTCTCCTCAAGTCCGATTGGTTAAACTTAAATCGTTGCGTAGGGAGTACGAAAATCTAAATATGTATTATAACGAAGATATTAAGACATTCACCGATAAGTTAATTGTTTTGGAGAATCAATTAACTTATCATGGCGAGAAGAAAACCAACTATCAACTCATACAGAAGATGCTCATATCTCTCCCAGCCAAGTTCGATAGCATTGTTAGCGTTTTGGAGCAAACTCGCGATTTGACTTCACTAATAATGACAGAGCTAATCGGTATTTTGAAAGCACATGAAGCAAGAATGGCTGCAAGAGAAGAAAACACTAGTGAAGAAACATTTAATGCTCGTTCAAAAGGAACCAAATCCGGTTTCAAACGAGATAACAATCATGAAAAGAATAAAAGAAGTAACAAGGAGTGTTACAATTGTGGTAAAATTGGTCACTACTCAAATGTGTGTTGCTCAAAGAAAAAGGAAAGAGCGCATGTAAGTCTCGAAGAAGAAGACTTGGGTGAAGACCACATGTTGTTTAATGCAAGTGAAGAAGCAATAACAACATTAAGAGAAGACATTTGGTTAGTAGACAGTGGATGCACTAATCATATGACGAAAGACGAGAGATACTTTTCTAAGATCGATAAAAGTATCAAGGTTCCGATCAAAGTCGGAAACGGAGAAATAGTAATGACAGCCGATAAAGGAGATATTACCATCATGACAAGTTACGGCAAGAAAGTCATCAAAAACGTTTTCTTGGTGCCTAGTTTGGAGAAAAATTTGTTGAGCGTTCCTCAAATTATTTCAAACGGCTATCAAGTATGTTTTAAAGACAAGAAATGCATCATTGTAGATGCAAATGGCAAGAAGATTATGGATATTCCAATGTCTCAAAAGAGCTTCAAAATCAAGTTAAGTTCAATACAAGAAGAAGCCATGAATACAAGTGAACAAGAGGAAATGGAAACATCGCACAAGAGACTTGGTCATGTAGGCAACACACGGTTGCAACAAATGCAAGACAAAAATTTGGTAAATGGGTTACCAAAGTTTAAAGTCAACAAGGAAGTATGTGAGGCATGTAATCTTGGAAAGCAATCACGCAAAAAATTTCCAAAAGAATCTCAAACTAAGACAAGAGAAAAGCTTGAGATTGTGCATACGGATGTATGTGGACCAATGCAACACAAATCGCTTGATGGAAGCCGTTACTTTCTGTTGTTTTTGGATGACTATACTCACACTGTGTTGGGTATACTTCCTAAAATAAAAATCTGAGACCTTCTTAATGTTCAAGAAGTTCAAAGCGATGATAAAAAAACAATCAGATTATACCATCAAGACGTTAAGATCTGATGGAGGTGGTGAGTTCACTTCCCAAGAATTCAACCATTTTTGTGAAGAAGAAGGAATCAATAGGCAAGTTACATTGCCTTATTCACCACAACAAAATGGTGCAGCCAAACGCAAGAATAGATCCTTGGTGGAGATGGCGAGAACAATGCTTGTTGAGCAAGGCTTACCACTCAAGTTATGGGCAGAAACGGTATACACCGCGGCTTACTTACAAAACCGTCTACCATCAAAGGCAATTGAAGATGATGTGACACCAATAGAGAAGTGGGGTGGACACAAGCAAAATGTATCATACTTGAAAATATTTGGGAGCATATGCTACGTGCATATTGCCGATAAAAAAAAGGAGAAAATTAGACGCTAAGTCAAAACGTGGAATCCTTATCGGCTATAGCAATCAATCCAAAGGCTATAGAGTTCTCATCTTGGAGAATGAGAAGATTGAAGTATCAAGAGATGTTGAGTTTGAAGAAAATAAGAAGTGGGATTGGGATAGAGAAGAAGAAGTCAAGAAGACTGTAGTTTTATCTATGAATGACCTACAATAATCAAGAGATCAAACCGAAAAAATCTCCAGCCCTGTTTCTTTTCAAGATGGTGACCAGGATAACAATGAAGAAGGAAAAACTTCTGAACCACCAAAGAAATACAAGTCAATAAGTGAAATCATGCGAATAGCACCAAGAGTGGAGGTTGAAGAAGTGGCTCAAATAATAGAAGCTTGCCTTCTCGCAAATGAAGAACCACAAACTTACAATGAAGCTTGTGTCAGTAAAGAGTGGAGAAAAGCCATGAATGAAGAAATAGAAATGATTGAGAAGAACAAGACATGGAAACTAGTAGACAAGCCGGAGAAGAAAAATGTAATAAGCGTGAAATAGATCTATAAGATCAAAATGGATGCAAGCGGCAATCCTATTAAACACAAGGAGAGACTAGTTGCAAGAAGTTTTTCTCAAGAATATGGAGTTGACTATCTTGAGACATTTGCCCCAGTATCAAGACATGATACAATACGAGTCATACTTGCATATGCGGCTCAAATGAAGTGGAGATTGTATCAAATGGACGTCAAATCAGCCTTTTTAAATGGAGAACTAAAAGAAGAGGTTTATGTCACACAACCACCTGGTTTTGTGATTGAAGGAAAGGAAGAAAAGGTGTTAAGGAAGCAAGCCCCACGGGCATGGTATGGAAGAATAGACTCATACTTCATTCAAAATGTGTTGATCGTTAGCTTATACGTTGATGATATCATCATCACAGGGAGCAATGTTCATCTCATCAACACATTCAAAGAAAATATGAAGAATGAATTCGAGATGACGGATCTTGGATTGTTGAATTATTTTCTTGGGATGGAAATAATTCAAGATGATCACGGTATTTTTCTTTCACAAGAAAGATATGCAAACAAACTTATTAATAAGTTTGGAATGAAAGAAAGCAAGAGTGTAAGCACTCCACTTACACAACAAGGAAAAGGAGTAGAAGATGACAAGGAATTTGGAGATCCGACTAAGTATAGGAGCATTGTTGGAGGGCTCTTATATTTATGTGCATCAAGACCTGATCTAATGTACGCAAGCTCCTATCTCTCAAGATACATGTCATCACCCCGTGTGAAGCACTATCAAGAAGCCAAAAGGGTGTTAAGATACGTCAAATTTTGGAGTATTTTTTACAAGCATGGAGACATCAAGATTAATAGGCTACTCGGACAGCGATTGGGGTGGTTCTACCGAAGATAAGAAAAGCACATCAGGTTATGCTTTTAGTCTTGGATCGGCTATGTTTTGTTGGCAGTCAAGTAAGCAACAAACAATGGCTCAATCAACGGTAGAGGCAGAGTATATCGTCGTATGTGCAGCGACAAACCATGCCATATGGTTACAAAGACTTTTAGAGGATTTGGGACTAAAGTTTAAAGAAGGTATCCCCATCTTATGTGACAACAAATCGGCAATAGCAATTGGAAGGAATCCGGTACAACATAGAAGAACAAAACACATAGAGATCAAGTATTATTTTGTACGTGAAGCCGAGCACAAAGGACTCATTCAACTAGAGTATTGCAAAGGCGAAGATCAACTCGCAAATATTTTCACAAAGGCATTAAACGTTTCAAGATTTGAAGATCTTAGAAGAAAGCTTGGAGTGATGCCGAGATATGATTAAGGGGGAGTGTTAAAGTATAATCAAATCTCGTATAATATAAAGTCACATTCATATAAATTAGTTAATAATTAAGAGTCGCGAATTATCAATTCGTAAAGTTGTGTCCTTTCACTTATACAGTCGTGTTGGTTCAACACAAATAGTTGTGACCTTTCAAGTAAAGAGTCATGTCATTTCAAGTAAAGAGTCGTGTCTTTTCAAGTATAGAGTCGCGTCCTTTCAAGTAAAAAGTCGCGTCGTTTCAAATTGTGTCTTTTCGTTATATATAAATATAGATCGAGTCTAATGTTTACAATCATCAAGTTTTTGAGTGTAATACAATCAAGTTAATAAAAAGTTCATTACTTTCAATATATATTCTCTTTTTTTATAACCGTAAAAATCTTCCAAACAACAACAATTATGCCATTAGGAATTGTAAATTAATGATCAAAACAGAATATAAAAATAGAATTTTGATAGATTATATTTTTGGAATTACAAAGATCTTGAAGATTTTGTTAATGAAGCTCCTCCAACTCCCTTTAAACCTCACACAAACTATTTGATACCTTTCTTAATACTATTCCTCATTATTTATATAAGTTCCTCCACCAACCGTTAACGACAACTTTAGTGGATATTGTAATTTATCATTTATTGATAAAGCTCAAGTCTTCAGCCCACTATTGTTCAATAACTTGGTTTGCTGGTTTGCTGATTCTTGCATCCCACTTAACTACTTTGTGTACTTTTGCTATTCTTCCTCACATACGTATAGATGATTGACGGATGTGTAGCATCGCACCTATCAGTTCACTGATCTTGTTAGTTCCCATTGGGATGACATCTCAATACTTCCACAACTCTTTGAGGTATCATGAAAAGTTCATAGTGAAAGGCCTTTCCTTGGGACCCGAAAGCTCATATCTAGAGACATTGAGGACGGAAAAACGTATTTGAAAAACTTCATTTTGGTGGCTACGAGTGGCTAACGTTTGGGAAAACGCTTGAAGCTGTGTGTAATTTTGCCACCGGTTCTGGTTCTGGTTCATTGCCCTACAGGTGCTCGTCTTCTCTGCTTCGATCCGACTGTACTGTTGATAAGTTCTTAACAATCTTTTTGGCTTTGGTCCTTAAGGCCAATTCAAAATCCCCTTTCCATGAAGCTCAAACTGTATTAAAGGCGAAAGAATAGTTAATGTGCTTATAGCACGGCTCCGTTTAACTTAAAGAAAAACACTACTTAATTAAACTATAATTTTAGTTTAGTTGTGATTATCTTTGGTGCTCGAGATATACGACAAAAGAAAGAAAAGACTATTAATTGTAATTTGGAGTGAAAATAAAGCTATCTTTCTTACCAACTACTTACAATTAAACAAAAATAAATTGTCGAATAGGAGTTAATTAATTACTCGATAATTGAAATTAGTGTATCCATTACATAAATTATTAAAAAACGGAAGTAAATGAGGATAAGTAGAAAGCCAAAAGAGATAAAAAAGTAGAGAGATGAGAGGAGCAATCTCAGCCGTTGGATAAATTGTGTATCTCACTGACTTGTCAGTGAACCCAATGGTGAGACGCGTGAGCTCTTAATCCCATACTTATACAATAACTTTTACGTTACAACTTCCTTAAATTTAAAACCTATATTGGTTTTACAACTTCCTTAAACCAATATCGAAGAATGAAAATTAAATAATTTTTGTCAACTATTCAAATTAAGAACTAGTACTACTATTTTTGTATAGAAAATACGTTCTCTTGTATAAAATACTATTCCAAAAAAAGAAGAAAAGCTGAAAAGTTTGATTTTAATGTTTGAGTTCACAGCTCCATGGTCACATGCTCTCTCTTTCTCTCTCTATCTTTTGAATTAAAGTAGAAAATATGTTTTCAAATTAGAAAATTAAACTCGCAAACAACAAGATAGAAAGAATTCTCATTCTCTCTCTCTCTCTCTCTGTTAATAATACTGTTCCAGAGAGTAGAAGAAAAGCTTCTTCTTTCTTCTGTTTAAACGCTGGTTTTTGTTTCCATTGGGGGCATTTTCGGATCTCAAAGTTCTTCAGACAGTCCACAGACATTGGACAAAGGTAATCAGTTCGTGCAAGTTTGGTCTTTTCTACAACATTATCTTGCTCTGCTCGTTTTTCGTATCTCATTTCTCCTTAAATTGCTTTGTGTTTTTGGGGAAGCCAACGTTCGGAATCTTTTTAGGGCTTAACTCTTTTTTCTGGAGTTTGTTTCATCAAAGGATGATTGTGTTACTGTTGTAATTCTTTGACGCTCTTGGATTTCGATTTTCAGTTGATTTTAAACTGATTTTCCATATATTTTCCACTTTGTTTATGCCTCATATGCTTTGATTTGGATTTGAATTTTAAAAAGTTAATTTTGCAGATTAAGCTTTGTTATTTGTCTTGTAGCTTTCCTAATAGATTTTGATTTTGTTATTTGACTATGAAATCACCATTTGGAACAAACAAATGCACATTTGTTGTGATAAAGACAAAAATCAGATTGAGATGAATGATTGGTTTATTCAAGATTTTCTTCTCTTGCATGTTAGCTGGTTGGTTGAGTTTCTTCATCTTAAAAATTTATTTGTTTTTTTCGGCATTTTGAAGAATCAAATGTGTGTTTCTCTTCTCTCTTCAGATCCTGAGAGTGTTATGTGCTGATTCATTACTGTTGTAATGGATAAACGAAAGAGAGAGCCATCTGAGATGAGCTTTGGTGAATCAGAGTCAGTATCTTCACAATCTGAGAAAGATTCTGAAATTCAAGTAAGATAAGAACAGAACTGCTAATTTTCTTATTTATTTTTATGTCTTATGTCCTTATGGTGGCTAATTTTTTAACTCAAGCCTTTGAGCACAATGGAGTCTCATGGTGATGAGATACAATCAGTGGAGGTTTCTCTGGAAGTAGAATCAGGAACCGAAGATTTGAAAGATAGCATGAGAATTTTAACTGAGAAACTTTCAGCTGCTCTTGCTAACGTGAGTGCTAAAGATGATATGGTGAAACAACATGTCAAAGTCGCTGAAGAAGCAGTCGCTGGTATCAATCTTATTTCTCTTTTTAGAATGATTCTGTCATTTTTTTTTATTTAGTGGAATTATGTTCTTATGAAGGATGGGAGAAAGCTGAGAATGAAGTGGTTGAGTTGAAAGAGAAGCTCGAGGCTGCTGCTGATCAGAATAGATTGTTGGAAGATAGAGTAAACCATCTCGATGGAGCTCTTAAAGAGTGTGTTAGACAGTTAAGGCAAGCAAGAGATGAACAAGAGCAGGGAATTCAAGACGCTGTGACCGAGAAAATGCAGGAGTTTCAATCTTCCAAAACCAGCCTCGAGAACCAGATTCTTGAAGCTGCAACCAAATTTAAGGAGCTTAGCCAAATGGCAGAATCTGTGGCGAACGAAAACGTGATGCTGAGACACGAGCTCTTGGCGCGATGCGAAGAGTTGGAGATCAGAACTATTGAGAGGGATTTGAGTACCCAAGCAGCTGAGACCGCCAGCAAGCAGCAGTTAGATAGCATAAAGAAAGTGGCGAAACTCGAAGCTGAGTGTAGGAAGCTTAGGACGATGGCTAAACCATCAGCTTCATTTAATGATCATCGATCTACAGATAGTCATTCGGATGGTGGGGAAAGAATGGAGGTGAGTTGCTCCGAGTCATGGGCGTCATCCACATTGATTGAAAAGAGAAGCTTTCAGGGAACTTCTTCGTCCATTGAAATTGATCTCATGGGTGATTTTCTTGAAATGGAACGTCTTGTAGCATTGCCCGAGACACCAGATGAGAGTGGTAAGAGTGGACCTGAATCGGTTACAGAAGAGGCTGTTGTTCACACAGGGAATTCGTTGGCTGCTGAAATAGAAGTATTGAAATCTCATACTAAGCAGCTTGAAGAGAAGTTGGAGAAGTTAGGAGCTGAGAAAGCTGAGCTTGAAAGTGAAGTTAAATGCAACAGAGAAGTGGAGAGCAAAGAGAAGGAAATAGAAGTACTAACTTCTAGAACTAAGCAGCTTGAAAAGACGTTGGAGAAGTTACAAGCAGAGAAAGATGAGCTTGAAAGTGAAGTTAAATGCAGCCGAGAAATGGAGAGCACAGAGAATGTGTTGGCTGCTGAAATAGAAGTTTTGACTTCGAGAGCTAAGCAACTTGAAGAGAATTTGGAGAAGTTACAAGCACAGAAAGATGAGCTTGAACGTAAAGTTAAATGCAGCCAAGAAGTGGAGAGCACAGAGAATGCGTTGGCTGCTGAAGTAGAAGTTTTGACTTCTAGAGCTAAGCAACTTGAAGAGAATTTGGAGAAGTTACAAGCAGAGAGAGATGAGCTTGAAAGTAAAGTTAAATGCAGCCAAGAAGTGGAGAGCCCAGATAATGCGTTGGCTGCTGAAATAGAGGTATTGACTTCTAGAGCTAAACAACTTGAAGAGAAGTTGGAGAAGTTACAAGCAGAGAAAGATGAGCTTGAAAGTAAAGTTAAATGCAGTCGAGAAGTGGAGAGCACAGAGAATGCGTTGGCTGCTGAAATAGAAGTATTGACTTCTAGAGCTAAGCAACTTGAAGAGAAGTTGGAGAAGTTACAAGCAGAGAAAGATGTGCTCGAAAGTGAAGTTGCATGTAACAGAGAAGTGGAGAGCATATTGAGATTTGAACTCAAAGCCATTGCTTGTGATAAAATGGAGCTTGAAAATAAGTTGGAGAAAATGGAGGTTGAGAAAGCTGAGCTGCAGATATCTTTTGACATAATCAGAGATAAATATAAAGAGTCTCAAGTTTGTCTGCAAGAAATTGAGACGAAGTTGGAGGAGATACAAACAGAGATGAAACTGGCTAACGAACTAAAAGCAGAAATGGAATCTCAAATCACCAGCATGGAAGCAGACGCAAAGACTAAATCCGAAAAGATTGAATATTTGGAAAAAGACATGAGAAAGGAGAGGTTTGCCTCTGATGAGCTCAGGAGAAAATGTGAGGCTCTTGAAGAAGAAATCTCTCTCCATCAAGAAAATGCAATGAAGAGAGAAAATATAGAACCAAAGATCAAACAGGTATGTCTCCAATAGCAAACTTTTGCTCTTTGTTCCATCTCAATTTCACTAAAAAATTGATTGTATACTGCAGGAAGACATAGAAACAGCTGCAGGGAAACTGGCAAATTGTCAGAGAACGATAGCTTCATTGGGGAAACAGCTGCAATCTCTTGCAACACTTGAAGATTTCTTGATCGATACAGCGAGCATTCCAGTGGTTACAAATGGTGTAAGCAGCAGCTCAGAGAGTTGGAAAGTTCACAAGAACGAAACTTTCATGGCGAAAAATCATCCAGAATCCATCAAACCAAACAAAGAAACATTTACATCTTTTTCTAATGCTGCTGCTGCTGATTTGGCGTCAGTTTCATCAAACCGAGGGAGTTCTGAGAAGAATCGAAATGGATTTGCTAAAGTATTTACTCGAAGTAAAGATGGTATACATCTAGCGATTTAGCATAATCTTTAACGTAGAAACAATCTGCTAGTGCTAGGTTTAAAGGATCATTTTAACACCTCTTTGTTCTTTTTTCCAGATTTTGAATCCCTTGTAGTTTAAAGATAATCTTTAATGTTATTTCTATTGGTTTCCAATTTTCTTTTTAGGAATGTGATGTCTACGTGAATGTGAAGGTTAGTTTAACTCTTCAGCGATATCATAGATAAATAAATTAATTGTAACAACTCTAGCATCTGAGGTTCTATGGTGTAGTGGTTAGCACTCTGGACTTTGAATCCAGCGACCTGGGTTCGACTCCCGGTAGGACCTTTTTCGTTTTGATTACTTTTTTATTGGTTTCATGATTTCATCCAATTTACATATCCAACGAACAACTTATTAGTTATTGCTCCCTCTCGTTTTCTTTTTGGCATTTTTTCAAAGGATTTTGTGTGTTTTTCTCTTTCGTTTTAGTTGGGAGTTGGGACACTCAATCACTATAAGTTACTACTATTATGTTTGTTAAAGTGGATAATTTGCCTTGAATGTTGCTTGCGAAAAGAACGAGAAGCTTATTGTGCACCCATCAATGGAAGCCTCTGGTTCACGCAGAGGATCTCTAGTCTAGCATCTAAAGAAAACTCCTTCTCATTTTGTATAATTAAATGAAATCATATTAAATGAAATCATATTAAATCAAATCATATTAAATCAAATCATATTAAATCAAATCATATTAAATCAAATCATATTAAATCAAATCATATTAAATCAAATCATATTAAATCAAATCATATTAAATCAAATCATATTTAATCAAATCATATTTAATCAAATCATATTAAATCAATTCATATTTAATCAAATCATATTTAATCAAATCATATTAAATCAAATCATATTAAATCAAATCATATTAAATCAAATCACATTAAATTAAATTACATTAAATCAAATCAGATTAAATCATATTAAATCAGATTAAATCAAATCAAATCAAATATCAACATAATTAATATTTTAGATATATAATTATATTTTGAATACTCATTTAGTTTTAAGTTTGGTTCGTGTTTGACTCCTGCTATTCAGATTCAAAAATATTTTCTCATTTTCGGTTTGATATTATTTTTAAATCGATATTTAATTCGGAGTATTTATCTAGTTCTAGTAGTTGTGTTTTAGTTTTGCAAACTTATAATATTACCATAGATAAAGATGATTAAGAGACCATGACTGAAACCAAAAGCAAAATTTCAAACCACACATGTCAAACTTCGTTAATAGTAAGCAATTAAATCAATCACCAGAATTGTGTAAAAAGAAAAAACAATGGCTTCACATGCTTTATTTATTTTAAATAATTGTATTACAATAGTGTATCTTCAACTTGAATGCATGGAACCAATCATTGCATTATTTTTCAATATTATTTGTAGAATTCGACAACAGAATATGAATAGGCATGACATATGATTTCACATCGAAGAAATCCTGAATCAAATGCCAACTCTTCCAACTGCGAAAGAGATCTCTCTTTACCACCTGAGCATTGTGTTGACATAAACAAGTCCATACCGAACACAACAGAAGAAGAATCACCACTCTTTGGTTCTGTTGGTGCAATCATATCTATAATGATCACTTTTCCTTTTTCCGGTAGACTCTTCCAACAATTTTTCAAAATATTTCTACAATGTTCGTCGCTCCAGTCATGTAGTATCCACTGATAAGAATATTTAAACGATTTATTTTGTCAATAATAAACTTCATTCCACCTTCAAAGATATAACCATTTTATATAAATATATATCCTGCATGCAAGCAAATTTACTTTCATGAAAATGGCATCTCCCTTTGGAACTTCGATAAACATATTTCCGGAAACGTGCTCGATTCCTATATATATATATATATATATATATATATAATCAGTAGAATTATAATATATAGTTTTTAATTAGAAATATATTAAATAGTAGTTATAAATGTACCTGGATAAATAGGAGCATGAGATAAAACCTCAGCTACATCGAAATTAATACCCTTGATATGAGGATACTTGGAAACGATTAGACTTAATACGGTGCCAATTCCTCCTCCTACATCTACCAAAGTGTTAACATTTTCAAATCCTTTATAAACTTCTAGAACCTTTTTCATGACCAAATTAGAAGATTCCGACATTGCCCGGTGAAATATATCTACGAATTGTTTGTCCGAATTGATGTATTCGAAAACTTTCATGCCGTGGGCAGAGCTGAATGCATCTTTTCCATCTAATATCATATCCTTCAGATTGAACCTAAAGAACACAAGAATCTACATGTATTACGATAGCTTTGGTTTTGTAAATTGATAGAGTTGGTTCATGAACGTACCAAGTCGTGAAACAGGGTTGGCTATGGATCAACAAGAACAAAGACGAGAGAGAACCAGAACCGTCAATATCTTTCAAGAAAAACTTGCAGACCGGTTCGGCTGCATAGACCCTCTCGATCTTTTTGCTTCGATCATTCCCTCCGGTTTCATTGATACGACATTTCAAGATCGAGTGACTGGCGAGTAAGCGCAGCATCCGGTCCAGTAACACCGGGGCCTCCGAGTTGGTCGGTTTGGTTGAGAGACTAACCAATATCTGAGACGATGAGAACCACGTGCCATTGTCTGCAGCAGCGAGTGTTTCGATGATGCCAAGCTCCAAAGCGGTTTTGAGAACCATTGGAAAAGCAACAATGGTCAGGATACTCTCAGCATGCAAGCTCACCATTTTCTCGTCGAGTTCTGGCTCGGCTTTGGCCAAAACTTGTTTGGGATAAGTGGTTAAGGGCTCTTGAAGGTGGCTTGACATTATTGTTGTTGGTTGAAAGGTTTAAGAAGATAGTTAATAAAGGTTGAGTTTTTGTTCTGGACTTGTGATTTCTCAACATTCATGCTTAGTGCCATTTTATAGGTTAACATAAATCTGAAAGATATTATACTAGTTGTGTTTTACTTTTGCAAATTTATAATCTATTAGACGAAAATATGTGCTACACACGATCCTATTTTATTTATATTGTAAAAACTAATTTTTAAAATTTTCAGTTTGATCATTTTATAATTTTTTATATAAAACTAGATAATATGTCCACTCTTGTGTGGGTATAACATATTATAAATTTATATCATTATTATATTTGATTAAAATATTATATGTATTATATTACATATTTATTATATAAAAATGAGTTTTATTTGTGTTTTATGTATTTAAAACAATTAAAATTATATATTTCAGTTTGTAATATGCTTATATTTTTGTTTCAGAATCAAATAATAAAATAAACTATATGTGGTACGATTGTATATTAAAAAATATGAATTTTTATATAATACACCTTTTTAACCATTACTTTGGTATGTTTTTGGCTATTTTTTGTAAAAATAAAGTTCATCTTTAAATATTAATTTTTTAATAATTGGATGTTCATTAAAATATGAATAAGTCAATCGACATGTCAAAGTAATAACTAAGATTGAAAAATATAAATTATTCATAATAATTTATCAAATCAAATTAATTATTTGAAACAGCTATAAATCCATAAAACCTAAATATAACTCTAAAATTGAAAACGTACATGATATTTAATATTTCTTATAAACTCACTTTCAGTTTAATATATATGATTTATTTTATTTTTAAAAATAAATTTATGTTTAAAATTATCATGTCACATTTGACTAAACATAATTTCGTAATTTTTGTTAGCTATGTCATTTTATTAATGATATGTAAACATTTTTTCATAACTCAATTTTCTTTTAATCTGTTATAATTTGTTTTAATAATTTGTTTTCATAACTCAATTTTCTTTTAATCTGTTATAATCTGTTTAATAATTTGTTTTTATTTTTCTAATTTTTTTTACATCCAATATTTTAAAATATAAAGTAGATGATTTGCTCATTGTTCGGGTAGGTATAATATACAATTATATTTGATCAAAATATTATTTTTTCAAAACGTATTATTTTAAATCCAATAACATTATAACCATTTGTATCATATAAAATCTCGGTTCTTTCATAAATAATTTGATTTTTTACTTGATTTTTTAAAAAAGGTTCTCAGATAAATCCATTACCATATCACAACCATTGACAGTGAAAATGAGATGTGTTTCTTTGCTACAATAATTAATGTATGTCATCGACAATCAAGTTAAGAACCCAAAAGAGTATTCTGATTCCAATCTTATTCAAAAAATTTGGATAAGAAAAATAAAATAACCAAGAAACAAGAAGAGTTAGGCAAGAGACAGAAATTAGGCAATATGCAGCATAGAAATAGACAATAGGTTAGCTCCATGACTCCATGTCATATTCATTGTACATTTTAAGCTATGTTGTGTTTGCCATGATTATTGTATTGGACTCTCTTAATTCCGTTTTCTACCATTTTTTATAAAAGAGTTAATAAGTTATATAGAACAAAATTTATATAAAATTAGGGAAATATTCAAAACTTTCAAAAAACTATTTGTATTGTAGTCCGCACGAAATTAATTATCGAAAAACACACTCGTAAATGCCACCTCAAGCCGACACCAGCTGATATCTACAATGCTAAATCTGACAGATTAGTTTACTGTTCATCATAGGCGATATCTGAAAAGGTATCGCTGACATAAGCATTTAATGGAGGATTTTAATTAGATACAAAAATATATATTGAAGGTGTATGTATAGGTTATAAGCGAACTTATCGAAGTATATAAATCTTTATCTATAGAAAAATAAACGCCATTGTTAACACATGTAAGAACGATTAAGAAAATCTGAAATAGGCAGCAAGAAGAATATCAAGATCTACGATAGATTGCATATCGGTACGCTGTTTGATGAAATATTAAACACATATTGGAGAGAAATCTAAATGTTCTCATTAAAAGTATTTTTAGTTTTCAAAAATGTTCTCATTAAAAGCATTTATGTCGAGTTGAATATTCTCTGCTTTGAATTTCTGATCTTTTTTTATAGTTTCTTTTTGTTTTGAATCTTGTTTTGCATATTAAAAATGATTGCTTTTCTGCATATTTGCACAGTAGTGATGATGTTGATCTTATCAAAGTTGTATCCGTTACTAATGTCCTGTAACGGAATTTTTTTTTGTTTTTGTATAATAATGTAAGATACAAGAATGGTTCGCCTTGTAAATCTCTTACGCGGTGTTTGGGAGAGAGGTAAGGATGGTGCTCGGTCTTTTAAGAGTGATTCAGGAGCCATAAACTATGGTTTAAAGCTCCAAAAAAATAAAACCTACTCGTCTCTGGTGGTTACAGTCACACGACGTTATAAAGTAGATAACTATACACCATTAGTTTTAACATATAAAACTCCAGAATGGTTGCTGGTGTGTAGTTGATATATCAAATGATGAGGATATGAAAAGTTTTATATCAGAAAAACTCCAGGCAGAAGAAGTGACTTTGTGTGTGACTATGGGACTATATCAAGTACAGAGGTACAAATTCTTCAAAAGAGATAAATTTTTTGGTGGTACGAAATCAAACGTGAATACAACCGCTTTACATCAGTTGGAAAAATCTTTGTATGAACAAACAATCGATTACCGCGGTAAAAAAATATTTATTTTATATACACTATATTACCGGTTACCCAAAGCGATTTAACGTACGAATGTTTTGTGTTTAGATTTAATGGTAGGAGGAATAATACATGCAAGCCAAAAGGTTTAGGAAGAATTATACACACCGGAGCAGATGGTTGTGATAACCAAAATCCATAACCTTTTAAGCGGAAAAGTAAAAGGAAATGATATCATACATCCTGTCGCAGATAACCAATCATCCTCTAGCTCATCTAGTGAATTCTGCAACATGGATGATATCCTAGCAGATGGTAATGATGAAATCATTCGTTTGGATGAAGATGATAGTAATACATCAGAAGGTATGAATATCATAGTTGCTAACAATGACGATGAAGGTCAGAACTCTCAAAATTTGCATTCCCTCGGTAACTCATTATATTATCTCGAACATAATGATATGAAATGTTAAGTCTGATAATTTGCATTTCATTGATTTGAATACATGTTTTTATTGTAGCTGAAGTTAGTCATGTCAGAATCAGTTCGACCGTAGAACCCCAAGCAATAATTCCAGCAACTACAATCGATAAAGGGAAAGGGAAAGTTTTTCAAGAGTATTTCAATTTGGAAATAGGACAATCAAGTGGTCAGAACAATTTCCCGGTAGAAGACACCGACCGAGTGGATGATTCCGCTTCTGAAGGTGTGTATCATAAAATTAATTTTATTAAAGTTAAATAATGTTGCAAATAATTACATAATATTCCATAATATCATCTATAACGGATAATATTGGGGTTATCTTGGTACTACTCATAGTTTTTTGTAAAAGGTAAGTTAGTCGTTTGTATTAAACGTTAACGGAAAATAATTGTTTTCGGAAATAAACGGATCGTTACATAGTGAATTGTTAACTGTAACAACATTCAGTAACGGGTATTGATTTTGTTATGTGTACAGGTGATTGTTTTCAGAACCCTGCGGGTGATGTCTATGTTGGAATGATATTCCACGATCAAGATGCATTCAAAAAGCATATGGCTTTATATGCGATAAACCAGAAATTTCATTACCGTACCACACGATCTAATCCACAGAGGATATCACTTCAATGCAATGGCCAAGGATGTCCATGGCATTTCTATGCAACAAAGGTAGCTAGTTGTGGTTGGTTCTAGGTTAAAAAAACTAAATTTGATCACATGTGTACAGTGGATGAAAGAGGTCGATACCAACGTTTACCAACAACATCAATGATTGGGGAAATACTCAGATCAAGGTTTAATGGTCGTAGTGCAGTACTACGACCAAATGAGGTTCAGTAGTCAATATCATACTGGAAAGCGTGGAGGTATATGGAACTTGCCTCCGAGCTTTCTACAGGATTGAACCAGAACTCATACCTCTTACTACCTTCTTATCTATAGGAGTTGGTGAACTCCAATCCAGGATCCATTGTCGGATTGGAAACATCTTATGACGAGGGGTCCGGACAAAGGTTTAAGTATCTTTTCTTCGCTTTTGGAGCAAGCGTAGCTGGATATACATATATGCGAAAGGTAATAATAATTGATGGAACACATCTAAAGGATAAGTATGCAGGTTGTTTACTCACTGCAAGTGCACAAGACACAAACTATCATATCTTTCCAGAAACTATTGTTAGTGGTGTCAGATGAAGAGGAAACCGTATTAGTGTCAGATCGCCATAAATCAATCTACGCTAAATTAAATAAGGTAGCCACATTTGTATGTGTAATTAACATTGATATCAGGCGCATATATCAATTATCCGGTATAAACTCAATTAGCATAAAATACAGCCGAATATCAGAAATATATGAACATTTGTGAATAATGTACGTGACATATATATCTGTGCATCATTTTTTTAAATTATTGTAGGAATTTCTAGTTTGAAATATGTTGCTGAATTGTTGACAATTTTATAGGCGTACCATAAAACAAAGCATTGCGCTTGTGTGCTGCATCTACAACGCAACATACAGACAATATTTAAGAAGAAACACCTAGCATACCTTGTATCTAGGACAGCACGAGCTTAAAGTTTGCCGGAGTTTTACTTCCACTTCAATGAGATTAAGAAAACCGACATTACATGTGCTAGATATCTAATGGATATTGGACTAGAGCACTAGGAAAGATCTCACTTTACTGGTCTGCGATACAACATAATGATAAGCAATGTCGCAGAATCCTTGAATGCAGTTCTGAGTGAAACACGTGGTTTCCCGATAATACCTCTAATTGAGTATATAAGGTCAACACTTACACGCTGGTTTAGTAAGAGGTAAGAAAGGTCATCATCTATTACCAGCCTAGTTACTACAAAAATTGAAGAAATAATTGGAAAACATTTTGAGGTATCAACAGGATTCAAGTTATATCGAATTAATATAAATGAATTTGAGATACGTACAAAACTCGGTGGTTCGTATCACGTGGATCTTTTGGAAAAAATATGTGTTTGTTGTGAGTTCCAGATTTTGAAGATTCCTTGCCCTCATGCAATTGCTGCTGGTGTGCATGCGAAGATAAAGGTTTATACACTTGTGTGTATCAAGTTAACCTCAGATTTTTGGAAAATGGCATATAACAACAGTGTGTATCCAGTGCCTGTACTGATAAGCACACCATGTGTGAATGACCCTCTCATGAATATCAACTTGCTTCCACCATTAACAAGGTGCCCCATGTACGACCACGCAAACAAAGGATATTCTCAAGAGGAGTATTTCGAGTAAGTATTACATGCTACATTTAATCTTATCGGATATCAAACTGTATAACATGAACAGATGGAATCACGTATATATCACAATGTTTATACGATATGTACTTTGTACTTTTAGGCAGGAGTTAGAAGACGGCTAACGATATGTGGAAGTTGCGGTGGCTTCGGTCATAACCGAGCCACATGCAAAATGCCTATCTAAAGTGACTAAGGGAATGGAAGAGCAAATGGGCATAAGTTATAAGTATTTTGTGATCGGTTGTTAATGTGTTATTTTCCTCTTGTTTTATATTAACTTAAAACGCAACTTGTTAGCCGTAATATCTTTTGTAATGTACTTGACAAATAAATAATGAATGCACTTCCATTACTAAAATATAAACTCTAAACATCTTCGATTAACACAAATTTCATTGCAACATCAACTACATGAAACTAGTGGTACATGTAACAACTCTTGTACCATACTACTTAGAAATATTTGATAGGTTTTGGAAACATGAAAAAAAGATTCGAAAATGAGAACTTATACATAACAATACTATTTGTAACGACTACAACATACCATATCCGGGTACATACCTAAGTAGCAAACACACAAACCGAAACTGAGATCCAAATAGTTTTACACCCAATGTGGAGAAAACAGTAAAAAGAGTCAAGAAATGTGAAAACAGAGATACAACAAGTTAAATTTAAGAAATTTCAATGCTGTCGACAAACTACTCGAAGAACATAACAATAACTTTTTGGGATTCAGATGATATGTAATCAGGTTTGATGTTTTTACATGCTTCAAATCCACTAATGGAATGAGCTTGCATCAAAAGACGAGACGTGACTGCTGAGTCCACATATATACCGTTCTGAGGAATGCCTTTAGGTATGACAATAGCATATGCCTTAGTCTGTGACAGCATATTTTTGAAAGGAGTCCTCTTTTAAAGGTAAGGAATCATCTGAGCTATTGGGCTAATATCTTTCTTACCGAACTATCAGAACGGAAAGAGATATTACAGTCAAGAACGTACACCGTGTTGACAGACGAGTCAACACAAACACCGACCCAATGTTGTTTATCAAGGTTGAATGGAAAATACAACCTTGGGAGAGCATTTGTATTGCTCTCCAACCTGAAATATACGAAAATGTCATTATCAAACATATAACGTGCCCTATCTTTGGCAGCAACATGGGCAAACTTGGAATGGTGTTTCATAAAAAGCGACAAAAGTTGGTGTCAAGTAATAACAAACTCTGTCCTGCACTTTGTTCTCTGTTGTACATAAGCTGTAACAAATGCATTAAAGCATCAAACATCTATAGCAAATGCAAAAAAAAGGTTAGATGAAATAGGCTAACAAGCTTTTTCAATCACATATTGTGATAATACTTACTTTACGAGACATTAGTTTCATTTTCTCAGCTATGTCAACAACATCTCTGTCGGTAACTGTGATGCCTTTGGGCAGATAAATGGAACCACAGAAAAAAAAATAACCAGTTATCATTTCAAATTATGTCCAATACATTAGTTTAATAGTAACATTCATAAATCAGGTATTAAAATGGTATCCACAATTGAATAGATTGTTAGTTATTTTATAAAATTTCAGATAAACTTACAGTTTCTTCTTGAGTAAAGTATGAAGCTTGACAAATTTTATTGCATAGTCGAGGTAAGGATCATATACATGAAGGATTGGCTGAGGATCTTGTGGCACTACAATCAGACGCTTGTCGTATTGAAAGTCCTTGAGGACATTCGGGGCTTTCCTCTGCCTTTTGCTCTTGCGAAGCTCCTAGTCCTCATCAATTGTGGTATCTTCTTCTTTGTCATTTTCCTTCTCTTCTTCGTTATCCCCAGCATCATCAGCATTAGATGCATGTGGATTATCCACTAAGGTATCAATATTGTCGGCTTTGTTTACCTCTTCCTGGGTAAGTCCAAGAGAGAACGACGGCATGGTAGATCGAAAAGCCGCATCATCGATATGAGTAGGCTCAGAAGACTGTTACATATTATTAGTTACAACAAAAACAATAATTAACCTTTTAATAATAATAAAAAATATCAACACTTGTAGAACATACCAACACATTTTGTTCTTGAATTCTAGATATTTCCTCTGTAGGTAAATTATCAGTTACAGATTTGGCTGCATTCACCACATGGACATCATCAACATTTTTCAGTTCTTCACCATTGTCACCATTGACCTATAAGTCGAAAAACAAACATTGTTAAAAATATATATTGGTAATAATTAACATATTCATAACTCTTAGAAATGTAAGTAATCAAGCATACATAATAAATGAGGAGTGCATCACAATTATGCATAAATAGTATAACTCATAGAATAACGTAACTGTATCCATGAATAAAGCATTAAAAATATATTAGACTAACCTTGTTCAATCCGTCTTGATTAAGGGAACCGAGAACTGCATTAATTGCATCCGATGCATCAGACGCCACTCCCGTTATATCAATAAAGGGATCTTTAGCAGATGTTCCGTCTCCCAGACAGGGAACATTTCACATTCCCAGAATATCAGTGACATTAGCCATAAATGATTGCTAGGTTGTATGAGTATTGGCTGATGAAGATTTACTAATAACCTGACGAATGAAATTAAGAGCCACGTCCTCCATCTCGGTAATCTTTTGATCAATAAACATCTCAACAGATTCTTAAAGTTTTGTAATTGAAGCGTCTAACTTCTTGAAATTAGACATAGATTTGTTGAGCTTCGTATCAATGGCAGTAAAATGGTCACACAATTTTGAAGTCACAAAATCAGCAACAATATGTGGATCATTCGAAGTACGAGATGACGCCTTAGATGAAGAATACGGATGAGCAGATTCAAATACATTAACTCTCTCCTTCCGCTTATCCTTCTTGTCTTTCTTTTCCATATCCTTCTTCTCCATTTCTTCACTCCGCAACTTATTCAACTCATCCTGTGTTGTCCCTCCTAAGAACATAGATTTCTCAAATTGAAAATTATTTGATATCAACTTCACCATGTTATTGACCTTCTCATCGTCCTCATCGTCGTACCACACCAGATCATCCTCCGTTATTGTCATACCCTCATCATCAGGTATAATAGTAAACACTTCAACCTACAAACAATAAAATATCATAAGAATCTGAGTAGCATATCATAACATCTATACCCAAGTAAATACCAAAAAACTTTGTATGATAAAACAACAAAAATAATAGAGAATTTTAAGAAATATCGGAAAATATTATGAAGATTCAATATTATAGGTTAACACAGAAAATCTATTGTAGTTGTTAAGAAAAGGTATATCAGTTAAGACATGAAAGATTATATCGTTAGTATACGAGTTAGCATGAACATCTCATATCTGAAAGTATAACAACTACATGTCTCAGAACCTGTCATATGGAAAACTCCGTGTAAACCAATTTGTTAACCGAAATTTTGTTTAATAACCGATACTGAAAACTTAATTCCCAAATGAATTACGGGGGTATACAAACTTGTGTTACAGGAATTATGATATACAAAAAAATAAGAGAGGATGTCGAAAAATTACCTGACATTCCTCATCCAGCAACCTCGCATGTCCAGGACTAAGACCAATTTTCTTGTTTTTGGAGGATGATGAATCCTCAAACGTTCTGTCACCTTGTTCCTCGTTATCATCTTCGATATCAGACGATGACGAAGATTCATTGATTTGCTCTATATCTATAATTGATGGAACTGCTTCAACCATAAGCAGTTGAATAGATTGGACAAAATCTTGAACAACAATTGATGTCTGGGATAAAGCAAGAACATCCATTTTCTTAACACTAGAAACAACCAAATCAAATGCAGCCTTTCCCCATGGATAACTAAAAAAGGAATTTAAATCTCGAATCAATTCCACATGGTTTTTTGTCAATTTTGGGGATGTGAGAAGTAGGGACCAACACCGATGCTGTGAAAGCAAGACAAGCAAATTTGATCATTTTTTCTTTATCGGCTACGGTTCTCTTTTTTAGCATCTTTATCGCAAGATCAACGGAGCATGATTGCATGTTGCCGAAGAGAGTAGGCCAGTACGGCTTTTCTTTAATGGGATGCTTCTTCTTACCCTTGGGAGTACTTGGAAATTTACCACAAAGAAAGCCGGTTATGATCCTAAACTCTTTTAGCGAGAATCTAATTGGTTTATCCCCAAACAGAAACCATAGCTCATGTGGTTTTGCAGTTTTAAGTTGCCGAGTAATCATGAAATGACCAAAACTTCCAGAATATGATGGTTTCTTGTTGGAAGCAATAACTTTTCCGAACATGAAATTCATGAAAAACTTGACTTCACCCTCTTCTAGACCATTGAAAATAGAAAAAATCCTTTTCGTCTTGTGATATGAGTTCACACGCTCGCCGGATGGTTCTTCTCCGGCAACAAACATCCTCTCCGGCAGCGGAAGGATTGAATCATGTACATGCAAGAACAAATAGATTCATGCATCAAAAAAATCTTAGAGATTTGTAAGAGAAAATTTTAGAAATGAAATGTAACGGCTACCATTTCGACATCTTCCATAGTTTGAAGAGTGTGAGCAAACACTGTTCAAATAAATAGTGTAAGAGATGAACAGGGAGGGTTTTTATCCTACAAAAATACGGTTACAGAATTAGGAAAATACGAGATTTAAGGAATCGTCACAACGGTTAAGAAATGGTTGCGAAATCGATGAACTTACCGAGTTATCAATGAGTCGTACTGTTCACATGAACTGTAATAGTTGCAGAGAAATCTCAGATTTACCAGAAAAATGGTCGGTAACAGAACAGTACAAGCGAGTAGTCAGAAATCACCGTTTGAAAAAACAAAACATAAGATTTTCCGGGTAGATAGAAAAAGTGAAAAAAACGAAGAAATCCGGTTTTCGAAACATATTGACGAAAAGCTTCCCTTCATTTTCTCTCATTATTAAAGCATGAAAATTCATTCTGACAGAAATCTGAAAAACGTCGGACATTTTTATTTTGCGAATCAAGGTTAGAAGTTTAGGTTAATATGAGTAATATCGATTTAATATTATTTGTACAGTACGCAAATAATATTTTGTATAGATTGTAAATTAGATGGTTATTTTGGTTCATCTAGTGTAATTACTCTTTATAAAATTATATGCATTATTCATCTTAAGTAGTTTGGAGACAACCTAACTCAACATGTGTCCTCTTGAGTTTTAAATCAAACTGTTTTTGCTAAAGTGTTGAGATTTTTTTGCTCGGAAAATACAAATATTGGATCATCAAGATAAGAAAAAAAAGATTTTACACAAATGACATAGATTTTGATCTAGTGATATAGTTAACATTCTTTCGAATGAGAGAGAAGTTGTGTGCTATTAGGTTCATCTTACATATGTTGAATTCTTTTTTTGGATCAAATCTATAGGTTAAGAACTTTTTATAGTTTTTTAAAATATCTATAAATATAAGAAAATTGTTTCAATCTAGTTTCTTTTCTCTCTTTTTTTATTTTTATTTTCTTCCAAAACAACTTTTCTTTCTTTTTTTCGATTTTCCGAATTTTTTTCAAACAAAAATATTGAGAGATTGATGAGATCAATTTAGATCGAATGAAATAATTATTAAAAAATACTTAAAAGATTATTAATATACATTAATATTTTATATTATAAAATTTATTATTTATTTAAATGTATTATTTCAGTATTAATATAAGAAATTAGATTTTTTTTAAAAAAATTATTTAACTTAATGTCTTTTGTAACTTTATTTTATGAGAATTTAATAATAATTATTTTTATAAATTTTTCTGTTATTATTCTCATCAATTTCCTTCATATCAAAGCATTTGAATCTCTTTTTTTAATTTGATGTTTTAATTCTATCTTTCTATTTCTATCTTTCTATCTTTTTCTATTATATAATTTAATATTTTAATTCTCTTATTATGAATTTTGTCTTTCATAGTGTTTCATTTTTAATTGGTCCAAAGTATTGTATTTTTATATCTATAATAAAAAAAAGTTGTATTATTAACTTTGTTTGGTACTAAAATTGTGAATATTTTTTATTTTACCTTTTTATTTATTTTTCTATGTCATTTGTTTTTTTATTATGTCTCACTTATCATTTTTATTAGAATTTGGTTTCAGAAAACATCTTATTTTTTGAAGAAAACTTTAGCTAATGGATTAGCAATGTATTTGGGTAATTTGTCGTTTTATATATTATTAACTCTATAATAATGGTGGTTTGGCCCTTTTAAATTGTTAGGATGTCAAAAACTGATATACTGGTTTATATTAATTTATAAAGGAATTAGTAAACACTAATTTTATTTATTACATATATGTTTTGTAATTATTTTTAAAAATACATTTAAATAATATATTTATTAGAGTTTAATTTTGACTCATACCTTAAAATAGTATATTTTTAAGTTTTTATTCCAAATTTAGTACTCTAAACTTAAAATTACAAAAATAGTACAAATAATCTTTTGAAAATACATATTTACCATAAATAAATTTTAAATATACTTACAATATTATATTTGGATTCATTTTTTTCTAGTTTAAAATTTATTTTTTTATGAAAAAGAAGTTTTAAGATATTTTAATATTAAATTTGTGCTATTTTTGGAAATTTAAACTAATGATGCTATATTTATAACAAAAACTTAAAATAGTGTTACTTTTGTCAATTGTCCTTTAGTTTTAGATAATATTTTTAAAATCCATAAAACACTACATATAATCTTTACATGATGGGCATAAACTTAATTCTAAATATACAATGTTATTTCTTGACAAACTGAATAATTATAAAAAGTTATCAGAAATAAAAAAAAATAGTTAAATTTATATAAAATTTAAATAGTTTTTGATAAATAAAACTGCAAACTTTTGTATATTCGATTATTTTGGATGTTTTAGTTATTTTAATATAAAAATAATTGATATATTTGGATTTATAATTTTAATTTTAATTAACTAAATTATATTAAATATAATATAATTAATATTTTAGATATATAACTATGTTTTGAATATTTTCATACTCATTTAATTTTGAGTTTGGTTTATGTGTGGCTCCAATTATTCGGGTATAAAAGTATAAGATTCATTCATATCTTTTTAAATAGGTTTTTTGGTTTTGAGTATTTGTCCAGCTCTACTAGTTGTGCTTTACTTTTGCAAATCTATACTCTTCATATATTTAAGCATAATTAAGAGACAATGTCTTAATCACAAACCTAATGCAAAATTTCAAAACTAATACATGTCACTAAACACTTAAATCAATCACCAGAATCGTGTAAAAACAAAACAGTGGTTCCACATCTTTATTTATTTTAATATTTGTATTACAATAGTGTATCTTCAACTTGAATGCATGGAACCAATCATTACATTATTTTTCAATATTATTTGTAGAATTCGACAACAGAATATGAATAGGCATGACATATGATTTCACATCGACGAAATCCTGAATCAAATGCCAACTCTTCCAACTGCGAAAGAGATCTCTCTTTACCACCTGAGCATTGTGTTAACACCAACAAGTCCATACCGAACACAACAGAAGAAGAATCACCACTCTTTGGTTCTGTTGGTGCAGTCATTTCAACAATGATCACTTTTCCTTTTTCTGGAAGACTCTTCCAACAGTTTTTCAAAATATTTATACAATCGGTGTCGGTCCAATCATGTAGTATCCACTGTTAATATTTAACCAAATTATTTTGTCAATAATAAACTTAATTCCACCTTTAAAAATATAACCATTATAAATATATATATCCTGCATGCAAGCAAACTTACTTTCATGAAAATGGCATCTCCCTTTGGAACTTCGATAAACATATTTCCGGAAACGTGCTCGATTCCTATATATATATATATATATAATCAGTAGAATTATAATATATAGTTTTTAATTAGAAATATATTAAATAGTAGTTATAAATGTACCTGGATAAATAGGAGCATGAGATAAAACCTCAGCTACATCGAAATTAATACCCTTGATATGAGGATACTTGGAAGTGATTAGGCTTAATATTGTCCCAATTCCTCCTCCTACATCTACCAAAGTGTTAACATTTTCAAATCCTCTATAAACTTCTAGAACCTTTTTCATGACCATAGTAGAAGATTCCGACATTGCCCGGTGAAATATATCTCCGAATTGTTTGTCCGAATTGATGTATTCGAAAAGTTTCATGCCGTGGGCAGAGCTGAATGCATCTTTTCCCTCTAATATCATATCCTTCAGATTGAACCTAAAGAACACAAGAATCTACATGTATTACGATAGCTTTGGTTTTGTAAATCGAGATAGTTGGTTCATGTACGTACCAAGTCTTGAAGAGGACTTGGTGATGGATCAACAAGAACAAAGACGAGAGAGAACCAGAACCGTCAATATCTTTCAAGAAAAGCTTGCAAACCGGTTCGGCTGCATAGACCCTCTCGATCTTTCCGGTTTCATTGATACGGCATTTCAAGATCGAGTGACTGGCGAGTAAGCGCAGCATCCGGTCCAGTAACACTGGGGCCTCCGGGTTGGTCGGTTTGGTTGGGAGAGTAACCGATATCTGAGACGATGAGAGCCACGTGCCATTGTCTGCAGCAGCGAGTGTTTCGATGATGCCAAGCTCCAAAGCGGCTCTGAGAACCATTGGGAAAGCAATATTGGTCACGATACTTTCCGCATGCAAGCTCACCATTTTCTCGTCGAGTTCTGGTTCATCTTTGGCTAAGACCTGTTTAGGGTAAATGGGTAAGGGCTCTTGAAGGTGGTTTGACATTATTGTTGTTGGTTGAAAGGTTTAAGAAGATAGTTGGTTTAGTTTTTGTTGGGGACTTGTGGTTTCAACATTCATGCTTAGTGCCATTTTATAGGTAAACATAAATCTGAAAGTTTAAAAAAAAAAAAATTGATGATTGAATTTTTGTAAAAATCTTTCAGGTATTAAGTATTAACAGGCCCCGTGGATTCAATACGTCACGTGAATCACGATATCACGTTTTTATTTCATAGTCGGCAACTACTACTCTTAATTAGCAAATTTGATGGAAAAATTGAAAAATCACATGGTATGCGGATGCAAATAAAATAATCAAAAATGATAAAATGTAAAAAAAACGAACTTTTATGTATATTTAATATTAAAACCGTTATAAATTAATATCTATAAGAAAACATATTGGAATATTTTTTTAAATCAAAAAGAATATATGAGCATTTGCTCCAACAAACGATACAAACATTTCACAGCATGATGGATATAAACCAGTATTTTAAGGATCAAGACCTGACTAGATGAACATATAATCTTTACAAAAGCAGAAACCTAATTCTGAAAATGTTATATGAACTGTTTTTTTTGCACAAACTGAATAATTATAATCTGTCAAATCTCAGCAGATTAATTCACTAATTTATGTTCATTCATCATTCATATCCCAATTAAACGATTTAGCATTTCACCCGGAGAAGGAAGGAATCATATAATAATACTAAATTACTAACTAACCATAATCAACCCTATGGTTGTTGAGAAGTTACCTTCTCAGATTCTATGTTTTGAGACTTTGTAGTGTCGAACTTAGAATAGCTTACTCTGAAATGAAATATTTTTGAAGAATGTGTGTTTTAAGAGTGTTTTACCGAGAGTGATTGAATGCAGAAATAAGTAAAAGACACACGGATTTACGAGTTCGGTTCCTCAACGAGGAACCTATGTCTGGCTGGAGAGTTTTTCCGGAGAAATTCACTAAGAACTTGCTCTAAACTTGAGCCTTAACCCTTTACAACACTCACTTCTCACTCTCTCTGTTTTTGTCAAGAACAGCCACACAAACATAAACTTTCTTTCGATGCTCTTTATATCACAGAACAGAGCATCGATAGTTTCAATGGTTGACTTAGTTTTTACCTAAGTAAAAAACATAAGAGAAATCAGTTTTGCAGGGCTGCTTGGCGTGATAAACCTTCTGCAACAATGTGTGAACTGATTCCGAGAAATAACGAAAGTTTTCTTGTCTGTACTTTCGTTGTTTCTCTTTCCTGTTCTTCTTCCTTCTTAAGACATGAGAAGCTTCTGGTTGTAACCAAGTCTTTAACCGACTTCTTCTTGTATTCGTCATAAGTAGAAACCCTCTGCTTGTAAACCAGGCTTCTATTACTTTGTTGTTGTGTTACTCCAACAAGTCATGACGCATCTGTTATAAAAACTTTATCAAGAATTCAAACTAAACTCCACAAAACTTCACCTTAGTATGAATTTCTTGAGATCTTGGGTTCTGTTTCTTAGTTTTTTCTTTGGATATTCCCCTACTCCCCGGATTCCACCTTATGTTTCTTTAAGGTGCACATACCCTTAGCAACTCCAAAGCCTTTTAAAGCTTGCTTATGGGTACCTGTTTTTGTAAGGATATCTGTAGGATTTCACTGAGTTGAGATCTTTGAGATCTTAACTTCACCTTCTTCTATCCTTTCCCTTATAAAATGCAGACGCACATCTATATGATTCGTCCTCTCATGGTAAACAGAATTTTTTGAGAGGGAAATTGCACTTTGTGAGTCACTTAGAATCTCCACTTGATTCTGAATAAAACCGAGTTCATTTGCAAGACCTTTTAGCCACATTCCATCCTTAACAACTTCTGTCATTGCCATGTACTCTGATTATGTGGTGGATAGAGCAACAACCTTTTGAAGTCTTGACTTCCAACTGACAGTATTTCCACCTACTGTGAATACAAAACCGGTTACCGATATTCTTTTATCCAAGTCTACAGCATAGTCAGCATCACAATACCCTTTAATCTATAAATCAGCTTCTCTTCTGTAGCATAATCTGAGCTTCAGAGTTCCCTTAATATACCGCAATACCCACTTGACTGCAGTCTAGTGATCTTTAGTTGGTTTGCTCATAAACCGACTGATTACACATAAGGGATGAGCTAGATCAGGCCTGCTGCCAATCATGGAATACATAATGCTCCCAACAGCATTGGAATATGGTATAGATTCCATGTATTCAGCCTGAGACATGAGTTCTTTTTCCTCTGCAGCTTTCAATCTGAAATGAATTCCAAGAGGAGTTTGAACCTCTTTTGCATCATTCATTCTGTACATTTGCAAAACCTTTCTCAGATAGTCTTCCTGAGATATTTCAAGGATACCCTTATTTCTGTCCCTTCTGATTTCCATGCCTAGAATCTTTATTGCTTCACATAGATCCTTAATATCAAATTCTGCACTTAACAGTTCCTTCAGTTTCTGAATTCTTTCTTTCTCTTTAGCTGCAATTAACATGTCGTCAACATAAAGCAGCAAATAGATGTAAGAATCATTATCCAATCTTTGATAGTAGATGCAACTGTCAAAACTGCTTCTTTTGTAACCAGAATCCAACATAAACTTGTTGAATCTTTGGTTCCACTACCTGGGTGCTTGTTTAAGTCCATAAAGAGACTTCTTGAGTAGACACACCTCATCATTTGTCTCAGTCTTGACTTGATATCCCTCAGGTTGATCCATGAGAATGTGTTCATCTAGATTGCCATGTAAGAATGCAGTTTTCACGTCTAACTGCTCTAGTTCTAGATAAAGGGTTACCACATAGGATAAAATCATTCTGATTGAGATGTGTTTGACAACTGGGGAGAATATCTCCTGATAATCTACTCCCTCTTTCTGAAGATATCTTTTAGCCACTAATCTAGCTTTGAATCTTGGCAGTTCTGCACCCTCTATTCCAGTTTTTCTTTTGTATACCCACTTGCAACCTATCACCTTACAATTCTTTGGTCTTTTTACCAGTGTGAAGGTCTGATTCTTGTGTAAAGACTGCATCTCCTCATCCATAGCTTCTTTCCATTTACTCCAGTGTTTATCTCTTCTGGCCTCTTCATAGCAACCTGGTTCTGGAAAATCACCGTCCTCACTAACCATCAAAGCAAAACGAGTCAGATTATCTTCTTCATATTCTGCCAGGTTTGAATCATCATATCTAGCAGGCTTTTTCATTATTCTTCTTTCCCTATCTTTTGCAAGAAGATAGTTTATTAACTCCTGTCTATTCTGATGATCTTCTGATTCAGAGTTCTCTGGTATTTCCCTTTCAGGTGAGTTGTGTTGTGATCCTTCTACTTGATCATCATTTTCTTCACTTGCAGTTTTGCAATTTCCAACAGAAATTTCATATGTAAAAGGAAAGACTGAATCTGTTACCTCTTTTGGAGTTTCAAAGTCTTGAGTTATATGCTTAAACATCTTTTCTTCATGAAATACTACGTCTCTGGATATTACACACTTCTTCTCTTCAAGGAGCCAGAACTTGTAGCCTTTTACCCCATTTGGATAGCCAATGAATACACCTTTCATTGCTCTTGGGTTAAGTTTTCCTTGATTACTGTGAATATACCCAATTGATCCAAAGACTCTTAGTTCCTCAAGCTTTGGTCTGATTCCTGTCCACATCTCCTCTAGTATATTGAATTCAAGTGTTGCAGATGGCGATCTGTTGATTTGATGTACATTTGTTGTTGCAGCTTCTGCCCAGAAGCTCTTAGGCAATCCTGATTCACTTAGAAGGCATCTCACTTTGTCAAGGATGGTTCGATTCATCCTTTCTGTAGTGCCATTCTGCTGAGGTGTGTAAACACACGTTTTATGTCTGGTGATTCCTTCTTCCCTACAGTAATCATCGAACTCTTTGTTGCAGAATTCCATACCATTATCTGTTCTGAAGATTTTAATCTTTCTTTCCAGCTGATTCTCTGTAAGTTTCTTCCATTCCACGAAGGTTGTAAAGACCTCATCTTTTCTTTTCAGAAAATATATCCATGTCTTCCTTGTATGATCATCTATGAAGGAGACAAAGTACTAACATCTCCCAAGGGATTGAGGCACATTTGGAGATCCCCAGAGGTTTGAGTGAATGTAATCAAGCCTTTCTTTTGTGGTATGTTTCCCTGTTCCAAAACTCACGCAGTGAGATTTCCCATAAACACAATCCTCACAAAAGTCTATTTCTGTGATCTTCTTACTATCCAGATATCCTCTTTTGAGCAAGACATTCATTCCTTTTTGGCTAAGATGTCCAAGCCTCCTGTGCCATAGCTTGGTTTCATCTTTGGAGCCAACTGAGATATTCACTTCCCCTGTTAGAACTTGTCCCTTTAAGATGTACAATGTTCTTGTTTTTTCCCCATTGATTAATGTTCTGCAGCCTCTATTGATCTTCATAATTCTATCTCTGGACTGAAACCAACATCCCTGGTTCTCAAGTGTCCCTAATGAGATTAAGTTCTTTGACATCTCCGGCACATACCTCACATTAGTTAGAAGTATTGTAGTATTACCCTCATTCTTGATTCTAATACTACCAATACCTTTCATAACCGAGTATGTGTCATTGGCCATCCTTACTTTCCCATAATCTGTTTCTTTCAGCTCTACGGACCAATCTCTTCTGTATGTCATGTGGAATGAACACCCAGTGTCCATTATCCACTTGTTCTTCAGTTCATCTTCTATGATCAAGAGAGCTTCTGAAACCATCAGTGCAGCTGCGTCATAAACCTCACCAGTAACATTCGATGATTCTCCTCTTTCTAACCCGTCTCTGGACATCTGATTATTCCTCTCTTTCCACTGTGAACACTGTTTTTTAAGATGTCCTTCTTTGCCACAAATCCAGCAGGTCCTTTTTGTTCTTGATTTAGATCTTCCCTTCCCTTTATTCTTCTCACTGGATTTATTCCTTTTTGCAGGCCTTCCTCTTTCTTGTACAAACAATCCCTCTGAGCTGTTTCTCTGAAGTTTTCCACTTTCTCCCAGCTCAAGATCCTTAGACCTTACTGCCATGACCACTTCATCCAGGGAGATTGTTGTCTTCCCATACTTTAAAGTGTCTTTGAGTAGATTGTATGCCTTTGGCAGTGACATGAGTATGATTATTGCTTGGTCTTCATCCGAGACAAACACTTTCACATGCTCAAGATCAGTGATCATCCTCAGAAAATCATTAATATTTTCTTCCATCGACATACTTTCATTCATCTTATAACTATATAACTTCTGCTTAAGATATATACGATTTGGTAAAGATTTTGCCATGAAAAGTTTATCGAGTACCTTGATCATTGAGGCAACTATCCTTTCCTTGATAATCTTCCTAAGAACATTATCACCAACACTCAGAATAATGGTCGATCTCACCTTCCTTCTTTTCTCAGAGAGAGATTTTTCTTGGGTAACTTCTTCTTGAGTTTGGACTGTTTCTGCAATCATTTCCTCTCCAGTGTTGCTTGCTGTAGCTTCACTTTCAGGGACATCAAACTCATCCATTCCTTCTGCTAAACCCAAGAACTCAATATGAGCTAACATCTTTTCTTTCCACAACATATAGTCTCCTTTTCCATCAAATTTTTCCACCTCTATTCTTGCTGAAGACATCTTTCTTCTTTGTCTTCCTTAAGCGAGAAATTTTTTTCAGAGATAACTGATGGCTTTGATACCAGTTGTCTTCATGAAAGATGCAGGGTATACAAGAAGTAAGTTTGACAGCTGCATCTATTTTCAAAAGCTTAAAGATGACTCTCACATATACCTATTACTCTACGTTGATGACATGCTCATAGCTGCCAAAAATAAAGAGAAGATCAAAGAACTCAAGGACTTATTGAAGGCAGAATTTGATATGAAGGATTTGGGTGAAGCTAAAAAGATTCTCGGAATGGAGATTAGGAGGGACAGGAAGAATGGAGTGCTGGAAATATCTCAAGAAGAATACTTGAGAAAAGTTCTACAGACATTCTGTATGGAACAATCAAAGGAGGTACAAACTCCCTTGGGAATTCACTTCAGATTAAAAGCAGCTACAGAAGAGGAACTGCGTGATCAAACAGAATACATGAAGTCAATTCCATACTCTAATGCTGTGGGGAGTATAATGTATTCAATGATTGGAACAAGACCAGATTTAGCTCATCCTATGTGTGTCATCAGTAGATACATGAGCAAGCCAACAAAGGATCATTGGATTGCTGTAAAATGGGTTCTTCGATACATAAAAGCAACGCTGAATCACAAGTTGTGTTACAGAAAACAGAATGAGCTAGAAGTTGTGGGATTTTGCGACTCGGATTATGCTGCAAATCTTGATAAAAGAAGGTCAGTAACTGGTTTTGTGTTTACTGCTGCAGGAAATACAATCAGTTAGAAATCTAGATTGTAGAAGATTGTAGCTCTTTCAACAACAGAATCTGAATATATGGCCTTAACAGAAGCAGTGAAAGAGGGGATTTGGTTAAAAGGCTTAGCAAATGAACTCGGTTTCAGGTAGGAACAAGTAGAAATCATGAGTGATTCACAGAGTGCAATATCATTGTCTAAACACTCGGTTCACCATGAAAGAACAAAGCACATTGATGTGCGGTTACACTTCATCAGAGACAAGATTGCAGAAGGTGAAGTAAAAGTTTCAAAGATATCAACTCAATGGAATCCAGCTGATATCTTCACTAAAACAGTTCCAGTGAGTAAACTCCACAAAGCCGTGGAGTTACTCAGAATCTCTAGGACTTAGAGAAAAAGAGGAATCCGGAAAAAGGGAATTAGATACACTAAGAAGAAGTGATTACTTGTTATGAATATATTCAGACTAAGGAGAAGTTTTGTGAAGAATAGTCTGAATTCTTCAGAAGTTAAAATGTTGTAGTTTTTCAAGAGAAACACAGTTGAAGCTAGAGTATTCAAGAGACTCTGGGAAGCTTAGAAGGTTTCATTTGAAAAGAGTAAAGATAATATCAACGTATTCTCTTTCCTGCAGGTTCGTCTCAGAATCAGTGCACAACCAAGTTGTCGAGTGTACTTCAAAAAGGACAATTTTTTGAAGGGCTGCAGAAGGAACAAGATGCAGAACATAGACAAGCTTTCATCCTAAAACATCTACTGAGAGTTGCAGAAAAGAAGAAGCAGAAAAGGAGTCGTTGTTCTGCTTCTAATTAATGCTCTGTTTTATATAAACAGAATGTAGATAGTTTTGAGTGGGCATGCGAGCTAGAGAGGTTGTGTAAGAGAGGTTTTCTTTGAGAAGAAAAGATACATTGTAAGAAACTTCAAGTGCTCAAGTTTCTGAGCAAAGTTCTTAATGAATTCCCGGATAGTTTTCTGGCGAGACGTAGGATCTTTAAAAGATCCGAACTCGTTAAACCTTGTGTGTCATTCTCTTACTCTCTAACTCTCTAATCTTCTCTTAGTTTCAAACAAATCGATAACTCATTCAACCAAAAGTTTACTCTAAACAAAGGCAAGTTCTTTCTTGATTTCTAAAACTCTACAAACAACGAACAGACGAAGAGTTCTTAGAGAGTACCTATTTCCAACAATGGTAAACAAAATCAAACAAATTAGTTGATTATTAGATTTTATTATTAATTAATGGGGGACTTTGAGTTCCAATGGCAGAGAGAGAGAGAAATGAACCTACTTCTTCAGCGTCAGTGCGTCCTGTAGAAACAAGACAACAAAGTTTTAAGTCAATCCAAGTAAAGGATATTATTACAATTGTATGACAAAGAAAGATAGGTTTGGCTTACTAGTTTTGCTATGATCACGTTTGGGTTGTTCTCGAACGACAAAGCCCCTTCGTCCAAAATTGGGGCAAGTTTCTGGCAATGTCCGCACCAAGGTGCATAGAACTCAATCAAAACTGATAGTGGTTAGCACTCTGGACTTTGAATCCAGCGACCTGGGTTCGACTCTCGGTAGGACCTCATTCGTTTTGATTACTACTTTTTATTGGTTTCATGATTTCATCCAGTTTTCGTATTAAACGAAAAACTTATTAGTTATTGCTCCCTCTTGTTTTCTTTTTGGCATAATCAAAGGATTTTGTGTGTTTTTTCTCTTTCGTTTTAATTGGGACACTCAGTCACTATAAGTTACTATTATTATGTTTGTTAAAGTGGATAATTTGCCTTGAATGCTGATTGGGAAATGAACGAGATGTTTATTGTGCACCCATCAATGGAAGCCTCTGGCTCACCAGAGGATCTCTAGTCTAGCATCTGAAGAAGTCTCCTTCTTATTCTGTATAATTAGATTAAATCAAATATAAATATAATTAATATTTTAGATATATAATTATATACTAGGATAATACCTCTACGATCCACAAAAATAATGAATTTTTAAAATATATACAAACATCAAAATAGTGGTTTAATTTTTATTTTTAATATTCGATATTAAAAAATAATAAATATGAGATACAATTCATATTTTTATAATTTAAATATTAAAATATCATATGAGTGAAATAATTCATATGAATCTTTTGCTATCTATTTCAACATATATGATATAAACTCAATCCAATTCTTCGCTTTTGGATATATGACTATTTTTTTAATTATTTTATAAACAACATTGCAAAAATTAAGATGAGACATCATTTTTCAGTATATAAATACATAAAAACATTGATCATTTTAATGATTAATGATGAGGAAAATGCACTTTCTTGAAACTTGTGGTAGTAAATGAATATTCAATTACCAGTTGTATCCATATGAGTAGAAAATACAAGATTGATAATTACCTTGAGAAAAGAAAACTGATTTCTCGAATTCAGAGAAATTTTATGTAAAATTTTGTAAGTTTAGGTATGACGTAGAAAAAAATATGTTATTTTTATTTTTATGAGAGGTACAAGTATAAAATAAATGTGAATGTCCAATCCGTTTACTATATATAGTGTTATAATTTGTTTTTAGGGTTTTACGATATTTAATTAAATTTTTAAAAAATAATTAAATTTGGTGAATAATTAATATAAAATATGGAATTTAATAGTGTTAATGAAGTTTTTATATGTACAAAAATTCGAAATTTTCACTTTCTTTTTATATGTGTACAATATTTAAATATTCATGTAAAAGTAATTTTCTATTTTTAAAATTGGCGAGTAATTAAATGTGTAATGCACGAATTCAAAATTTCCTAATTTTTTGAATTGTATGATATTTGAAAAGTAAATAAGGTTTGAAAACTCATTTAGTAATATCTTTATAATTAGATTACCTAATTAAAATGTTTGAGTAATATATAAAATAAATAATTTATGTTTTGAATTAAATTAATTAAGAAAATTAGTGAGAGTGAATGTGGTGATGACATCTAACCAATTTTCACTCTCAATGCTTCTCTTTTAATATAATAGTAGATTTGAATATTTAGTTTTGAGTTTGGTTCGTGTTTGACTCCAGCTATTCAGATATAAAAATATTTTCTTATTTTCGGTTTGATATTTTTTTTGAATCGATATTTAATTCGGAGTATTTATCTTGTTCTATTAGTTGTGTTTTAGTTTTGCAAACTTATACTATTACCATAGATAAAGATGATTAAGAGACTGAAACCTAAAGCAAAATTTCGAACCACACATGAAAAAACAATGGCTTCACATGCTTTATTTATTTTAAATAATTGTATTACAATAGTGTATCTTCAACTTGAATGCATGGAACCAATCATTGCATTATTTTTCAATATTATTTGTAGAATTCGACAACAGAATATGAATAGGCATGACATATGATTTCACATCGAAGAAATCCTGAATCAAATGCCAACTCTTCCAACTGCGAAAGAGATCTCTCTTTACCACCTGAGCATTGTGTTGACATAAACAAGTCCATACCGAACACAACAGAAGAAGAATCACCACTCTTTGGTTCTGTTGGTGCAATCATATCTATAATGATCACTTTTCCTTTTTCCGGTAGACTCTTCCAACAATTTTTCAAAATATTTCTACAATGTTCGTCGCTCCAGTCATGTAGTATCCACTGATAAGAATATTTAAACGATTTATTTTGTCAATAATAAACTTCATTCCACCTTCAAAGATATAACCATTTTATATAAATATATATCCTGCATGCAAGCAAATTTACTTTCATGAAAATGGCATCTCCCTTTGGAACTTCGATAAACATATTTCCGGAAACGTGCTCGATTCCTATATATATATATATATATATATATATATATAATCAGTAGAATTATAATATATAGTTTTTAATTAGAAATATATTAAATAGTAGTTATAAATGTACCTGGATAAATAGGAGCATGAGATAAAACCTCAGCTACATCGAAATTAATACCCTTGATATGAGGATACTTGGAAACGATTAGACTTAATACGGTGCCAATTCCTCCTCCTACATCTACCAAAGTGTTAACATTTTCAAATCCTTTATAAACTTCTAGAACCTTTTTCATGACCAAATTAGAAGATTCCGACATTGCCCGGTGAAATATATCTACGAATTGTTTGTCCGAATTGATGTATTCGAAAACTTTCATGCCGTGGGCAGAGTTGAATGCATCTTTTCCATCTAATATCATATCCTTCAGATTGAACCTAAAGAACACAAGAATCTACATGTATTACGATAGCTTTGGTTTTGTAAATCTAGATAGTTGGTTCATGTACGTACCAAGTCTTGAAATTGGCTTGGTGATGGATCAACAAGAACAAAGACGAGAGAGAACCAGAACCGTCAATATCTTTCAAGAAAAACTTGCAAACCGGTTCGGCTGCATAGACCCTCTCGATCTTTCCGCTTTGATCATTCCCTCCGGTTTCATTGATACGGCATTTCAAGATCGAGTGACTGGCGAGTAATCGCAGCATCCGGTCAAGTAACACTGGGGCCTCCGAGTTGGTCGGTTTGGTTGGGAGACTAACCGATATCTGAGACGATGACAGCCACGTGCCATTTTCTGCAGCAGCGAGTGTTTCAATGATGCCAAGCTCCAAAGCGGCTCCGAGAACCATTGGGAAAGCAATATTGGTCACGATACTTTCCGCATGCAAGCTCACCATTTTCTCGTCGAGTTCTGGTTCATCTTTGGCTAAGACCTGTTTAGGGTAAATGGGTAAGGGCTCTTGAAGGTGGTTTGACATTATTGTTGTTGGTTGAAAGGTTTAAGAAGATAGTTAATAAAGGTTTGAATTTTTGTTCGGGACTTGTGGTTTCAACATTCATGCTTAGTGCCATTTTATAGGTAAACATAAATCTAAAAGTTGAAAAAAAAATTTGATGATTGAATTTTTGTAAAAATCTTTCAGGTATTAAGTATTAACAGGCCCCGTGGATTCAATACGTCACGTGAATCACGATATCACTTTTTTTTTTATTTCATAGTCGGCAACTACTAGTATTAATTAACAAATTTGATGGAAAATAGAAAAATCGCATGGCCAATCGGATGCAAGTAAAATAATAAAAAATTAGATTTATATAAATATTCATAAATTATATTTTATTAATAAATATAAATTAAATATTTATATAATTTTTATTTTTATTTAAAATTACTTTAATATTAATTTTTGTATATATAAATTAAGAAAAAATAATTATTTTTTATGAATTTAATAATATTTTTTGGTTAGTTTAATAAAATATAGAGAAATACCTTATATTAGCACTAAATCAATTTTTTGTGACAAATATAGCACTTAAGGCAAAAAATCACTAATTTAGCATTTCAACCCATCATAAAAGACTTTAATATCCTCAAATAATAAAAGCATGTCTTCGTGATGAGCCGACGAAGGATTCTTCAAAATTTAAGATTTGGATGTCGGCAAATTTTTTTTCGAAATCACATACCTCTATTTCCGGCGAGATTTGCAGTAAGAAAACCTCAATCTCCAAAAAGTATCGAGAAGACAGACGCGATCTCTGGCGGAAGCCGTAACGCAACAATCACAGACTGTGATTTTGTTTCTGGCGAGATTGCAGAGGCACGATCTCTTTGTTTTCACCGAGATTTACATAGACACGATCTCTTCATTCCTTTTGGTGATCTCTTCGTCTCATTTCCCTCATTTTGGCAGAGGCACGACACAAGAAGAAACAACACAAAAGTAAAACCAAATCTTATGCCTGATTTCTCTATTTTTTTCCAAATTTATCCAGAAGCAGGGTTTTTCTACGCAAAGAGACCCCAATCAAACAACAGATTTATCTAGAACCAGGGTTTGAGTATGCGAAGAGATAAGGAGACACCGAAGATGCACATATGTACACTGATATTGGAGTCTACTACGCTCATGGTCCTGTCCTAAGAGGCGAAGAGCTCAATGGGGCAGAAGTTGTGCATAAAATGGAGAAATGGCTGATCGAAAACCATGGATTCCGACCTCAATACACTGTGTCTAAGCTTATGGAGGATGTTCGATCCTAGCTTGTATGAGCATTGCCACAAAAAGTACAAAGTTGTTGGAACATTCATGAGTGTTTACTACAAGTCCAAAAAAGGAGGGAAGACTGTGAAAGAAATTAAAGAAGCTGAACAAATTCATCTACCTTATGCCAAGGCAGATTAGTGTCTTTTTTCTTTTCCAATTTCTCTGTTATGTGTTGGCTATTTTCAGTGTAATGTATTGATGATGACTATTGTTGTTTGCTTCTTGCTTGTTGTTTGACTTCCTACTCTGAATGGATTTTAAGGTTTCGAGATTTGGATTTGCTTTCATTTAAGCGAAATTAATTAAAGGTTCTTTCGTTTCTCAGAAACAAAACCTAATATTTCTCAGAAAAATTGGATACTAAATCATCTTGAAATGATGTTAGGTTATGTAAATGAGATATTCTTCAGTCACAACACTGCACCCACCTTAGAGTTTCTAATTTGCACAAACCAGAAATTTATAATATCTAAAAAAAACATTACATTTTTCTTGTCCCAAGTCAAACTGTTTTTTGTTTTTATTTTTGTATATACTTGAACTAATATGAACAGTATCAAAATCTTCATGAGACTTTGATATAAATTGAAAAGACAGATTTATAGGTTTCTATTTCTTCTTAAGCTCAAGTAGTCTTCACCATCCCTTATGAACATAAGTTGTGTTTGTTTCACCAACATCTGCAACAACTAGACCGACAAAATTAAAATTAGACCGAAAATTTAAAATTAAACCAAAAAAACCGAAATTGTACCAAACAAACCGAAATTGTACCAAACAAACCGAATTGCACCAAACAAACCGAATTACACCGAATTAGACCGAATTGGACCGAAAAATCAAACCAAATAAACTGAAGTTCATCGAATAAACCGATATATTCATCAATAATCCAAAATTATTCATCAATAAATTGATTGTACAAATTTTTTTGAAATTAAACCGAAAATCAATTTCTGATTCGGTTTAGTTTGGAACAAAATTGTATATCAAAAACCGAACCGATTAACCTGATAAAAAAATCGACCTGAACTGATAATTTTTTTTCTTTTTCGGTCAGATTTTATCAAAACCGAATAAACCATGATCCGATTAAACCAATCTAAATAACCCGAAAAAAACGAAAACTCATGACTAGTAATACTATTTTTTGGTTAGTTGAATAACATATATTAATTTTGTAACCAAATTAATATCAATGACATGTATTGTAATTATTCTAGTAACTTAAACTTTTTTATATATTTAAGCTAAAATTCGTTGTTGTATTGACATGTCAGAATGATATTTTTATTATTAATACATCATAGTAAAATTATTTTGTTAAAAAAAATTTTTAGAAATGATAAAATATAAAAAAAATTAAAACGAACTTTTATGATAAATTACTGACCATAACCAACCCTATGGTAAACAAAATCAAACAAATTAGTTGATTATTAGATTTTATTATTAATTAATGGGGGACTTTGAGTTCCAATGGGAGAGAGAGAGAGAAATGAACCTACTTAAAATCCAAAACTATTCGACTTTGTTTACAGCTCGTCTTTTGCGGCTGATTCCTCAGTATTCTTCGGTATCTCCGTCTTCTTCGGTTCCTCCGTCTTAGTAGATTCTTCTATATGAGAAGTAGGCTTCTTCTCACTGTTCTTCTCAATGAAGTTTATGAAATCTTCTTTTGTCCTGTTTCCTTCGTACACTACTATGTTTCCACTCGCTGATCTAAAGTAAATGGTCGGGAAGCCTTTCACATCGAAGGTATCTGTTGGGATATCATTTGCGGTTGCGTCCTGTAGAGACAAGACAACAGAGTTTTAAGTCAATCCAAGTAAAGGATATTATTACAATTGTATGACAAAGAAAGATAGGTTTGGCTTACTAGTTTTGCTATGACCACGTTTGGGTTGTTCTCGAACGACAAAGCCACTTCATCCAAAATTGGGGCAAGTTTCTGGCAATGTCCGCACCACGGTGCATAGAACTCAATCAAAACTGATAGATACAATTTGATGTTAATGATTCATCATATGTCTTTGCAAAACGATTATTAAGAGTTTTATCTATCTAATGTGCTCACCGTTCTTTCCAGACTTGAAAACTATGTCGTCAAGGCTCTCGGCTACAACAACCTTCACTGGTTCCTTGTTTTCAGTTGGGATAGGCTGAGATTTTTTGTGGGCAGCAACTTTTCCGTCCTGAAGATACAACATGTTCTTTTGCTTATTTGTTTTTTACGTACTTCTTTTAGATCAAGCTTGCGTGAAATGTGTGCAAAACAAAATGAAAACCTTAAAGTCCTTCATCCAAGATTCAATCTGGTCAGCCTCAACGTTTGCTTTCAAATACTTCTTGCTATCAGGAGTCTGGACGATGATGAGGGGAACTTGTCTCTCTTCAAGTCCAAAGTACTGTTAAACACGATACATGAAAAGCAAAAAAGAAAATAATTGATTTGAGATGTATAAACATTGGAAGGGGAAAATGGTTGAGAGAAAGAGAAACTGAAAATAGTAACCTGGAAAGCCCCTTGGCTACTCTTAGCATCACCAAGAAGGAAGGCAAGACCTTGTCCTTTGTAGGATGTAGCAACTTCACGGTATTTTGATTTTAGAGAATCAGCTGTTTCTCCAGTGAAGTTAATGAACATCATTGCCTGAATTTCAATACATGTTTATTACTACCCATCCAAACCAGAAGGTCATAGAAGACTAGAAACACACAAAAAAAGATGTTGAAGACCAAAAGGTCCAAAACAGAACAATGCTTTACTAAACTCATTATGACACCAAAAGGAAACCTTGTAAACTTATCAAGATAATCATGATGCTATTACCCAAAGTCACTAATACATTATGCTATCACAGCTTTTGCCATAGCTAACACTACCACCAGCAAAGAACAGATTTATAACTAAATTGTCCAATTATGTGTTGCACTGCAATGAGATTCAAAATCTCTTTACCAAGAGTTACCTTAGTTGCAGGGCTGTCAAAGAATTTGGCAACATATAGGTGGTTGTTTGGATCATTGTCAAAGACGGTTACAAGTGGAATGCTTGATTCTTTGACAAATTTCTCTAGAGCTTCCCCATCGAAATCCTAAATTCATAATTCTTATATCAAATAAAAAATCTGCAAAATCGTTGTATATTAAACATAACTACTCGTTGATGTTATGTGCAAACTAACAAGGCTCCCCCTAGTACCTTGGAATCGACAAACAGCTCATCGAAAGGCTTGAATAGCCTCACTACAGGTCCTGCCACAGATGATTCTCCGCGAGGAAGAAGCTTGGCATCCAAAGTGTGTGCGAAATCATAGTCAGCGCGCAATTTCTCGGCAAGGGCCATGAAAGAATCAAACTCCTCACCGGATAATTTAGGAAACACACCAACCTAAGACAGCATATATAGAAATCTTTAGCTGCAATACATGACGAAGCAATGGAAAAAGAAACCACGACAAAAGAATAGAAGCACTTACAGCAACAACATTCTTGTCGCCCACAATCGCAGCGGCAGCATCAGCGGACTTAATTTCAACTGAAGCAGGGCCACTTTGCTTCTTTAAGTAAGAGACAATACCTTCCGCTTCACGAGGTCCGTTGTAATCTTGAATTGATTTTCCTCCATTTCTCAGAATCTTAATAGTGGGGAAACCTTGAATCTTGTATTCGTTTGCAAATCCTTTGTTTGATTCCTGACTAGCATCAATCTTAGCAAGAACGAGGGGAGGGTCATGACTGCTCAACTCTGATGCAGCCTTCTCGTACTGTAAAGCAAATATCACCCATATCAGTCATAGCTGCATTGACTTAGCCATGTAAATCGGGTTTCCTCGAAATTAAGAAGAAAATCGACACACAAATCCAAACTAAATGAGCAAATATATCACCTCAGGAGCAAGCTTCTGGCAGTGACCACACCTGAAGAATAAGCAAAACATCGGATTACAAATAGAAACGGAGATTATTGATATCATATGCTTTCACGCATGACAGAAACAAAACTCAAACAGAATTGTCCAAAATTCATGATCCTAAACAAGCTTTATATTCTCAAGGCCAGAACATGTAATCCACATAGATCGAATCAATGAACATTCGTCAACGATCAGGAATTCCATTTATATCAACACTCGAAACACTAGACAGCGCCTGATAACAAGAGGAAAAGAGCCACGAGATTTACGACAAATCACGAGATAAAATCTACGTCAACAAAGATCTCTCGATTAGAAAATTGAAACTGAAGAGTGATAAAGTAATTGAGATTACCAAGGGGCGTAGAACTCGACGACGATGAAGTCGTGCTTGTTGATGGTTTCGGTGAAGTTAGAGTAATCAAGAGTCAATACGAACTCCTTCGTCTTAGTCTGTTCGCTTCTTATAGACGAAGCTAATAAAGATAATAAAAGAATCGAAAACCACGCGAAACCTTTAGACGCCATTATCGCTTATTTCTCCCTCTGCTGCCAACGTTTTTACGAATATTCTTTTGCCCTCTGTACGAAGAAGGTATTTATTAGCGCTTTTTTACACTATGAAATTAATGGAATTACGGAAGCGTTGGATTCTAACTGGTCACATATACACGTGTCGAGATGTCATTGGATATACCTCGTCATATTGGTATTTTCATTAACTTATTAAGTATTTTCATTTGACTCGTTGGTCTTCACAACAATGGTTTTATGATTTACTTCCATAATCAGCAGCGAAAGCCATAACGAGGAGAAAGACATTCAACATTCGAGAATTAAGCAATTTTTTGGAGTAATGACATTATTGACATTTTTATTTTCAAAATTATGTTTTCAAAAAGCCATGACGATCTTATTGTATTTTGAAACAATTTGGAGAAAATTCGATATACCATTTTAATTGAGTTTGTTGGTTTTGATGGATAAAATAAAAGAATTTTGGATAAATACGAAATATTAAAAAACATTTTGTCATCTAAACTACAATGGAGCTCCTATAAACCACAACGCACATCTCATAAACCACAACGCATTTCTCATAAACCACAACGCACTTCTCATAAACCACAACCACAACGGATCTCCATAAACCACAACGCACATTTCATAAATCATAACGGATCTCTTATAAATCATAACAGATCTCCTATAATCTAATATTTTTATACGAAAATTAAATATTATTTATAATGAAGATAAAATTATTAAATTCATTATCCTATTTACTTTTCTTACGATATTAGATTTAGATATTATATTAATCTGAAGATAACAAATTTAATTTTTGATTAAATCATTGTAGAGATGATATTATGGTGAGATTGCTTAGTTTAACGAATATAAACTTAAGTTTACTGAATTAAATATCAAATCGTTATAGAGATGGAAAAATATATAGTTTGTATATATTAACAGGTAAAAATATATAGTCTCTGAAATTAACAATATATAGCAGTATTACCGACACAAGTCGCCAATGAATTAGAAAGGTCAAGACGACATTAAAGGTTTCATCAACAATTTAATTTGTTTATATGAGCGCTATATAACAACAATGTTAAAATCCAAATACTATTTTTTAAGTTTACGTATATATAACTAATTAATTTGTTTCTACTTAATTATTTATTTGCGTTGAGAGTTGACTTAGTTCATCCTCTAATTCAAATTCATATAGGTACACATCACTATAAAATAAAGTTTTGTTAAATTTTGTATAATATGTTATAATAAATAGGACTACAATTACAGTATCAACTATTTAATAAAATTTGCATGACCCATGAGTAAAAAGTAAACTTAATTTTTTTGTTCTTTTAAATTCATAATACTAATTACAATTGGAAATGAACAAATAAAAAATCAGAATTTGATATCATAAAAGATGAAATATGACCTCATTCATACATACAAAAGAAAAAGAAAACAAAAGTTTTAAATATGAGCTCGATTCACAAACCAACCAATTCATATTCAGAATCACTAATATATTATTTGATAAATTTTTTAACAAAATAATCTTACATTGACGTGTTAATAACAAAAATAATATACTGACGTGTAAACAGCACAACGAATTTCAGCTTAATATATAAAAAGATTTAAGTTACTAGAATAATTACAATACATGTCAATAATATTAATTTGGTTATAAAATAAATATATTTTATTCAACTAACCAAAAAATACTATTAAATTTGTAAAAATAATAATTTTTATTTCTTTAAATTTTTATACGTTAATTTATAAATAATTTGAAATAAATATAAATAGATTTAAATTACTACTGTAATTTCTAATATATTATTTGAGAAATATTTTAAGAAAATAACATTACTCTGATGTATTATTAACAGAAATACCATGCTAACGTGTCATCAGTACAGTAAATTTCAAATAAATATATAAATGAGCTTAAGTTATTAGAATAATTATAATTATACCATTTTTATTAATTTAGTTAGACAATTAATGTATTTTTATTAAACTAACAAAAAATATTATTAAATTCGTAAAAACTAATTATTTTTCTTTTCTTAATTTATATATACAAAAATTAATGTTAAAATAATTTTAAATAAAAGTTAAAATTATATAAATATTTAATTTATATTTACTGATAAAAATTAAATTATATAAATCTAGTTCTATATTTAATACTAATACAGCTAATAGTTAATATGATTTTTGAAAATTTCTAAACCTAAAACTACCAAATAAGCATTTATATCCACATCATTCATATAAAAAATATTCGTAAATTATATAATAATTTTTATTAGTAAATCTAAATTAAATATTTATAATTTTAACTTTTATTTAAAATTAATTTTAATATTAGTTTTATATATGTAAATTAAGAAAAAAATTAACTATTTTTTTATAAATTTAATAATATTTTTTATTAGTTTCATAGAATATATTGATTTTTTAACTAAATTAATAACAATAATATATATTGTAATTATTATATTAATTTAAATTCATTTATATATTTATTTGAAACTTATTTTATCTCATTTTTGTTAATAACACGTCAGTATATCATTTCTGTTAATAATAAAATTATTTTTTAAAATGTTACTCAAATAATTATTTTCTTAAAATGTTCGGTAATATCAGAGAAAATTATAACAATGAAGTGTTCGTTTGCAAAGAATACTTGAACACCAAAAAATTTCAATTAGAAACCAGAGTAATCAGAGTTGTTATTACCAAAGAGTGTGGACAAGAGGACCAAAACGCCGATGGCAATTATGATGTTGAGGAAGTAATTAGTGGGTAAAGGCTTGTCTGGGCTTCCTCCTATTGCTTCATACTCTGCTCTTATCTTCTTCTTCATCGAATCCGAAAGCTCTTTCTGTCATTATGACCAGATAATCAAAAAGTTAAAAACAAGAATCGTTTCCTCAAGATGTATGTTCCAATAAGCTACAAACACTTTATGTTCTGTATTAAAACACAAAACCTTTCCAGTGGAATACTTAGCGGCTACAAACTTCTCCGGAGATGCTTGTGTAGGGTCATTGTCAATGATGATGCCCTGAATAGTTTCATACTCTAGTTTTAGACTATGGTAACAGGATGTAAAGGCATGCTCCAAACCAAAATAGTAAAGGCTAAAGATTAGTTTTTCTCTTATGATGTACCTCGGGAGGATCAAATTTTGCCCCAAGATTGCTGAGTTTGGCATGAGCTTCAGCGTAATCCTTGAAAAATGCAGCCGGATCTTCAGCATATTTCTCTGCATGGATCTGTTAAAACATAGAGTTTTTTCAAACATTTTCTCTTGAGCAGCAAAGAACTACTAATTTTGTGGCATCTTATTAGCAATCATTTCGTTCAACCTTGAACGAAGGGTCTTCGAATAGCGCAGCGTCAGTAGGTAAAACCAACAGATCTTCATCTCTCTTTTCTTTGATATCCTACAAATCACAGAAGTCATTGGCTAAGAAAGTAAGGATCTTATGATTCTTATCCATCTCAATTTTTTTAGATTTTTCTGCTTCATTCTCAATTCAAGTTACTAAGACAGATAGAGAGGTAAACCTTGAAATAGGAATTGTCAAACTTCAGCCATTTCACTGTCCATGACTGTCCTCCTGGTTCTCCAGGTCCAATTTTCTGCCATTTTGAACATTTACGTAACATCTCTACAGTACTATCATTCAACAGAGTCACAGAGCTCGATTTGTTATACCGTGTATTTTGTCTCAGGTTTGCCCCAACCGCTACGATCTGGTCTGGCTCTTCCTAGGGTATGTGCGCCAGATAAGGCTACTATTTCCTGCTTGAACAAAAAAAACAACCTCGAATGTCAGAAACATCATAAAACCATTCTGTTCGACATGGAGAACAGAACATGGAAAAAAAACCAAAATCACCTTGTCATTTAGTCCCATTCTGTAGAATACATCTCTCAAATGATCAGCTGGTGAAGGAGGTCCAGCATCTAAACATAGCATAATTTCACCTCGTGATTTCAATTCAACAGTCCATAACAAATCTAAACATACTCATCGAAAGCAATGAAACAGACAATGGAAAGATTAGTTAACCAGGGAGTCTTCCTTCTTCTGGACATTGTTCAGGTGCTAAAACATCAACTCTCCCATATTTCATCGGGATTTCGGGACCACTAGCCTCCTGAAGTTTTTATCTAGAGCTATAAGTAAAGTTTTTTTCAAAAACCAACATAGTTTCCTGCTAAATCCAACCCCAAGAATAGCATAGGAGGACCTCTATTGCAGTGGCACTAGCTAACTGGAACAAGTCTGCGTAAGAGATGTTGGGATACTTGTCTTTGATAGGTTGAATGAGCTTCAAAGCACTAACGAGACCTGTAAATGTCAAAAGTAGAATATAAAGGCAGAAGCCGGAAAAAAGAAAAGAAAAGAAAGAAGCTTTAGGCCACACTGAATGTAATGGAACAAATACCAGCATTTGCAGCATGTTTAAGCTCAGTGTCAAACCTAAGACTTCCATTAGCTCCACCTCTCTGTGGCCATTCCTCAATGTTCTTGTTATATGTACCAGCATCGTGCCATCCTAACCTAACCTGTAATGATATATACATATATTTAATCTCTTGTCAAAAACAAAGCACACAGAGTTAATGCCTCGGAATAATTTTTCTGCAGAAGACAAATCACACGTGAAAGTAGATTGAAGCAGAACACAAACCAGAAAATATGAGAAGAGAAGGATACTTAACCAAAATGGGATGGCAAAATTTTGTACGGAGAAGCACTTTGATATCTTCTTTAGCGCTTCTCAATTGAGAAACATCAGAGGCGGCACATTTGGGTGAAATCCCCGTGCTAAAAACTCTATATTTTTCGTTAATCAGATGTTTTCTCTGGAATTAACAGACCAAAAGGTTCAGAAATCACCAGAAGACTATGATTCCGTACCGAATCTCAATTTACGGTTACCTGAAGGAGGGAGGAATGAGGAAATAGAGAGGAAGATGCGCCGCTTCGGAGAGAAGAGAGAGAATGTGGTGACGAAGAAGAGGCGACGGCGGGGGAAATAGAGACTCTGGTGGAGGAACAGAGTAAATGGGAGGCGGCGGAGAGAGAAAAGGCCATTGACACGGTGGCGAAACGGCGGTGAGAAGCGCCGGAAGAGTGAGAAAGAGAGTTAAAAAGACATGTGTCAGTGGCTCTTAGCGATACGTTGCCATTTGGACATATTTGGAGTCACACAATCTTAACTGGATAATGATCACAAGTGAAGCTCACGCGCGTAACGTTTTCGAGGGAATAAATTGCCTTGTAAAATAAGTAATAAGGCGTGTTCTTTTTTGTTAGGCGTATAGCGATAAAAGAAGGTTATACTTTTAATTTCTTAACACGCAAGTATGTGGAGAATAAAGGCATCACATTTTATCGCAGTAAATGATAGCGATTCAACACCATAACTAAAGGGGGAGTGTTTGAAGATTTGATGTGGGATGATGTTTGGTTTTGAAGTTGTTTCGCTATCCCAAGTGTTAGCAAAAAGAGACGTGTGTCGAATACTTCTAAGCAAAATTCAACTCATATGACCCATTTCTTTACTTTTAATGTAATTTATAACAAGTTATTTCTCAACTTATTTCTGTGGATCACGAGATTCACAACTAATTGCTCGACTCACCTAATTAATTTTACAATTTGCCATCGAATTCACAAGTGTCAGCCAATTTTCTAAATTCTCTGGTCTAATAATAAATATTCATTCGATTGATCTGTAAAAATAAGTGAAAAGAAAATTCAAATGTGTGAGTCAGCATATATACATAAAACCTAAAAGTTTCACAAACAATACACTTTTACGGTACCAATTTTAGAAGTGATTATTTTAGCCATTTTTAAAATTCAATTATCATTTATTCGAATACACTAAATTATTCGTAATAGATAAAATAATAAAACGACATTGTTATACCACATAGATTTGGGTTGTCTACGGTATTTAACATATTTAACAAATTACACAAACTCATAAATCTGATGGTAATTTTACACAAATTCTATGCATTGTTTACAACTGAATAAATAATAATTATTTTTTAAAATTATGATCAGTTAAGCTTAATCGCATTTAACCCAATGCGAATAAAATCCGACCAGATCCACAACCCAGCAAACCTGAATCCAAAATTAAACCAAGCAAATCCAAACTCAAAATTAAACTAAGCAAACCCGAACCCAAAATTAAATCGAGCAAACCCAAAATCCATAAATCAATTTTAGACATTTGCGATTTAGAATTCGATTTAAGGTTCGATTTAGGGTTCAAGTAGTGTTTTCATCAAAGAAATCGAAGCAGAGAAGGTGAAAAAGAAGAGGAAAATGAAGCTGAAAGAGAGATTTGCCGATTACATAAAAGAAATTGGTTATTAATTATGAAGTGAATGTTGTTCGATTTAGGGTTTACAAAATTGGCATTGATTATGAGTTTATTTCGTTTTAGAAAATTGTTTTTGAATGTTCAATGCAAAATTGATAGTGATTGTGTTTTATTGTTACACGTATGTTTTTTTGTTATGAGTATGTGTTCTTTTCATCCAATCATTGGTGTTGATGGCACTTTTCTGAAATCGGTAGGTAAAGATATTTTGCTATACCTAGAAAAAATCCTAATTTTAAAGGGGGAAAAATGAATTTTGAATAATTTTGGGTTTGGGTTTGCCCGGTTTTGTGAGACCTGAGTTATTTGGCTCGAATCAGGTTTTATTCGCGTTAAATTAAACGCGATTAAACTTAATTGATCGCAATTTCAGAAAATAATAACGATTTGTTCAATTGTAAACAATGCATAGAGTTTGTGTAAAACTACTATCAGATTTATAAATTTGTGTAATGTATTAAAGATGCTTAAAGTTTGGGTGAAAGTTTAAACAATGCATAAAGCTAAAGCTAGTGTAAAATTACTATCACTTTCATGAGTTTAGTTTGTGTAATATATTAAAAGAGGCTTAAAATTTGAATGAAAGCATCTGAAGAGCTGAAATCCTGTATAATAGTTTCATATATAAAATAATTACTACTTAGGAAATTATTGAATTTTATGTAGAGTAATATTTTAAAATAAATTTTTTAAAATTTTTATTCCAAATTTAGTATTTAAATTTAAAATTTTAAAAATAACACAAATAATTTTTTGAAAATATAAATTTATTATAATTAAATTATATAGAAATTCAAAACATTTATTTTTTCTAATTTAAAATTTAATATTTTTATTAATAATAAATTTAAATTTATTGTAATATTAAATTTATATTATTTTTATAAATTTAAACTGTTATATTTAAAATAAAAACTTAAAAAAATATTATTTTGTAAATTGAATTTTTATGTATTTACAGGAAAAAAAAGTTGGAAGCTTCAAAATTGAGTGGAGTATTAGTTTACCAAAATGGCCCTATCGTTTCTCGAGGGTAAACAAGGAATTACACAACGAAAGACAGTAGACAATGGCGGAAGGAAACCTCAAAAAAAAAATCTTGGCGCCATCGACGAGGGAGAGAAAGGACTGAGTGAGATTTTCTGAAGCAATTTTGGTTAGTCGGCGGCGAATATGACTGAGGTAACGTTGGCGATGGACATTGACGTAGACGAAAATAAGCCGAATAACAAGGGCAAAGACGTTGCCGGTTTTGGCGGTCCGCCACAGGGTAATGCGACGCCATGGGTCGAGAAGTACCGACCTCAGTCGCTCGATGACGTCGCAGCACATCGTGACATTATTGATACGAGTAATGGCACTTATAAACTCTCTGTCTCTGAATCTCCCGCCCTAGGGTTTCTTTTCCTAAATCTGGGATTTTGTTTAGTATGTACAATTTTCAGTTCTTTTTTGGAGAACTTTCTGTAAACCTAGAAGATGGTGGCTTGAAATTTGGGTTTTTTCAATTTGAGAGAGATTGTGGCCTTAGTTTTCGTTTCCGTTTATTTCTAACAAAATCTATAATCTATTAACATATCTTCCAAGGAGGCTCATATTTGTCTATGTTAGTTTCTCTTTCTCTGCTGGATTCAGAGAATAATGCATGATATAGCTTCTTACCTTCGCTCATGGTAGGATATGTTGTTTTTGTGATTCAGTTGATAGGCTGACCAATGAGAACAGACTGCCCCATCTTCTATTATATGGTCCTCCCGGTACAGGCAAAACGTCGACCATCCTAGCCGTTTCCCGGAAACTCTATGGACCTAAGTACCGTAATATGATTCTTGAACTGAACGCATCAGATGATAGAGGAATTGATGTTGTAAGGCAGCAGATTCAAGATTTTGCTAGCACGCAGAGTTTCTCATTGTAAGCTTCCTATCATGATTCCATCTGTGCTTTTAATTTCTTGCTTTTTATCATAATACTAAGCATTTTGATTTGTATTTGTTATTTACTCATAATAAGGAATGCATTGCGACCGAATGAGCAATGTTTAGATGTATAACAAGATATCCTATAGCAATTTAGTGTGGATATTTAAAAAATTAAAATTCATGATTACAGAGGAAAGTCTTCAGTAAAGTTGGTTCTGCTAGATGAAGCAGATGCCATGACAAAAGATGCTCAGTTTGCCCTGCGTAGAGGTAAAATTTTTATATTCTTCCTAGCTCTCTTGGATCTTTTGTTTAATGGTGCTAACGTGTCCAGCATGCTTATTTTCTTAAATTTGGCAAGTGATTGAGAAATACACAAAGAGTACTAGGTTTGCGCTTATTGGAAACCATGTCAATAAGATCATCCCAGCTTTACAATCCAGATGTACCCGGTTTAGATTTGCCCCTCTTGACCCTGTTCATGTTAGTCAACGTCTTAAACATGTAATAGAAGCTGAAGGGTGAGAATTAAGCTATGTCGGTCTTATAAACTTGTTTGTGTTTTCTCCACGTTTTTTATTTATTATTTATTTTTTGTGGACCCTTTGTTTTGTGTTTCCATTTCCGTTATGGAACTAGGCTTGATGTAAGTGAAAGTGGTCTGGCAGCTCTTGTACGTCTAAGCAATGGGGACATGAGAAAAGCATTGAACATTTTGCAGGTTCTGTAAATATTCCCTTGGCTTCTGTCTCCTAGTATACAACTGTAAACCTACAGAAAATAACAGTCTTTTGAAATACTATAAACGGATCTGTAAAATTTTCTAATGGGTTTATATGTGTGGGCAGTCAACGCATATGGCGTCCCAGCAAATTACAGAAGAAGAGGTTTACCTCTGCACTGGAAACCCACTACCCAAGGACATTGAGCAGATATCTTTCTGGCTTCTGAATGAATCATTTGCTGAGAGCTACAAAAGTATTGAACAGTAACTTAAATAGTCTTTACTTAGTTATCGTTTCCATTGTCCTGACCTTGACTGTTACTTTTTCCTCTCTGCAGAAATATCAGAAATGAAGACGAGAAAAGGGCTTGCCATTGTTGATATCGTCAAAGAGGTTACCATGTGAGTGACTAACTTGGTTGCTGCTTTTACTGCTGTGTTATCTGTGCGTCTGTGAGCTAACTTTTGTTTCTCCATCAGGTTTGTTTTTAAGATTAAGATGCCTTCAAATGTCAGAATTCAACTGATAAACGATTTGGCAGACATCGAGTTAGTATATTTTGCCATTATTTTGTTTTAAAGTTTTCAGATTATTTAATTCTGAATGCCTGAGGGTAGAGTATTAGCTTTGTTTAATTTCGAGTTTTTTACGTGTTTGTAGGTACAGATTGAGTTTTGGGTGCAGCGACAAACTGCAGCTTGGAGCTATCATTTCTACTTTCACACACGCCCGGTCTGTCTTGGTTGGTGCAGCAAAGTAAACCATGTTCTTACCATTTTGGAAACTCAGCAGTACCTTATTATGATTTGTTTTAACTCTTAACAACTTGGATACGGCTAGAATGTTTTACTTCAGTGATGTTTTCAGGATAGTAGTCTATGTACATTTTGTGGCGTTTGTGACCAAAAGCTTTGTTTGCTTGTTTTTTATAACCAATGAAGAGATTGGATGCCACATTGTTGCCCTCTCATCTCATTGCAGGTGTAGATTGCTAAAATAAATACTATGTGAATTTTCTTGAAATTTTCGATTCGTCACACATATTATGATCCAGTGCTCGTCTTCAACTATGAATCCAGGCAAAATCATGGTAAAAGTAACTTAAAACATAGCCACGGGAATCAGAGCACTTCGTGCTGCTTAGTTGATCCCTGAGCGAGAGTTTCATGAACTGTCAGCGCATAGCATTGTAGACAAAAGAAAGAAACCTATACAAAAAAAGACTTTCTTTCTTGCTTTCCTTTTAACAAACCATACTCAGTACCCATATACACGTATTAGTGCTATACATCTGCTGCAGACTACCACAATGCAGCCATAGCGAACAGTAGACACATAAAGTCTTCCTTTGACCAAGTGCATTGTGCTTGTGAAGATGGACTTGTTTCCTTTTTCATCTCAGAGTATCATCCGTTGTCCTATTGGACCATGCAATCTCAATGTCGAGTGATCTGGAAGAAGCATCTTTGCTGTTTTCATGATTCAGGCTTAAAGATCCATTGTACACTCCTTCTGTCACGACTTTGTCGATTTGGATAGTGACACGGCCTAGAGTTGTCTGCAGCCAAGTAATGTGTTCTGTGTTAAGTAAAATGACTAATTACGGCAACACAAAAGCTTACAGATTGAACTATTTCTATCGAATACCAGCTCTGCAACTTGAACAGTGTGACCCATTGTTACAGTGTTACCTTTCCAAATGTGCTTTTGCTCTTGCATATGATGTGCAGTTTTTGTCCTTTGGGAGGAACATCAAATGCCCAAGTAAAGCCTTCTTTCCATTCAGGAGAAGTACTATTGCTCACCACCTAGAGGAAAAGAGACAACACCCATTATCAATAAACAAGAAGAGTTTAATTGGCTATAGTGGGACTGTAGAATATTCTCTTAGGATGAATTTGCTTTAACCTTAGTTCGCCGTGGAGGACAGTTTCCAATTGTTAATTGACAGAAGGCGTTTGTGGTTCCCATAGACTTCTTTAAGTTATTTGCACGCATGACGTTCACTGTTAAGCAACCTGGTAAGCAGTGCAGTAGGCTGTCTGCCTTGTCATGGAACCTAGGAGGGCATGTTTTCATCAGCATTTGCAAGACGGGAATTGCTTCAGCTGCAATCATGGTTTGAGACTTTGCAACATCTATGGCCATATTTGTCCACGAGTGTCTTAGCAAGTAGAGAATATCCAATACTAATCCCTGGACATCTTCAACACCGGATTTGAGCGCCCCCACCAAATGAGGGATGCAGAAAGTGGCAGCTTCCGAGGCACGGAGCTTAGAAAAGTTGGAGAAAATCACATTTAAAGTTCTCAAAACTTCGATATTTATAGATTCTGTAGACCACAAGCCTCTCTCAAGTGCAGCTGTTCAACCATGATATGTCAAACAGTTGAAGATTAAAGCAAAAAAATATTATCAGAAAAATAAACGTTTAAAGCAATAGTTTAGTGGTAGAGTGACAGGGACACAACATGAGTATAACTTTTTAAGTTGAAAAGTACCTGTAAGTGATCGTATAAGCTCATTCGAGGCATATTCTTGGAGTGTGTGGTTGGAGAACAAAAATTTGACCATCAGTGCAGCCTGTCCAGAAACTTCCGCATTGCAAGAAAGCAGTAGCTCCTGAATTAGCAATACGCCACCAGCCTCAGCAACAGCTCGTCTATTCGTTCTACTATTCATCACAAAATTCTGCAACGCACAGATAGCCACCACTTTCATTTCTTCTGTTGGTTGTTCTTCTAGCACACTAATTAGTGCCTGGCAAGCGAAAACAGAATCACTGGATCTTGAAAGCCCTTCATGCTGAGAAAGGTCCCCAAGTGCAAGAACAGCAAGAAGCCTACCAGGGTCTGATCTTGTCTGGGGGTCCAGCAGATACTGAGAAAGTGGTGCTATTGCATATTTGCATAACTTTAACTCTCTTACCCTCGGATTGTTAAATATTACTTCAAGTAAGCTTCCTGATTCTTCCTCGCATTGATGAGATCTCAGGAGATCCAGTAATGCATCAATTGCGCCAAGCTCAGCCATTTGTGTTGTGCTTGAAGCATCGTTCTTCTCATGAATCATCAAAGCTTTAATAGCCAGGGTCACTGTGGTTTCAATTTTCGAGAACAACAATTTTACTAAAACTGGTAGTTCAACTCTGAAAAAGCATTCTGCATCATACTGCAGAATGTTGGAGAGAACAAAAGCAGCTGACTCCCACAGATCAAGAGGTGGCTGAGGATCTTCCTGAAGAATAACCTTGGATAGCTCGAAAATACCGCCAGCATCAAGAACAGCCTGAGGCCAGCTAGCAGATATCTTATCCAGTGCCTTTATCGCAGTTTCCTGCAGGCTCAGTACTCCGATTCCAGCAAGCCGAACCAGAGGAACAACAGCACTTTGTGTTGTGGTGTCTTTCTGGAAATCTTCCATTGTTAGAAAATGGCTCAGCAATTCCGCTCCAAGCTGCTGGATAGCTTGAGATGAAGATTTCAAAAATGAAATCAGAGGCATGATGGCTTCACTGGGTGTAAAATTAAACGCTTCAAGGCTTTGCTGTTTTTCCAAAATGTTTACAAGTGCTTGTAACGCACTATGTTGCCCCCATAAGGTCAAGTCTGATCGGAGCAAGACCATGAAAAGAGGCTCTACAGTTTTTGAAACATCTGGTCTTCTTGCGATTACTCCACTATTTGTTAAGATTCGAAACAACTCAGCGACAGAGGAACATAACGAAGTTGAGGCTCCAGGTAGTAGCTCAAGACATCGCTCAATTATTCCAGCTTTTACCATGTCCAACTTGCGTGGTACTCTGTCTTTCCCCAATTTAATGAGAGCTGATAAGCTAGCCTCAATAATCCTGTAATTTGTTCCAGAAACCAAGCAAACGAGAACCTCCTGAATGTCATGAGCGGCTGCTAGTTCTAGTTGTTGCTCATCGTCCAATAATATCTTAATAGCACAGACTGCTGCTTCGACTGCTGCACTACTTCGAGACTGCATTAATGCTATTAAAGGCTTCATGCACCCAGATGCGCGTGAACTTGTTCTGACATTTTTATTTGAGAAAACAACAGAACAAAGTCTAGCAGCATTTATCTTTAAATCCTCTGAAGCAGAAGCAGATGATAAGATTTTGTTTACGTTTTCCAGCAGACTTCCTTCCACATCAATCACAAGAGCTGTATTAGAAGTATTTCCTGAGCTTAGTTTGATCAATGGAGAGATAGCGGCCTCTTGCTCACTCTCTGATACAGTACTGAGCATGTCCATTAGTGGTTGAACAGCCTGGCAGGCAATTTCAGACTTTCTGATGTTTTCAGCATCAAATAGTTCATTCAGAGCCCCAGCGGCACTGTATCTTGCACTTCTTGAACCCAGTCGCAGTACTGCGATAAGCTGATTCAAGGAACTTAGTGCCACTTCGTTTTTTCTAAGCTCGTTGTTGCTAAATAATACCTTAAGCAATTCAGATATGATGCACTCAGTTGAATCTTGAGGGCTTAGAGAAAGGTACTTCGTTAAAGCTTCAACAGCTCCAACTTCAGCCATTAGTAATTTATTTGTGTCACTTCCATCAGCAATGCGAATCAGGATTTGGACGGCAAATTGAGGAGCTCCAGGCCTATCTGGAATTGGCCTTAAGAGATCCACAAGCAGCGGGATAGATTTGCGTGCAGTGGAGCCAAGCCTCACATCTTCAATTTCAAAAAGGTGTTGAAGAATGACTTGAACAGGCTCTTTCACCAGAGAAAATCCATTTTCCAAAGCAACCAAGTTCAGCATCTTTGTCTCCACATAGCCAAGAAGGTTTATTATCGCAGAAATAGCACCTGAGTTTGCAATTGACAGACTTATTCCTCTGTTCTTAGTACAAACAAGGCTAGCCATTGCGTGGGCAGCGAAATATCGATCTATCAATTCATCAGATCTTAGCAAAAGTGCAAGTGCTGGAATGATCTGCATTGTCGTTGAAGACAAGGACACATTTTCATCCTGGAACATGATAGCCAGGAGGAGAGCGCTAATCCAAATGCCTTCTGTATCCTCAAATTCGGCCTGGTGAAAAAATTAAGCGCAATATTAATTTTAAGGGGATATTTTGTAGAAGGCATTTTTGCCACAAAAGTAAGAATAAAGTCAAACCTAAGAGAAATTGGGAGCAGTGTGACTCAATACCAAAATGCACAATTCGTTCTTGACAAGTCTGTAACGATATAAAGAAAAGATAGCTTCTGAAATCTGACTGTAATAGAACCTCTGAACTAACAGTTGGCTAATTTATTTTCATTGGCAATGAAGGTGCATTGTAAGATAGATAACCATGACCGAGAAGCATGAGGAATAATCTAAATTTTTTGATGTCCGAAAAACAAACATTACCTGAGGACTGGAAGTATACTTAGCAAGCTTCCCAAAGAGCACCTCAAGTCCGCCAGCTTCCATGACAATGTGCTTTGACTTAGCATCAACGGAGGTGAGTATGCATAGTAACCACAACGCAACAGTACCACCCAATATTTTAGCTGGATCAGGAAAATAAAAATAACCTGTTTCCTGGAAAATATTTTTTTCCATAAAACCTTTAGGTGGCTGGACTTCAGTTTCTAGAGAAGAGCATTTAGAATTATGCTTTATCATATCTACTAGGGAATGTAACAAGAGTTTTGAAAAACCAGACTGATCAAGTGCATCCGTGATTAGCTGCTTCTTTTCTTTTGCTGCACATAAGAGCAGCGTTGTCCCCCCAACTCTAACTTCTAAGCTGGATGCATTTACTATTCTGTCAGCCAAAACCCCCATTGACTTGGGTCTTGAAACTATAAGTTCACTGAGCAGAAATTGCTGATCAGAGCAAAGCCTGGACAAAATTTCTATTGCCTTATCTTGCACAGGAGTATGGCCTTCAGCAAGGCATTGCACAAGGGTCTCCAGGCTTGATGGCACTTCGGCAAGGGCAATCCATGGACGGTAAGAGGAATTAACCCCACTCTTCGACCTTGCCACGATTGCAATTACTTCTAATATGTTGAAAGCATCTGGGCTATCCATATCAGTTGACTTTAGATAATCAACGAGTGAAAGTACTGTAAAACTGCACTGAGCACTTCCCTTTAGCACATCACAAACTGGAAAAATCTTAAGCAACTGATGAAATGCCCGTGCTGTATTTCTCTTACCCTCTGAAGATCCATCAGCCAAAATTCTTGTGAAAGCTGAAACAACATCTTCAGCTAGTGCTTCTGCAGCGATATCCGGACAAGAAAGAAGATTTGCCAGGGCAGAAACAGCATTTTCTGCAGATTCAATGGAAGAGTTATTAGCCAATTTTATAAGTGACTTAATATCCCCTTCATCAATGTAATACTTCTTTTTATTAGAATTTTTCTTAACCGGCCGAGACAATGCGTCAAAAGCCCTAGCCACCTGTTTCGCCACATTCTGAGTATTGTTTGTAAGGAGCTTGATCCAGGGATTAATAATGTCATCAGTCGCAAGATGATCACAGATATCTTGCCTTGAGCTGAATAGATCAGCTAAAACTGAAGCTGTATGCTCCATTGTTTCTTCCCTGGAAGATGTAAGGGACTGGACAAGGGACCTCAGTCCTTTATTAGCAGCACATTCTCTATGAACAAGATCCTCTTGTGAAGCTTTTGAGACCACATGGCCCAATACTTTTATTACATGAACCTTGGAAGCCGGAATATCACCCAGAAGTAACGCCAACAATTGATTAATTGTGGCAGGATCAGCTGTACGGACAAGCTTCACAAGTGTCTTTGCAGATAAGTCCTGGGAACTTGGTCCACCGGTTTTCAATAGCCACAAGAATGCTGGAATACCACCAGCTCTTTCAACACAATCGCGGATTTCCTTGCTGTGACAGCACAAATTCCAGAGGATGCAGGCAGCATCTTCCTTGGCCTTCTGAGAACCAGTCTCAAGCAACTGGACAAGTGGAGGAATCCCCCCAGCTGCAGTTACAGCCCATTTACTATCATCGACCTGAGCCGTCAGAATTTCCAACATTTCAACAGCATATTCTTGGTGTTGCTCACTAGACAAACCTAGAAATGATATAAATAATTGAATTCCTTCTCTCTTTCCAACAGCCTCCCAAATTCCAACCTTGTCATGGCATAAACGAGACAAGCAAATTATTAGATTCTCTCGTACATCTGCAGAAGCCATAGTTATGAGAGCGATAAGGACTCTCTTAGCTTCTGCATCATCTAGGTAACCGGATAGACTACTGTTCCCATACAAGCTCGCCATAGCCTCCAAGATCCGCTCTTGAAATAACTTCGTCTCACGTGGTTGTAGTAACTTTACCAAAATGCACTCTATCATTCTTGGATCAAATAACTTATCCGAACTCTCTGGTTGTTTGAAAATCATTAGAGCATAGGCAAGGGCTCCAACTACATCACCAATTGGTTCTGCTAGACGAGGGGACTGTGATGCTTCTCCAAGATACATAATTAAATGGCACAACCCACCAAACACATTTGCCAAAGCTCCAGTTGCATGTTCTTGTAGAGATTGTCCATGTTTCCCCTGCATACATTCTTTGGATGGAGCAACAATGGCTCCAATGAGAGCATGAACACCTCCTGCATCTTTAACACATTTCTTAGCATTATCCGATCTTGATGAGAGAGCTTCCAAAGCATCTGCTGCACTAGCACGGACATTAATATCATTTTTCTGTTCCAAAAGCTGTATCAGAGACTTGACAACTCCAGAATTTAATATTTTCTGGATACTATCACAAAAGGAAAGAACTAGACGAGCCAGCAAAGAAGCCGCATTTGCTTGAGAATTAGGATTATCAGATGACAAAAGAGACACAACTATGTCCACACCACTACCCTCTAGTGTCACTCTCCAATAACCATCATCAACGCCACAAAGATTCCTCAAAGCTCCGGTAACATACCCTTCAACCACTCTATCCAGCTTTTCTGTCAAACTTAGTTGATCCCACAAAGTTGGCACTACACCTTCTGTGATAAATATTTTCATGCCAATGTGATCATTGGAAATTCCAGCACAAGAAACCTCATATATAGCTTCTGCTGCTGCTTTTCTAGTTTCAATGATTCCAGACTTCAAAATTGAGAGTAATGGTGGGATGCATCCTCCTAGAAGCACTTTTAGTCGCAAATCTTTTTCTTTGCACAAAACACAAAGGATTGAAGAAACATTTACTTTGGCCAAACTCGTCCCATTTCTAAGAATGGAAATGAATAAAGGCATCGCTTGGGCATACGACCCGATCAGTCTTCTTGCCTCCCTTCTGCCTTTTGCAATACCTAGCAAACGAGCTGTTGTGAGTTCTTTGTCTTGCGGAGATGATGTTTTTGTGTGAAGTTGCTCTATGAGCTGAGCAACCGTAGCCATTCCCTTCTCTGGGTCGTCCATTTCCATTTTTGCATCGACTTCACTGCATATAGTTAGGCAATTTATTCAGTTTTATTTCTCAGGACAACAGAAATTGCAAAAGTATAGTGAACATATAACAAAAGAAAAAGAGATGGACATGAAGTTGAAATTGCAGATTGCCAATTAATCATGTTTTACAGTAACCTTAACCAAATAAAAATTTAAGCAATATCAAAACTTTTAGTCTCAAAATAAAGTGAAAGTTGGTTGGCAACTTTCTTGACTGCCTCGTCGAGGTGGAGTTGTTGCATTTCCCTCTAAATATTTTTCAAATAAAGAAAGTGCTTACTTGGACTGCGAGGACGATAATGTTGCCTCCTGCGTTCCAGGAAGGAAGCCCTTTAACATCTGCATATTGAACCGTCTTTAGCTTCAGCCTACGGTTTCCTGTAAGTAGAAGAGGCCTTTGGTAAGTTTAAAAATGCAAAGACAACGAATGACTGAGTTTACCCAACATTCCGACTATCTTTGCAACTACACTGGAGGAAGTGAAACTAGTACTCTTAGGTGCAACAAATTGGAAGACTCTCTTATGAGAATCTTCACATTACTTTGTTGTAAAAACTCAAGACTTCATCCATCGAATTCAAATATTTGTTCCTAACTCTGTCAAATTTGTACATTCTCGAATACAATTCATCCAATATGAAACAAACGACCCTTACCTCAAGTACGTTGTAAAAAAATCTACATCCCCATGCTTCAATTCCATAAAATGTGGTAGGTACACAACAAACTAAAAATAATTAAGAAAATTACAGACCTCGTGGAAGGTGCAGAAGATACCTACGAAATCCCTCCGCCTCGATTCTAACCCAAAATCCCACTTTCGGTACAGAAGAAGCATCACCGTAAAATCTCCAGACGCCGCCGGAATACAAGTTTGGAATCAGAATCCATTTCTCGCTCATCAAAGTAATACCAGAAACCAATGTTTACCTCACCTGCTAAACTCAGCTTCTGGAAATTAAAAGAAACAACATAAACTTCCTGAATCAGAGACGAGTAGAGAAAGGACCGAAAAAGAGAATGGATCACAGAAATCCTAGGGCAGAAACCAAAAAAAAAACGATGGATTAGTAGTTTCACAGGATCAAATTACGAATAACAAGAATAGTAGAAATGAAAAAATCGTACGAGCATTTTGATTTTTGAAAGAAGAGAAAGCTCCCAGGAAAATCACCTTTGTCTTTGTCGTTGTTGAAATCAAAATGCGAATTGCCTCGAATGAAGAAGAAGAACGTACGAGCAGAGTGAGAGAAGAGAACAGTCCCTTTATTAATTATATTTCTTTTTCTTTCCAATAAATATCAACCTTTGTTGTAATTTTTCACATGGATTCTTAGAAATAATCGAAATTGTATCTTCCGTTCCAATTTTTGGAGCCAATCTTATTCAATCGTTGGTATTGGTTTTTGGGGGAAAAAGGATGCTCAAGATTCAAGATTCACGTTTTTCATTTTATTTCTTTAAGTAACATTTTGTGAATCAGAACTTTGGATCGAACACTCGAAGGATTAACTCGAAACCATTTTATTAAATCATTCATATGATGTGGCAATTGATTAACCCAATTTAAAATGTGCATTGAAGGAGTCGTGTACTAATTATTCTACGTCAGAATATATAAATGCTATTTATATGGCCATCTAACCTTACCGGATTTTCATTAGACTTGTGATTGCTAAACTGGGATCGTATTTTAGATTTAATAATATTATTTCTTTTTAAAATAGGTTATTTCTAATAGGGCAAATGTCTAAAATAACACCTTTCTAAGTTTTTATTCCAAAAATAGCATCATTAATTTAAATTTCCAATAATAGCACAAATTTAACATTAAAATGCATTAAAACTATATTTTAATAGAAAAAAATTAAACCCTAAATTAGAAATAATGAACCCAAATACAATACTTTAAGTTTATGTATAATTTATTTAGAATAAATAAATATTTTTACATAAGTATTTGTGCTATTTTTGGAAATTTAATTTTATTATGCTAGATTTGAAAGAAAAACTTTAAAATGTGCTATTTTAGAGTATTACTCTTTCTAATATAATATACAAATTTATTTTTTCCTTTTAGCATTTGATCATTGAGGCATGTATAAGTTCTTGCATCTAAATTCAAATGTTTTAAACAGTAATAAATATATATTTGTCAAATTTGTTTGTCCGACGTAATTTTTTTTGCAATTACGGTTATAGTAAATTATTATTCATTTATCTGCATTACTATTTACAGTCTTTTCGCAATGTTTTGTCTTACAATATTTTTGACCAGTGATTAAAATAACAGTACAACTAAAAATTTATGACCAACTACAATATTGACAGCAGACAAACAAATAATGTATGGTATAACAGCAATCACAGTATTAGTTGTAACTACCGACAATGAACAAATAAACAAAACTATTATCCGTCGTGCCTATAGTATACACAAAATCTGCTTCCATAATAATACTACATTAGTTGTGAAAAGATTCCCCCTCACAGTTTAGTAATCTAAGTCTTTAACCTACACATGTAGTACAACAACAATTAGTTTAATCGTTAATAGTTAACTTGTTAACTTAGAAATGCAAGTTTACACACAAAAACTAATTAAAACCGTGGAAAATAGTTATGATGTCGCTTGTAGAGTGTAAAATATGAATTACCAGGTTTAGTAGCAAAAGAGAAGTTAGATATAATTTCAAACTATTTTGTTGATATTGAAAACATGAATAATAAATTATTATAAAGTGTAAGGATCGGTTGGTTGTAAATTGAAAGCGAAGGTTGTAAGAGCAACAAACATACCTAACATGGATTTAAACCCCACTTCCCTGTGAGACACACAACAAATATGTCACGCTCCCACTTTTATTATCGAATTTATATTGAAAATTTGAAGAATTTGGAAAAAAAAAAGAATGCTTAGTAGTTATAAAAATTCTAACCTAATAGTGATATAAAATTTGATATGCGTATATAAGACTTTCTTTCTCTAATCTTCTCTATCCCTCAAGATTTTGAATTCTTTATTCTAGTTTTGGAAATAGTTATATCTATTTCAAAAGGAATTCCAATCAATTTGTTTTCAGATTTTAAGTCGTCGTCAACTTAACATGAATAATTAAACTAATCATAAATTGGTATATGAATAAATTTAGGGTCTATAAATATTCTCATAAATGTTTTTTTGCCACCAATTCTTTGAATAAATATATATAAAAGACAAAAACAAATTAAATAGAATTAAGGAGATTTGTTTGGATGCAAGTTGCAACGATAAGACTATTATCTGACAGGACCTACCTTTACCGACAGTTTCCAATCCGACGAAGTCAGCATAATCGGATCTTGAGCTTCCCTCACTATTTCTCCTCTCCACGTTATCTTCCCTATTTCTCTTTTTATTTTAATTTTATATATAATTTAATTACTAATTAATACTTCCCTATTTTCAATAATATATAATATAAGATTTTGAAATGATTTTCTTTTTCAAAGTAAAAAATTGTAGCGAACCATGATATTACTTTGTCGAATAATAATAATACATGGTAGTAAGTATTAGTCGAGGAGAAAATCCAAGGCCCAAATACTACTGAAAAGCCCAACCCGTTCCTTCCCTTCCCTTCTGCCTCATCTAGCGTGTTTTGAGCCGCTTAACCGGCACGTGTGTGACCGACAATGATAGTCTCACGTGAAAACTCAGAAAGTTCTATGCGGAACGGCAAGTGGATCCAGCGTCGACCATATCTGATTACCGCCCAATAGCCGTGAGACAACTTCATTATCGGTGATGGCATCTACGTAATTAAACGGAAAACCGAGGGCGTTACGACCATTGCTCCAACTCGGCTCGCTTTCAGCATCGCACGTGAATGATACCACTTGGTGGTCCGAGCAGCTCGAGCCAGCCATCAATCTCGCCGCAGATTCAGTAGTTCTTACAGGACACGTGTCGATTATCGGCTTCATCTCGTTCTCGATCTCACTACGTCGTTTCTCGATGACACCTTTCTTGTTATATATACGACACAATACCCAATCGTCCAGCTGTTCAGAAATCGGAAAAAGGCCGGTTAACAAAACCCGTTCATATTATAATTTCGGATTGAATCCGAAAAATTACTCACCCTTAGACTGTTTTTCTTGCGAACCGATCGATCAACGTCAGCGAGCCGGTATTCATGCATGATCCAATTGGTTTTCTCACCTCTAGGAGGTTTTCCAGAGTAAAACACTAGAGCCTTCTTTATACCGACCGGTTTAGGACGACCGATTGGTTTATCAGCACCTGTAGCTTTCCAATAGCCAGTACCAGCTGCCCGGTTCGGTCTTGAACCATTTGGGTACTTTCGATCTCTTGGTGAGAAAAAATACCACTCCTTTTCACCGTACAAAGCCATGTCTGTAAATTGAAATTCAGTTGTCAATTCTTAAGCCGGTTTAATTAAACAGATTATTTTATATCAATTGAAGGGGAAAAGAAAGCATACCGGGAAGATCCCAAGGATCATATCTGTACAAATCGAGTTCGGTGATGATAGGGGCAGGGATCGGCTGGGACGCGCATTTACGGCAGAGATACATGAGGACGAGCTCCTCGTCAGTTGGATGAAATCTAAATCCTGGTGGAAATTGCAAATCCGCCTCAGCTTTCATCATAATTCACCTTTTCCCCTGATTGTTTCTTGTGTTATAGCTGAATGAAACAGAAAAGATGTTTAAAAACTTCTGAAGCAAAGAGGTGAGAGATGAATATATAAGACGAATGAGTTGGACACGTGGCGGATAGACGGGGGTCTTGTGTTGGTGGAATGGAATCTTAACAAAACTAGAAAATTTGAGTGAGGGTAAAAGTTTAAATTGTAGTGGATGATATAGACGTGGAAGAACACGTGGCAAACGGTAATGCAGGAGAGTTTTGTCATTGCTTACGCCAGACTATTTGGATTGTAGCGGTCCGAAGCATGTCGATTTGTGAAAGAGCGATAAGAAACGACACGTTTAATGTCACGCGTGTATTTTCCAAGTGAGACCAATCGTTGACCGTATCAAAATGATTTCTCTTCTCATCTCATTAATGGACATGAGAATTTTGAAGACGTTCTTTTTTCAGGGGTATAAAACCGTCACTATAGTATATATACTCTCCGAAATTTAAAAAAATAACAAAATCTCTCACGGAGATGTGTATTTCCCATTTGAGATCAATTATGTGTGTCATGTATATGTATTTTCCATTTTTGGAATTTAGCGTATATTTAAAGGCGAAAAGGAAAAATCGCAGCTGTTACTAAAAAAAAAAAATCATAGTTATCGACTTATGACAGTGGCACTTTAACTCTGTCATTTTCTCTAACGGAGTCCACAAGATATCGTGATCTCAAGCCGCATTTGCCACCTAATAGATAAACGCTTTAATTTTTACCACGTGGGGCGGCAACGTAAGTTCCACAGCCTTTTTCTGGTGAACTGAATTTTGTTAAAAAGCTCAAAGTTTGATAGAGGATTTAAATACGTGGCAATGCGTTGATGGTTCGCCAATTTATTCTGATCAAAATGATTAGATGCATGAGCTAATGATTGCTAAATATGCATATGACACACATATATGAAAATCATAGAGAGATAATAAGGTCGGTAGGTTTTTTAATGATTACTATTCGTGTAACGACCAGAACTATTGCACCTGCCACGTGGTTTTATGAGAAATCATCAAATACGGGTTTATCCGGTTTTACTCACTTCAACACAATGAACCGAACCAGCATCATAAGAATAAGACCAAAGGAACACCGCAACTTTATCCAGGAGGGGACATATCAGCATATTGATCATTGTCAATTTGTCATCGTTAAAAACGAAACTTTGATTAAACCAGAAACAACAAGGTACACAGAATTGCGACCCTTCGTTTTTCTTAACTCTGAATCGAAATGATAAAGAATATATCAAAAAGAAGGAACACACAATAATCAGTTACGATGAGTCGAGAAGGTTCTTCTACTTAACCAGATTAAGGGATAAATATGTGAGTGTAAAGATCAATCCATCCTTCCTTTGAGGATTCTCTCGTTGACTGGTGTTCTGTACAAAATCACCATGAAAGTATGTTACTAAATTATGTAATACAATGAAGACGTGGCAAGAAGTGAAAAGAAGAAGAACAACAAAACATACACAACGTAGTCATTGTCCTCCCCACCCATTCAGACAATCACGGACACTTCTTTAGAATGATAACCTAACCTTGAGTTTCAAACTTTATTTGCACAAAATTATAGCAGGGAAGCCATAGCTACATCGCTAAAAAAGAAAGAACTTTGAAACACCTCACTCCTAAGCACCAATTGAAGATATCAGAGAACAAAATTATTTTGCAATAATGTTTCTTCTTATCTTAGGCATGGTAATGATATTTCTTCACTGTCATATTTGGTATCTCTGTGCATCAGATGTTTTTTGTTTTGTTTCTGAAGCTCTGGTCTCCTGATTTAAGGTATTACATACCGAGATCCTTTCCTAAGCCCAAAAGCAACTTACTAGTTATTTTGGAAGAAGAAAGAGATGGAAATCCTCTTGGTATAACTCTAGACAGTGTCCATCACCGAAGTCTGTGGCCATGTCTCCAATTCACATCCTCCTCCTGTGAATCTGTGCAGGTTTGTTTGAGAAAGAGTAAGTGTTCTGTTCATGCTCAATGCTCGTAAGAGTTCAATTCTTTGGTATAGATTTCTCCTCTTTTTTTTCTTGCTAAGACCATATAACAAAGTATCAATGACATATTACAAAAGCACAATGCAAGGTTTGGGTTCCAGAGGAAAAATCTGGTGAACATATCTGATTTAGCTCTCGAATTCATGCAGCCGCCAAGATTTAGCTTCCATTTAGTCAGTTGATAGTTTGAACTTCCGGTGGCTCCAGCTTAAACTAAGTCCACAATTACTGTCTTGATCACAAAATATGGAATGCATGAGGAAGCCATGTAAATCTGAGTGGTCATCTATTCACCTGTCAAATTCCCTCCATCGCAGTATTTTGACTCACGTCAATCTTATGTGAAAATTCGATTTTCGGACCACCTCTTTTCGAGCCATGCCCGGTTTGATCTTCATGACTCTTCTATATCTCTGTTCTATTCCTTCCCTCATTCTCTTATGCAGCTCTTCATCAAATGTACCTGCCATTCCTTCTGAGATCAGAGCATCCAACACCAACTTATATGTATACTCTCTTGGAACCAACCCCGCCTCCACCATCTCCACCACCAAATCCCGAGCCTCAGCCGCTCTCCTGGTCTCAACAAGAGCATGTATTAACGGCGTATACGTGCTTGAACCAGGTACACCATGACCCATCTTCTTCATTGTCCTCATCATCTCAATTGCACGTTCGATCTCATTGGTAACACTGTAATACCTTATGAAAGAATTATAAGTCACCTGGTTTGGGACACACCCTCTCTTCTTCATATCTTCAAACAGCTCCAAAGCCCGACCAATCCGATTCGTTTTGCAGCATCCATCGATCAAGCAATTGTAAGTCACCACATCTGGTGCAAATCCCCTGAACAGCATTTCTCGAAACATTCGATTAGCCTCACACATTCTCCTCCTAATCGCCTTTCTGCATCCGGTTTGCATCCCATATTTACAGTAGCAGCTTATTAAAATGGTGTAAGTATAGGTATCTGGTGGGTATCGGAAACCCGGTAATTGCATCTGATCCAACAGAAAGCGAGCCTTTTTGAAATTCCCCACACGACAAAGAGCGTTGATTATTGTATTGTAAGCATAAACATCGGGTTTGCAATGGTATTCCTTCATCCTATAAAAGGTAGCTAATGCCTCTTTAACAAAACCTTCTTCTGCTAGGCATTTCATCAAACAGGTTATGGACGCTGTTGTGACCACATTTGGCCCATTCTCTCTTCTGGATACTTGCCGGAGAAAATCCCAAAGACCATTAACGTCGTTGCCTTTGGCCAATAGACATGCCATATCTCTGCAAGTGTTCTCATTATGATCGAATCCGAAATGGGTCTCAAGCCAAAAGAAGAACTCCATTGCTTTCTGCACACCGAGAGAAACTTTCGTAGGATCCATATAAGCGGCGGGACCCAGAACCAGGACTTCAGAACAGCGTCGTAAGGATTCGTCACGGAGGTTTCTCTGCTTTAACGGTGACCGGTGGCGAAAACCCTTTTGCCGACCGATGGATCGTGGGGAAATGAAGAAGAATCTGGGGATAGAGCGGAGTATATCGGAGACGAGCTGCTGAGTCCATGGAGTTGCAACCGTTGAAGAGGCGAGAACGGCGTCGAATGGGCGGTTCTGGATCATGGCGGCGATAAGCTGATCAATAATGCGGTTGCATCGTGACGGTTTCATAATGTCGTGAAACAAAACTGTTTAGTTGTGCAATGGTCATCATAGATATGAAATTACCCACACAAAGATCTTTACTTTAATGCATCTTCTTATCTAAGGCTAATTTAGAATCTACAGAATATTTTTAACTAAAACACACATGAAAACTGCTTGGATTTGAACCTAACTTTGACACTGTATGAATCATTCTACTGATCACATATAGAACTGTTTATTTTATCTTTTATAGCAATGAGGAGAAGACTTTGCTAGATACAATATGGACTATGGTTGATGTTGGTTGTCAAGTCTTTCTACATGGATTAAGAAGAGATTGTTTCTTTCCCGTTGTAGTCAGAAATTGGAACATTATTTTGGTTTTTTATTTCGATCATTATCAAAATCACCAGAAGCTCAATGTGCTTCCACTCAAGTTCACATGGATGCTTCTCTTATTGAAAAAGGTTATACAAGTTACAAGCATGTATAGTTCTACAAGTATAACATGGAAGACTTCCATCTTAAGAGGGAGTAATAGAGACATACGGTTAAGTTTGGTTGATACATTAGACTTGGTTTAATTGATTGTTGGGTTGTATTTAAGAATTCTTGTTTTGTTCATTCAAGAATTAATGAAGGTATTTCACAAATTCTCTTCTTTCTCTATCTCTTTGAGAAAATCTGAAACATCAAGCAAAGCCATCGGTCAGAAAACGAGAAAGCAATTCGAATAGGGAAAAATTGATATGGAAAATAGGCATATATTTTTCCTTTATAAAAATGAACCGCTCTCAAAATGCCAATTCTTTTATAAAAAAAGTCATAAACGTATGTTTGATTTGTTTGTGTTTTTTTTTGTCATAAACATTATAATCGTCAACCAAAAAATATTTATCGTATCATCTACACAGTGTGATATTAAAATGCTTATGTGTAAAAAACGTATACTCCGTTTCCGAGCTTGTTTTGCAAGTCACTTCGCTTGTAGGTTCTTTTTCATTTCTTGATGGGTGAGCGAGAACTCCGTGTAGAACTGTCGGATATCATTGAACTTTTTAATTTTCGCTGAGAAAGCTGGCCATCCTTCTGGGTTATTGATTAGTTGAATTAAATCTGTGGAGTTCCTATAAAACTTCCTGCAGTATCTGTGTCGCTCGTGTAGGTTGTGCATCGCCCAGTGCATGCTTAGAAATTCCAGGTGAAGGGGTGATCGTCCACTGTATGTTTTTCTTATGCCTAGTAGATCGCTTGTGCCGTTTTTTAATTTGATTATCCACCCCACGCCTGATGTTGGTTCTCTTTCTTTCCATGAGCCATCAATAAAGTAGACAAATTGGTGGTCGTGGTCTGCATCAATTTCTGCCCTATGTTCTTCCGGGACTGTTGGGCCCGTGGATAGTTGCCAGACCGTGCTTTCTCTGTGAACGTTGTCGAGGATCTCTAAGGATGTGTGGTCGACGTTGTTGTATATCTTGTCGTTTCATACTTTCCAGATGAACTACATTATCCACGGAAATATTTCGGTGTCGGGACCTGGCTGGGGCCCCATCACTGGTTGGCTTATGAAGTAGTTGAGGTTCGCAAAGATGTTGTTGAGGAGGAAGATAGATGGGGCAGAAGGGATGGGTGATAGCGTCCATGTTTGACGAGCCGGTGGACAGAGAAACAGAGCATGATTGATGCATTCATTGTCATGGCCACATATCTCGCATGTTGACTCGTTTCTAATGTGACGGTGATGTAAGCTCTCATGTGAGATCATTGTCTATGAGAGAGTTTGTCAGAGGAAGTGTTGCAGTTTCCTCGAAATTTTTAGTTTCTATACGGCTTTTTTCAATGGTGTTAGCGATGACTCTTGTAGAATAAATTTCAGCTCCGCTGATTTGTTTGTGTTTATGACCAATATTATACGTTTAATGTTTATTACAAAGGTTCAACAGAAATTTCATTACATTTGACTTGAATAGGTTGGATTCTCAGTTTAGGGACTTTATGTTCAATCTATCATGTATTTTTGTTGCGAGAAATGTCATTTTGTTAGCCGCTTATGTACAGGAGTTTAGTTTAGTCATTGGAAAGCAATGTAATTGAACTTTTTCTTGGTCTTGATTATAAACATAGTGATTACAATTTGATTATAAGTATAATCTGACGTAGTTGAAACGTGAAGATGGGTGAAAGAAATTATTTAAAAGACCGTTTGACTTTTGATTATGCAGTTAATTAATTTGCAATAAATTGCATTTGGAAGTTGGTTCCTCAACGATGCAAAAGACTCATGACGTGGAACATTTTTTATGTACATTGATTTGATTATGTGCCCATACAATTGCATACATAATTATAGGAAAATTGGTCGTTTCATAAGTTTAAGTTTATTTGAATGTTCGATTTGATTTTAATATTTTATTTTATATTCCAAAATATCAGAAATTTTAAGTATATTATATCGTTAAATATTTATCTAATATTATTTTCATAAATATTTTAATAAATTATGTTTTATATAATATTTGTTTTAAAATATTATGAAAGTATAAAATGTAATCGTGATATATTTTTAAATAATATAAAAAATAATATTTTTCTATTAAAATTTTTCTTAATTAATATATTAAGGATGTACAAACCAATAATTGGGGAATGAAGAGAAGATCCCCAAAAAATGTGGGTAACGGTTAACGAAGATAAAGATTTAAGACAATAAAAATAAGTTAATATGGTCAATTAGTTGGTCCAAAATATATGGAAAGGAACCGACCACTTCTCACTATTTATTTACTTTGCGGAGTAAGCACACTTAGCTAATATGTCCTCATTTTCTCCTTAACTAAAATACATTGACTAAGAGTTTGATAATGTTTGATTATATCGTCTAGATTTGAGATTTAAAGCACTGTACATTAGTTCTTACAAGCTTTAATTAGTACTATTGAATTCTTCTCCAAATTCAGTTCATATATAATAATATAGAGGAGAATTATCATACATTGAACCAAGCCGGTTATTAAGAGTTGTCTCCTTTATTTACCTTATAATTATCGAAGATATTATAATTAAACTGAGGTTTTAGTACATAGATTCGATTTCTGTAACATAAAAGAGACAGAGGTCACATAGCATCATGTGATTCCTCAATTGTCATTGAAAGCTAATTAAATACAATTGTTAGTACTTATATCGTTGTCAGTATATAATTACCCGTTGATCTTACTTACACAGTGGTCAGTGGCACGGGGGAATGCATTTGGATAATAAATATTTTTGTTTTCTAATAGTATAAGAATACAAATGATGCTATAATTAACAAGTTTTATTTTTGTTTTACAAATAGTTCTGTTTTATATTTATAATGCAAGTTTTGAATACAAATTTAGCTTTGTCTCTGTCATTTAATTGTGTTAGGATTTTTATTTAGTGTATTAATAAGGAATAAAATAGAATTTTAATAATTTTCTTATTATGTTTAAAAAGCTGTGAAATGTCACTCTCTGTAAAATATAGAGAATATTAGTTATGAAAACCTAAAAATATTATTCTATCGATTTTGTTGTAAGTGATGTATAAATTTTTTGTACATTAATTAAAAAACTATTTGAATATTGATTTTTAAAGCTAAATTATCATTATTATATCTATTGAACTATTTCCCCCAATAACGAAACAATATATAAAATACAAGTAATCGAAACAAATAAAATTTAGTTTTGTATTAAACACTAGATCAGTTAAATAAATACTTTTTTTTTGCTAAAACGTCATTTAATATTTCTTACATTTCAAAATAAATGATGTTTTAGCTTATAAATGAGCTTATTACACAATTTCTCAAACTCTCAATCGCAATATATCTAGCTAATATTAACATAAAGGGTTTTGTTTATTATAAGTGGTGCTGTCTGTTTTCAATGTAAAATAATTTCATATTTATTTGTATTTTGTAAATTATGTGTTTGGAAATTATTTTTTAATTTATGGATTAGTTTTAAACATATAATAAATGATATTTATTATAAAAATTAAAATAATTTTTTTAATTTGTTTGCAAAAACGTTAAATATATTTAAAATATAGAAAAATAATTGTTAACTACACGAATTATATCCGATCATATGATCACACATATATAATTTTAAAATATATCAAAAATTATATAAAATATATAAATATATAGATAATATATGTTAAATTTAGCTTATAAATATCATATATATATATATATATAATTGCAGTCTATTATTGTTTTAGGATTTGTAGTGTTGTAATGGTTTTTGCATGTGCAAGTTTGGGAGCAAACCGATGATCATTTTTGTAACTATATAAAACCAATCTAAAGTCACGAAATGGAAATGCACTAATAATGTTAGTCATACTAGCAAACATATTATAGCGATGAGAGATCAACAAAACAATAAATTATCACAAACAATAGCAAAATCAAATCATTTAGTTAATTCTAACTATATATATGAGAAATATGATTTATGTTCGATCAAAATATACATTCATATATAATAGCATTATAAATTCACTATCGTATGGTAAATGAAATCAATCAATCAATACGTAGTATTTTAAAAATTCGTGTAAAAACAATTCAACTTAATACAAATATGAATACAATGTTAAAACGATTTACATTTGCTACTAAAATACAAATATAGAAAAATAGAAATAAATAGGTTAATGGTTGCATCAGTTTATTTTAGAAGTATGAAATTCGATTCTACATTTTCTCATATGAAAATATTAAATTTTCGTATAAAAATATTGAAATATTTTTTATTATAGTTCACTAACAAAAAAAAAACAAATATAAAAGTATATTCAGAAATCATAATTGGGTTTAACAGTCAAACACTTCAACTTTTCTGAAAATGTACCTAATCCGCTAATCCTACTCTATTTTCTACCGACTTGACAGAAACATAAAATTTGCACAAAATTATATGATTTGATCTTGTTTGTATTGATCTCAACCTCTGTTTTGTTAAATATAAATAATCGAAAAACAAAACATAAAATTTGTTATTTTGGGATGAAGACAAAAGAGCCATCACCTGCTCATGTGTACATCAGTCATGGCTGTGCTGTACAGACAATTATTTCCACTTTTAACACTTTCTCCATTTTTTATAATAATTATATTAGTTATCTTCTACAATTATTATTATATATTAGTAGCTTTACCAAAAATTATTTTCTTCTACAATTGATATAGATATAAAAATAAAATCCTCCATGTTCCTCTAATTTGTCCACACGTAACAAAGCCTATTATTTATTTAGGGATATAATTCGCTAACCTAATATTACTTTCCACGTTCAATAACTTATTACAACTTACAAAAGAGGCATATATATAAAATCCATATATATGTTTTTTCTTCTTATGGTAACTAATCATATATGAATGATTTCATTGTAATATAAAGTCCAGAGAATATGATATCAAATCTCACAGAGGAGTAATCTTAACCACTACAAAATTTAATATATATATTGAAAGAATCACTTTTTATATTTCAGTTTCCGAATTGTTACGTGTAGATGTTGAACTTTCATTTATGCATGTTTTGATCTGAAAGTAAAAAAAGAATGGTTGATATATGTGAGAAAGAAGACAGAATTTCACTTCTATATTTTCAATCATTTTTAATCGATTTTATCGATCTAATGATAAATTTTTAATTGTTATAAGAATAACTAAAAAATGAATTCATCCAAAATATTTTTCAAACATAATTATAAAATCACATATCTCTAATATATTATTTGAAAAATATTTAATAAAATAATCTTACCATGATATGTTATTAACAAAAATATTATGGTAACGTATCATTCAATAAATTTTAAATAAATATATAAATAAACTTAAATTACTAAAATAATTACAATATATGTCACTGTTATTAATTTGGTTAAAAAATTAATATATTTTATTAAACTAACCAAAAAATGCTATTACAATAATACAAAATAATTATTTTTTTCTTTGATTTACATATACAAAATTAATATTAAAATTAAATTTAAATAAAAATTAAAATTATATAAATATTCTACGTCAATTTGTATAGTCAATTTGTAGCAGAACTATACAAATTTTGGATTTAACATGGCCTTAGACAAACTTTTTGGTATGGTCTGAAAATTTCTGATGGAAGTTCATACATCTCCTTAGATCGAATATTATATTTTCGCTAGTGCAGTTTCTCTTAAGCAAGGGTCAAACGAAAGATAAAACTTTATCTAATTAATTTGGTAATCGTGTTTAGTTTAAGATATCCTAACATTTTTGTTTATACGAAAAGTACTCTTATCATAGTAATTGGTAATAGTGTCAACTAAAAGTATATACCATTATACCAATTGTGTGTTGGACCAATAAGCATGTGAGGTTTCGAATGACCACAATCTTATCGTTTTGAATATAATTTAAAAAAAAAAATCATTTTCGAAAAGTCAAAAATTAAAGCTTATTTAGGTTTGTTTAAGCTCAGGGTTGGTCCATCTATATTTTTGACAGTAACGAGAAAGTGAATTAATATGCAAATGTTTTTAATAATGTATTAAGAATAGAAATAAAAAGATTTAGAGTGCAAAAAACATTTTATTTGTTAATATATTAAAAGTTAAGAAAATGGACTAACCGTTAGGATAATCAAATCTTCTAAACACATAGACTTTTGTGCATATACATTTTATTTTAATATGTATGCAGATCTGATTCAGTTATTGATGAGATATGATACAATATTATAAAAGATTTTAAATATATAGTATACACATTGAAATATATTTAACAAAAACAAAATTTAAATAATTTTCTTAAGTTGGATACCAATGCATCCCTTGCAATAGAGATGTATAAATGCAGGGCCAGAGCTTCTCATCATCTTCACAACTAAATCTAATTACAAAACAGTCTTCTCTGACTTACCAATAATAGAGTCTTTTTCTCTAATACACATCTCTCTTTACGGATCTAAAATGGCGATTCCTGTGATCGATTTTTCCAAGATCAATGGTGAAGACAGGGAGAAGACATTGTCTGAAATCGCTAGAGCTTGCGAAGAATGGGGATTTTTTCAGGTTTCGATCTTTTTTTTTCTTTAAAGAAAACAAAAACAGAACATTGAGTTTCTCTCTCACACTGTTCTTATGTGCTTATGTGTGTGTATGTGTGCAGCTGTTGAACCATGGGATTCCATTGGAGCTTCTAGACAAGGTGAAGAAACTGAGCTCTGATTGCTACAAAACAGAGAGAGAAGAAGCGTTTCAGACCTCAAATCCCGTGAAATTGCTCAACGAATTGATTCAGAGAAATTCTGGCGAAAGACTCGAAAACGTTGACTGGGAAGATGTCTTTACTCTCTTGGACAATAACAAAGATGAATGGCCATCAAACACTTCAGGCCTCAAGTAAACGACTTCTCTCGTATTTCAAACCTCAAAATCTTTCAAAACCCATTTTCAAAAATCATTGTTTTTCTATTTGTGAAAACAGAGAGACAATGGCGGAGTACAGAGAAGAAGTGAGGAAGCTAGCGAGCAAAATGATGCAAGTGATGGATGAGAATTTGGGTTTGCCTAAAGGTTACATAAAGAAAGCTTTCAACGAAGGAAAGGAAGATGGAGAAGAGACAGCATTTTTCGGGACCAAAGTCAGCCATTACCCACCTTGTCCTCATCCAGAGCTTGTCAATGGCCTTCGAGCTCATACTGATGCAGGAGGTGTCGTTTTGCTGTTCCAAGACGATGAATACGATGGCCTTCAAGTCTTGAAAGACGGAGAATGGATCGATGTTCAGCCATTATCCAACGCCATTGTTATCAACACTGGTGATCAGATTGAAGTTCTTAGCAACGGAAGGTAATGATCAGATTGAAGCCGGTTTTGGTTTCATTTCAATTTTGCTTTTTTCGTAGAGCTTAACTAAACCAAAGGTTGAAGAATGTTTCTGAATTCAAACATGAATTTTTAAGTTCATTCATATGGAAAATTTATTGATTGCTAATATAATATTACATATATTGAGCTAAATATAGAATATGGTGATGAATTTATTTTTTTGGTTCTATTTTAATTTCTACTTATGGGGTTTTACAAAAAGTATATGCTTTGTTAATTTCCTTTTAAAATAACTAAACCAAAATTCATCTTTTCCGGGTTGGATTTGGTTTGAATAAGATCGGGTTGGTTTATCCGAATTAAGCATACCTGTCATTTCCAATTGAATAAACCGGTTTAACGAACACAAAATTTGAGATTGACAAAAATGGATTTGCAGGTATAAGAGCGCATGGCACAGGGTCTTGGCGAGGAAAGAAGGAAACCGGAGGTCCATAGCTTCCTTCTACAATCCGTCGTACAAGGCGGCGATTAAGCCAGCGGTGTCGGTGGCGGAGGTGGAAGAAGGAAGTGAGAAGAAGTATCCAAAGTTTGTGTTTGGAGATTACATGGATGTCTATGCAAGCCAGAAGTTCATGCCTAAGGAACCTCGTTTTCTAGCTGTAAAGTCTCTCTGATTTGCAATCTTTTTTCTTTTTACAGTATCATCATTGGTTTATCTATCTCAATTATGTATTTTCTTTTAAGTTATGAATGCCAAATTATATAGTTGAAAGTTTGGTATCTGTCCATGTATTTTGCTCCTTTTTTTCCCAGATTTGATTTATGAATCTTTGTTGTGAACTATGTGTTCTTAGCTGTTGAATATAAAAGTCTGTTTTCTGTCTTTTTCGTAGAGAAAATATTAAGTGGAAAAAAACATGACACAACTAACCTTAATTTTGTGTTCCAAATCTCAGACGATTAGCCTCTACCATCCAAATATTTGCAGTGCTTTACAGCTAGTTATGATGCGAAACTTCGTTAGTCACAACAGTAACAACAACAACAAAATTAGATAAACAAATTAATGCACTACGAATAAACTCAAAACTATGAAGATTAAGGAAAAAAACAACGACCCAACTCAAAGATTTAGCTTCTAACATTAGCAAAACCAAACAGACACAAAAATATATGTTGTATATGTATACATATGCTGTGTAGGATACAGTGAAAATTTCGTGGGAGTCCTGAGGAACTTAGGCCTTGAAGGCATTCCAATGATCAGAACTTGTCGGTCTATATATCAGCGGTTGTTGTAGCAGTTCGTTTGAATGGTCCGATTGACTCAAACGGGTCCTGGTCATCATAACCCGAATCATGAGCCTCTTTCTCTCTCTCTTTCTGTAGTTGATAGGTTATCTATGAATCGAGGACTATAATTAACGTTGTATATAATTGCCAGTATGTCTGCATCTTCATAAAATCTTTAATTTGTATGGAGGAGAGAGAGGGACTTCGTCTTCTACATAAGCAAAGACCAGAATAAATCATTGCTAAGACGCAAAATTTGAAGTGACACTAAGAACAATGGCAAGACTAGGGCCAGACTTAGACTAAGCAGGTTCAGGTCCGAAGGAGCATGCGTCTCTACGGAATATACAGACAATTAAACTATAGCTTTATTTAGTTACCTATATATATGTATATTAATTTTACTTTCCAATTTCTTTTTTATTAATTACATTAATTATATATATATTTTAAAAATCCTTCTTTACTAAATTTTAAGTGTTTTTTTGTGTTATAATTTTCCTGTACAAAAACAGCTAAGTTAAAAATATAAAAATTAATTGAATTTTTAGTAATATCTTAAAATAACAAATTTGTTAATTTTTATTACAAATCTATCTTAAATTTATTTTTAAAAATATCACAAATTATTATTTGACAATATTTATTTATTTTAAATAAATTAGAAAATAATATTTTTAATTTTTTTTTCAAATCTATCACATTAAAATTAAAATTTCAAACACAACATAAATTATTATGTAAAAATAGTTGGTTCTGGTTTTCCAATTTAATTTTAATTTTTTCTTAAAATAGATGTTTTAAAACCTATTTAAATACTAAATTAGGTGTATTACTAGAAATTTTAAATTATTGATGATATATTTGAAATAAAAAATAAAAATTTGATAGTTTTGATCATTAAAATATCATGTTTGATTTTTTTTCAATTTAACGTTTAAAAATGTTAAGATATTTTAATATTAAATTTTTATTATTTTAAAAATTTAAACTAGTTAGTTTATATTTATAATAAAAACTTAAAAATATGATATTTTGGAGATAGTGTTTTAATTCTTAACTGTATTGTTTTAATATGGTTTTTCATATGGGCACAAAAGAAAACTTTCTTAGTATATATATATTGATTATTTCCTTTATACTTATATTATATTTACTTTATTATATTTTTTTTCCAAAATAATAAAAACTTAGTTTTTTTTCTATCAACAAAAAATTTCCTAATTTTTTTTGCTGCTGGTCCTATATAATTTTATGCTCCAAACGAATAAAAAAATTAATGTATCTTAATCATATATTTTATCGGTTATATTTAACAAAATTCTTTTTATTATTTTACCATTAAAACAGGTGTTTTATGAATTTTAATTCAGTGTTCGCCCTGATTTTTTTTTTCACGACAGATACAACTTCAGTTTTTTTTTCCGTCAATTTCTAGCGGAACCATTGAGACTTCCCCGGAAATTAATAAGACAAATCCCCAATTGCGAGACCACTGAATCCAAAGCCGATTAGGGACTAAAATGAAAAAATAGAAATTCAATCGGAATAGCCTTTGCAAGCAGCGTCGTTTGGGGATTACATAGAACACAGAAAAGGAGAAAATAAAAACCCAAACCGCTTCGCTTTGCCTTTTCTTCTCTCTCTGACATCGCAATCGTCTCTACCTCTTTAGTGTTTTATTCCTTTCTCCTTTTCCCATCTTCTGTTCGTTGGCATTCGCTTGATTGCTTCTGATTCATGAGGTTAGGGTTTCGTTTTTGTTTTTCATTGTGTCGATTTTTTATTCATTCTGATTTCCGGCAATGTTTAAATCAGGTTAGGATCGGAGGTTTTGGTGGTTTTCATCAATGTTGATGACTGAGGCTTCAGTTGTGTCGGGTTTGGTTTTTGATTGACCTCTTTTTAAGGTTTCTTCTTCTTCTGATCGATTTCTGAATCACTTTAACACGGGGTTGGGTTCTATTGGGAATCTCCATGGTTTCCTTAAAACCATTGCTTGGTTTGACTACAAACAGCCTTCTTCGACGGTTTTCTCATAAAAACCTTCTTTTTTAGAATGCTAATTTGTCTCCGAAACAGGTGGCATTACGATGGATTGCAAGGAAAACGGTTTTAGTAAACCTTGTGGGTGTGACTCTCTTTCCGGCGATGAGAATGCTTACTCTCTCGGCTCAAATTTTGCGATGGACATCAATGCAAACGTTTCTGAGAAATCAAATTCCGGTGGCCACAACATAAATTCAGTCACTAGTATGGCGACTCATCTAGCTGCATCAGGTGTAAACCCTACGATGGAGGGCCAAAGGAAGTGCTTTTTTGAGAGCGAGAGAACGGGAGATGGAAACAATATCAGTTCCTTGACTAAAGAAGATGCTGGAAACTCTGATGATGGACTAGCTGTGTGTTGGAACGCTAATGACAGTCACAAGCAGGGAGTGGTTTCAGATGTACTGGAACAAACTCGAGGATCAATTTGTGATGATGTTTTGCTGGTAAATTGCAACAAGCAAGATGATGGAAAGGAAAGTCCGGACACAAACATGTCACATGTGCCTATTGTTTCTGGGAGTACACAAGAGGAAGGAGTTCCTCAGACTACAGAAGATGAAGGTTCGGGTGGCAGCTTATTGCCTAAAGGGGGTAATGAAACAGATACTGTTTCAAATTTTTTAAATGATGCAGCAGAACAATTCATGTCATTGGAAATCATAAACGATAGAAACAATGATGACGCTGGAAGTGATCATATTAGCCCTACCTTTGATTTTGGAGGTAGGGAAAGAAGAAATGAACCATCTAGTGATCAAGATGCTGGTCTTTCTGATGATGTATCTTTCATTCAGAGCTTGCCGTTTCCGGATTCAGTATTGGGTTCTGGAGTTTTTGGCTGCAGCGGCACAGAAAATAATTTGAACGATTCTAGTGAAATTGAAGGCAGTGAACATGTCGTGGTATCCCCTTCATTAACTATCCCAGAAATATTACGTAATAATGATGGTGGTCTATGTTCATATGATCTTGACGACATGGCAGACACAGAGGTGAATAATCCAGATTTGAAGTTGGTATGTGAGGATGAGCTTTCCGATAATAATGAAAAGATGCTAAAGAACCATGTTGGGGATTCATCAACTGAAAATGCCATGGCTGCTCTGAGTACGATTAATGATATGGCTGCTGATCTGAGAGCGGAAAATTTCAGTCAGATATCACCTGTAGACGAAGATACTTTAGGTATGGAACCCAACTCTCCTACTACTGACTCTACTCTGCTGTGGAATTTTCCATTGTACTATGGAAATGGAGACATCAATGTTTGTAATCCTGACAATGGATCTGAGCCACTAAGCATAGTAGATGGCAATGGCAGAATAGGCGGTGAAGTTGCTTCTGCATCTGGGACTAAATTTCCTGAAACTGGCTTGTTTTCTTCACGAAAGAGGCTCCCCCGAGATGGTGAACAGAGTAAAATGGCGCAGACAAAAAGGAATGCTCCTCTTCGGAGAAAATCCTCTAAAAAGAAACAATCAGAAGGAAAATTTGAATCCATTTTTAAGTGCTCAAAGCAGAAGAGAAGCTCTGTTTCAAAACTAGGCCGTTCATCTGAGTGGGGGTTACCAAGTAGAACCACTGAAATTTTCTTACAGAGCAATAATATTCCCTATGATGGACCTCTACATCACGAGCTACAGAAATCTCAGTGCAATCCTAAAAATGGCGACCATAACAGAATTTCTCAACGTGGGCATGTAGAAGGATCTAACAGAAACATCCAAGCTTCAAGTGGCTCTTGTCTTCGTTTAAAAGTTAAATTTGGTAAATCAGGTGGCCAAAATCCTCTGAACATTACAGTCTCTAAGGTCAGCAATAACACTTCGCCTGCTAATGATATTTTTAAGGTAGGAACAGATTTAGAACTGCAAGGGTCAGCACATTTTCTTGAGGATAAACTGCGAACTGTGGAAATTAGGGAGCAATCAGGAAAGCAAAGCAGCATCCCTGTGGAGAAACTTTCATATCAGCAGTCATCTGATTCTATTAGGGATGAGAAAAATAACCAAGGCGCTGGAGGGTTATGTAGGAAGCTGGGTGGTGATGTTTTAGATGATCACCTACACCTTTCCTCTAGTATAATGGTTGAAGATTGCAGGAGGGCCATTGGAACCCGGTCCCTGGATGCTGAAACTTCACCTGATTCAGAAGTTATTAACTCTGTGCCTGTTTCCGTTGTCAGTATTGGACATAAAGGGGATTTGCATCATGGTTTTTTCAGCACTCCAGAAGATATGGTCAACAAGAACAGAGGACTTGAAAAAGAAGATGAACTGCTTGCTTCAAGATCTCCTTTGGAAAATACTTCAGATCTAACTCCCAGCACAAAAAAAGGTAAACATTCCAAGTCAAAAGGTAATGGGACAAAGAAAGGGAAATACAAGTCTTCCAAATCTGCGAAAGACGGGAGAAAGAGAGAATCTCATGAGAGGATAGAGCAACGCAAATCCATGAATAGAAGTATTGGAAGGGATGATAGTAGTTATCATGAAGTAGGGAGAACAAAGTCTAGCCAAACATTAGGTATGACTTGTTTGATTAGCTCTAAGAAATATTGTCCGTTTTCTACAGCCTTTTTGTTTCCCAAAAGTTAGAGTGCACTATTTCAAGTTTACTTAAAAAGCATCCCAATGTTTTTCATTTCTTTATGCTTCCATTCTTTTGATACACAAGTTATTAAGTTGTGCATTATGTGAATTCATGTAATAGGTGCTCTTGTAGGCGCTGATATTGGTATCACCAGTGCCATTAATGGTACTGTATCATCAGATGTGAGCCATGGGGAGATGGTCATGGACATTACTATTGATGATGGCTCTTCCAAAGAGAGTGCCTGGGTTCGATGTGATGATTGCTTTAAATGGCGACGGATACCTGCTTCAATTGTAGAATCAATTGACGAGAGCTCCAGATGGTATATATCATCCCATATAGCATATGAACTTGTTTTTGTTTTCTACGTGCTCTATTCTTTTAATTTTCCTTTACTTGTCACATGATCATAACTCATGATGAATTTTTGGCCACCTTTTACTTGTCAACATGTTTAGCCTAAATCTAATGATTCTTCCCGTTTTTTTTAGTGGATCAACTGCTATCCCAGTAGTGCCACACACTGTTCTGGTTTTTTTGGTGTCCCCTCACTTCATTTTTGTAGATTTTTGATTTTGTTGCATGTTTAGTGGATGCTTTTATCAGCAAATTCTAGTCTGTTGCATTTGGTACTTAATCATGTTGGGGTTAACATATTTGATCTATGAGATTTGTGTAAACTTTTGTGTTCATCATGATTACAGCAGTTTCATCTGCTATACTTGAGATTGAGTGTCAAATGTTTATAATCAGCATGAGTTTTTTTTTTCCTCTTTTTGATATCATATTTGGACTGTTTTATTACCCATGACTGATCCACATTTGCTACTTCATTCATCTATTTTAGTATGTTGTAGTCTTTCTTTATATATAATATGGATTCTCTATTGTTTAAAGGATATGTATGAACAACTCAGATAAAGATTTTGCTGATTGTTCAAAACCTCAAGAGATGTCAAATGAAGAAATTAATGCTGAGTTGGGCATAGGACAGGATGAAGCAGATGCATATGATTGTGATGCCGCTAAAAGGGCAAAAGACAAGGAACATAAGAGCAAACGTTTGGCAGGTGCTTAGAATTCAATATGGGTGAACCGTGAGACTACCTTGCTAGAATGTTTGAATTATTATATGATATTTCCATTTTAAAATTTTTTATTTTATTTTCTTACCCGTAATTCTTGCAGGTAACCAAAAAGCGTGCTTCAAAGCTATAAAAACAAACCAGTTTCTTCATCGTAACCGTAAATCTCAAACAATTGACGAGGTTAATCTCCTTGTATTTGTTTGTTTATTATGTTAATAATGCTTTAGTTGAAAATGTGCTTGTGCTGTCAATAGTTTGTCCTTTCTAATATTAGTACCCAGTTATCATGTTTCCTTCAATATGGACAGATTATGGTTTGTCACTGCAAACCACCACCGGATGGTAGGTTGGGTTGTGGAGAAGAATGTCTCAATAGAATGCTTAACATTGAATGTCTTCAAGGTACCTGCCCGGCTGGTGATTTGTGCTCAAATCAGCAGGTATAATTTTATTTTATTTTGCATGCAGAAGCAGTACATTCACAGTCAATTATATATTTCTCAATCTTTTGGCTCATATTCTGCAGTTTCAAAAACGGAAGTATGTTAAGTTTGAGAGATTCCAATCTGGTAAGAAGGGTTATGGTCTGAGATTGCTTGAGGATGTACGTGAGGGTCAATTCCTTATTGAATATGTTGGAGAGGTATGCTTGTGATGATCTGTCAACTTTGGAGGATGTGATCAGTTGTAGATGGGCTTTGTCAGCCTCTAGTTTTTTCCTTATAAGCATGTTTTATTCATGCATGTACCGTGCATTAGCCAATAGATGGAACCATTATATGAATCATCTTCTTTTATAACAGGTACTTGATATGCAATCCTATGAACGTCGTCAAAAGGATTATGCTTCTAAGGGTCAGAAACATTTCTATTTCATGACGCTGAATGGGAACGAGGTAAACAGATTCATTTTTAATGTCTAAGCTGCTTTTTGCCTTCATCTTTGATTGAAATGGTTTGTGATTTTCTCTTTAAAGCTGCGTGAAGCTGTTATATAAAAAATCTGATTGATAGTAAATGCAACGTTTGCCAGAATGTGTCTTGTATATCTAAGTTTAGAGAGCATATTAGCTCCATCTTTTTGAACCTTCTCTAGTTAGTTACTTTTATGCCTCTTATTTGATACACTTGCGCCCAAAATCCTTTTTTATTTTGTTTGAGAAAGGCTACGAGACTATTTTTTCTCTTTCTATGACTGTATCTTCTAGCATTCCCCTTTTTTATGTTTTCCTTCTGGAAGTGAAAGCTATGCCTCTATGTTGCAACTTGGAATAACTTTTAAGTTTTTTTTTGTCAATGCAGGTAATAGATGCTGGTGCAAAGGGAAATTTAGGGCGTTTCATTAACCATAGCTGTGAACCAAATTGCCGTACTGAAAAGGTGACTTTTAAGCTTTCTGTGTGGTATCATGCCTCGTGGTCTGGGTATAAGTTAAAGTCTGAGTTGGGAACTTTCTTCTTGAGCTAGTCTGCTTCTTTGTGTTTTTTTATAAAGGTATGCCACTTCTTATGCTTTCTTATGTGTATGGTTTTCATTTGTTACTTCTTAAATGTTGTTGCAGTGGATGGTGAATGGTGAAATTTGCGTTGGAATATTCTCCATGCAAGACCTTAAGAAGGTAGGCTCTCTTGCACTTGCATTTGTGAAAGTAACTGTTTTGTGTATCCAAACGCCTTTTGTGTATTCAAACGCCAAAAGCAATCACGGTCTGCTAATATTAATATGTTGCTTTTATTTTGAGTAGTTTTTTAATCTGTCTGATGCGTTGGCAGGGTCAAGAGTTGACATTTGACTACAACTATGTGAGGGTTTTTGGTGCTGCCGCCAAAAGGTGCTATTGCGGATCATCACATTGCCGAGGGTATATTGGGGGAGATCCTTTGAACGGTGATGTAATTGTTCAGAGTGATTCAGATGAAGAGTATCCTGAACTTGTGATCGTTGATGAAGATGAAAGTGGGGAAGGAATCTTAGATGCAACGTCTAAGATTTTCATTAATGGCGGTGACATGCAAATGCCACAAAACTCTGCCAAGGTTAATTGTTCCAAGGTCCTTGCTCCTGATAATGCCCACTCACAGAGCTCAGTCTCTGTAAAACTTCCAAAGAGAGACACTGTCCCACCTCTTCTTCAACCAGCCGAACTTTTGAAGGATCTTCCGTCAGGCATGCCTATTAGTGCTTTCCAGCAGGAATTTCCCGTTGAAAAGAAGACTAAAGGCACATCTCCCATGCCCAGTTCTCTCAGCAGACTGTCCTTGGGTGATACAAATGCTGATAAGATGACAAAAGATTGTTTGGCTGAAGAAAAGAAGACACTTCCACGACCCCATCCTCGTCTGAAAACTTCTCGTTCATCTGGGTCTAGTAAGCGAGACAAAGAAGGTAGTCTTCCTGGTGTTAACAAAGCACATGTTATACCAGTCAGTAAGTTGCAGCAGCATCCTGCCAAATCCAAAGGATCAGAAGAAGTTTCTCCCAGCGGGCGTATTGAAACATGTATTGTACTAGTTTTAACATGAATTTTTAAGATACAATCGTCATTTGCTAATAGCACCACCGATTTTGCAGTTGAAGGGAAACTGAACGAGTTACTAGATGCTGTGGGAGGGATAAGCAAGCGAAGGGTAAGTCGCATGTATCCCTTATGTCCTTGTACTTTTCCACTTTAAATAGTTGTTCTATAAGGTTACGACATCATATTGTTCCTTTACAAGTTTTTTTTTACTTCTTTGGTTTGTGGGATCATACATTTTTACTTGATTATTTTCCACTTGAACCTACATCCTCTGCATAATCTCTATATTCTTAATATTTACCCTTTATCCAGCAACAGCACAGTGCATACCTAAGTTGGTTTTCCTTTTCTTAAACAAACAGGATTCAGCAAAAGGCTACTTGAAACTTCTGCTTCTCACTGCTGCTTCCCGAGGCAATGCCAAGAATGAAGGAATTCAAAGGTGTTTGAGAAATCACATGCTCATCTTAGTTGCTGTTGTAGAATTATCGTAATCTGGATCTGGTTTCTGAATCCCAGTGTTTTTTTGTGAACCTATTGCAGCAATCGGGATCTTTCAATGATACTTGATGCCCTTTTGAAGACAAAGTCGCGAACTGTTCTATTGGATGTAATCAATAAGAATGGTACGTCTATCTTCTTTTAGTTTGATACACGCTTCTGTCTTTTTCCTTTATCTTATGAACTCGTTATTTCATAAAGATGAAATAACCTCCCAACACATCCAGGTCTGCAAATGTTACATAATATAATGAAACAATACCGGAGGGATTTTAAAAAGACCCCAATACTGCGGAAACTTCTGAAGGTACATTATTTGTAACCTGTTGATACATTAGTCAGGACACACTTGGAATTGGTTATCTTTTAAATCTCTCTTCTCATCACGTTGGTTTATGATAATTCCAACACAAAGGCAGTTCTGCTTTTGTCTTGGTTACTGAAATATGGAAATACTCATTCAAATTCAGCTGCATGGTATAATCCTCTGGGCAAAGTGAATACCATAAAGTTTGGAAATTTACTATTTTCTTGCTGATGCTTTCTTGAAATTTCTAGCTTGCTTACAAGTCAATATATCTGAGTTTACTTTCAGGTGTTAGAGTATCTTGCTACAAGGGAAATTCTTGGACTGGAACATATAATCAGAAGGCCCCCTTGTGCAGGGATGGAAAGGTTAGTAATTTTAATAGTGGGCCTGTTGCCTTTTGGTTGTCTAACTCAACTGCTTTACCTTTTCATACTAATCTGTGTTATGCATAACATATTAGAATTGAGCTATCATTTGGTCTACGTGATATAGTGAATACCAAAAGTAGTTTTGTCTTCATCGAACCTTGCTTTTACACGTTTTTTATTCTTTTAGGACGCCGTATGACATTTAATATTTATCTACGTGCAGCTTTAAGGACTCTATCCTAACACTTACAGAGCATGATGACAAACAGGTACCAGGGGTCCGATTACTCTTATGAAGAAATTGTAGTGAATCTTGGACTCTTGATCTCAGATGGGTTTCTGGGATTTAGCTTCTAGTTTCCAATTGGTTTCATGTGTGTGCCTGCAGGTCCATCAAATTGCAAGGAACTTCCGAGACAGATGGATCCCTAAGCCCTTTAGAAAACCTTGGCGCATAAACAGGGAGGAGAGATCAGAGTCTATAGGATCACCTATAAACAACAGATTCAGAGCATCACAAGAACCGAGATATGATCATCAGTCGCCAAGACCTGCGGAACCATTTGTGTCTGTCATAACAACTGTTGCAGCGCCTGGAACAGCTTCTGTATCTAAGGGATGTTCAGAACCTACCACCAGTCTTCCGGAGACAAATGGACGCAAGCGTAAAAGCAGATGGGATCAGCCGTCTTTGACGAAACAACAAAGAACCGTGACTGTTTCGTCTCAACAAACAGATGAAACTAATGGAAATCAGGATGTGCTAGACGACCTTCCACCAGGGTTTTCATCACCCTGCACAGATGCGCCTGATGCAGTTACTGCACAGCCACAACAAAAGTTCCTTTCTCGGTTACCAGTTTCCTATGGGATTCCTCTAAGCATTGTTCATCAATTTGGGTCACCCAGCGAAGAGGACCCAAGTAGCTGGTCTATTGCTCCTGGCATACCGTTCTGTCCATTTCCACCTCTACCGCCTGTATCTCATGGTGAGTTTCTAGCTAAGAAAAACGGAACAGTCTGTTCCTCCTCCATAGGCAACCCAACTTGCTCGAATGAGATATTACCTGCTACAGCTGTGCCCAACCAGTCATGTTGGAACATGCCAAGTGTTGCCGGGACTGACTCAATTGCGCCAAACCCGAAGAGGGGGTTTTCATTTGATATAGGAAGAAGTTACTTTCGACAACAGAAACAGAACCTTCCTCCATGGATGCGGAACAACGCCTGGGAAAAAACAGTAAACAGCCCTATACCGGGGAATCTAACTTTAGAAGAGAAGCTCAACAATTAAGTATTCTTAATTTTAGAGAAGTACAGTCCATGAGGTTGCAAGGAGACAATGCTGCTCTTGAGGAAATTACAGTGATTGATTGGTTAATTTTGGCTTATAGGAAAATCCCCTTTTTGGGGGAATCTCTTGTTTTTTCTCTTCTTTCATTTCCTTTTTCGTATATTCTAAATTCTTTTGTTTCTGACCAAAAGCAAAAACCTTCTACTATAATATTAAATCACATTTCAATGTAAAAGCAATCACATTCTTTATTATCTTCTGCAAAGAAGTTTTCAAATTTCTATATCCCAAACAACTTTTAGAACACTTTGTTCTGTTTTTCTGTAATCATTTGTATAGATTATAATCAACTTTAATGGCCATTATGTCGTGTAAAAATTAACATGAAAAGGGAACCATAAAAAAACCAAACATTTGACAATTCAATATTTTCTGAGCAAACTTCTGATTCTAACAAACATCAAAGTTTTCAGAAGTGTTGCATATTTTCTCCAGCCATTGAAATACCTTCCAATTACCTTCTTGTAGCTTGGCCGCCTCCTCACAATAACCCAATACTCTGCAAGATTCTTCCTGCTACTTATATACTCCTCTTCCAAATCCAAGAGCGATAACCGCGCTAGCACCGGGACTAGCATCACATCAGCCATACTGAACTCATTACCTGCCAAGTATGTTGTCCCCTCTAGGTTCGTTTCAACCTCATCTAGAAGCCTAACCAAATGATTTTTGCTTCTCCTTAATGCCCCAGGGTCTTTTAGTTTGTCTTCTGTTTCGTAAGCTTCCCTTAGCTTCCTATGGTAAGCACTAGCCAAGTCTGGAGACTCAGCCATCCTTGCAATCACAACCATCCTCAAGAACTTGGTAACATATAGGCGGCGGTTATCGGGGATGTGAGCAAGGGTGAAAAGCTTGGAGTCCCACTCACGTATCTTACGCATCCATTGAAGAACCTCTCCACCAAAAGTAGCATCTTCTATACCAGAAGAAACCTCAACTATTCTCTCTAAGTACCTACACAATACAAACCCCAACCACATTCTTTTACCTCAACTAAAAAACTATCATCCAAAAGGAAAATATAAACAATGGTGGGTACATACTCTATGATCTCAATAGTGTCGAAAATGATGTGAGAACCATTCTTGAAAACAGGAAGTTTCGCATTGGGATTCATCCTAAAGAAGGAAGAGTCCATGTGCTTGCCTGTAATGGGATTCACATGGTATGATGTGTAATCGATGCCTTTCTCTTCCAAAGCTAGCCTCACTCTTTGGCTGTCTAATGAGTAAGGATGATGATATAACTGCATTGCTTCAGACCAGTTTCGTCCAACTATTGTCCAGAAACTGCAACGCCAAATTAGAAACAGATTCAAGTCCAAAGCTAAAATATTATACAAACGGGCCGATTCCAATTACATCGGAACATTGAGGTTAACATTCAAGCAATTAAAAAACCACTTAAAATCAACCAACAAATCATCACTTGTTAAATATTCCGCACATTTTAAAGCACCAAAGTAACATTACACGAGATAGAACAGAACAATATAGAACAGAAGAGACTAAAAAAGGGGATTTACTCCTACTCTAGACAGAGCCAAGATATTAAAAGGAATCGATTAAGACAATATAGAACAGAACAGAATAACAAAGAAAGACAAGACAGACACTTGTTGATTCAACTAGTATAAACGAATAAATAAAAAAGACTTGCCCAAGAACACACGAACACCTTCGAGAAGAAAGACGAACAAAAACGGAATCGAAAGAAAAACCTAACAAGATTCTCGAATTGAGGATTTCTTTAAAGTTTTGTCCTTTTTTTAATTTGGAAGGGAGACAAATACTATACAGCTAAGATTTCCTTTGATTATAATTCCGAAAGTAGGACTCAGCGAGTATCTAATTCTCCACTGCTTTCATTGATAACTAAAAAGCTCACGTACGCGTTTAGATGTGTACTCGCTCTAAGATGATGCCACGTCGTGTCTATCTTCTGGTCAACTCTCTGTTAGTCAAAGCGCTTTTTAATAAGGTTTATGATGACACAGTCCCTCAAGGGTATATCTGTCTTCTTCACCCTTTTCCTCTTTAGCATACACCTAAAAAAATTATTGGTTCTATTATTGCAAACCCATTATCATTTTACCTTCTTTTTCTGCATTCATTATTTAGGATGGATGAAAATTAAGATTCAAAAAAAAATATCCAACCGTAAAAGTTTTTTTTTTCACTCTAGTATAAAAATTACAATTATCGACCGGTTAAAAAATACATATCGTATCCTCAAACCAATGTGATATTGAAATATTTATTTAAAAGAAAATGGAATTCTTTTTTTATGCTTATTTTGATATCATATCTGTTTGAGTGTTCTTCTCTCTTGGTTGGTAAATCAATAAGAAATTCGGATATTGCTGCTAAAGTGTTTTGAATTCCTTTATCTCCGTTGTGAATGCGGATTATCTATCTGAATTGTTGATTAGTTGAATTAGGTTACTGGAGTCTGGAATCCGTACAAAACCTTTAACATAATCGTTACTTCTTGTGCAAACTAAACATCGTCCAGCGAAAACTAAAAAATTCCATATGAAAATGAGACTATCCTTTAAATATGCCTCTCATACCTAGTAGGTCAATTGTTTCATCCTTTAATTTGAAGATCCATCTAACTCCTGACGTGGACTCTCCATCTTTTCATAAACCGTCGATAAAACAGACAAATGGTGAAGGATCATTTTTCTGTGATCTCATGTTGCAGCATCCCCTCCCTTAGTTTCTTCTCGATTCTTAGACTCCGTGGTTAAATGCCAGAGTTTACTTTTCCCTCGGATCTTATCCAGAATCTCTATGGCGCTGCGATCTATATTATTATAAATTTTATCATTTTGTGCTTTTCAAACAAATCAAAAAATTCATGGAAAGTTCCAAAAATCAGATTCATCTTTGGAACTCTCCGGGACTCGCCATAAGAGATAGTCGAGATTCCTGAAAAAACTGTTTGATGGGAACATGGTGGATGCAGAAGGAATATGAGATATTGCCCACGTTTAGCGAGCCGATGGGAATAGAAATAAGGCATATGGTCAATACATTTTGTATTAAAGTCACATATCTCACATAAGACCTCGCTTTGAATATGTCGGTAATGTAAACGTTCGTGGGTAGCTATTGCTCCGAAAAGGAATTGGCAGAAGAAATGTTGAATTTTCCTAGAAGTCTTTATCATCCAAATAGTTTGTTTCAGCGGGAAAAACGATGGCAACTGAAATATAAACTCAAGTTTGATGCTTCCCATTTTTTAAGGGTTTCATAATTTGATTTAACTGTGTACTCTTCCTCTTTTGTGAAATCGTAAAAGTTTTTTTATCCATTAGTAAAATATTATCGAAAATATAAATGTGTTATAGACCATGTTATAATACGTGTTAGATGCTAGTCGGGCGGTTGAGATGGTATTAGCATCTAACGTAAAAATTAAAGATTATTCGAATTCTTCTTATTTGTTATTTTATATATATGATAATTCATAATTATTTATACAGAAAAAAATTAGATATCTGATTTATTTGATCGATCTAAACAAAATTGTCACGTTAAATAGTTAAGTGACTGTTTTTTTTTAACTGGAAATTATATATATATATATATATATATATATATATAACCATTTTGTTGTGGATTGTTAAAGACAGGTTTGTCATGAACGTATTTTAGTGTTGATATTTATATTTGTATTTTAATAATGACGACATTGTTGGGCTGTTGCAATTTCTTTCTTGGTCTCGACGGCGAAAGAAATTATTCTCTTGGGGGCTAAAAAGAGAACATTTATATATAATATTAAATTATTAAATACAGCCCAATTTCGATCATACTTAATTAGCCCACTTTATTACATTAAAACAATCTATTCTAAATCTTATTGAATTCTTGATATCCACTTTTTTTTTGTTATCATTTTCATAACAAATCAATCCGAATATATAGATTTTATTGGTATTAGAGCATTGACGTATTTAATTTGATATCCTTTTTTCTATGGTAAGTGAAAAGCTTAAGTTAACATTTATTTATTTATTTTCTGTCCTACAAGTTGCTCATATTCCACTGTGTTAATTTCTCTCATATAGGCAAACTTCAAAAATAAAGGAAATTAAGATAACCAAGGGAAAAGAAGAATAAAAAACCCAATGCAAACATTATCCATATTCCATAATATAAATGGGAACATCGAAACGACAACAAAGTAGATGAGAAAAATCTCTTTGCTATAATTGAACTTCCTTTGTTTTCTTAAATCATTACACATGTTTATTTTAAAATTACTTCATAACTAAATCCAAACTAAAAAAAATAAACATAATCATAACCAAATTTCAAATGCCTTATTTTGGTTTTTAGTTTTGCAAAATTATAAAACAAATAAACGAAAATATTGAACGGAATCGTCCATTGTGAGAACTGAATCTTAATCCTGAAAGTCAATTTCCAATGAAAATATCAATTCAATTTTCTTAGAATACGTATAGCCAAAAAAATCTTCTTTTTATTTATATTAAAAGTAGTAAATGTCAATGTTGGTCACAACTTTATTCACATTTATTTCATTTTGAGGTTATTCTGCTGTCTTGAACCATGAATTTCTTTTCTACGGATCAAATTTCATACTTGATTTGGAATCGACTCTCGGCTGTCCAGTACATTTCGTCCCAATAAATTATTCAGACTATTCTGGCAGATCCGGATTCTGCCAACATCCACTCCAAAACTTTTTGTAGGATACAATATGGTTCAAATCAATTGAAATTTTAAACCGGATTAAAAGTTTCACCCTTTGGATTTAGTTCGGTTTAGTATGTAACTAAAAGAAATTATCGATTTCGGGTAAAAAGATATTGAAAAAAAAAAGAGATAAAAAAGCAATTTTGTAGTTAACGATCGTAATATTTATAAATAATATATAAGATAGGGCAATTCACGTGCATGGGCCAAATATAACACCAACCTCTAAAATAGAAAGGAGAATAATATAAGCATCAAAACTTTGACACGTAGAGAAAATGTAGTTAGAAGCATTTTAGTTCATAGTATGTCTAAAATTAATCATTTTAAATGGATTTTTGTAAGACTTCCATGCACAAGTTAGAGAAACATCAACATCATGCATATTGCAGATTTGTTCATATGTCGTAGTCGTTTGTGTTATTTATTGTTTTGCTCAGCCTAAACAGTTGATTTTAGGTCAATCTTTAAAATAATATTATTTTAAATTTTTGTTATAAATATAGTATTAATAATTTAAATTTTTAAAATTAGCATAAATTTAATATTAAAATAATTAAAAATTTCATTTTAATTAAAAAATTTAAATTCTACATTGAAAAAAGTAAACTCAAACATTATATTTTAATTTTATATATATTTATTTGAAGTAAATAATTATTTTCACATAATAATTTATGGTATTTTAAAAATTTTATTTTTAATATGCTAGATTTTTAAAATAAACTTAAAAATATATTATTTTATGGTATTACCTTTGATTTTAGCTATAGTTGCATCTAGTTTTGTAAAATATAGAAATATTTGTACGTATTGGTGCTAAATCTACAATCACAAATTTTAAATTTTAAATTTGAATTTACACCTACAATCATGTAAATCTTATTAACAAAGAAATGAATCTTCAAGAAACAAATCCATAGTACTGTTATATGACACACTACAAATTCTTACTGACTATTTTTTTTTATCATTATTGACGTTAGCGTTACAATGTTTATTATTGTTATATTGTTTAGACGTTAAAAGTTGTATATGTCATGAATCAGTGAAAAATTCAATGTTGACATTTGAGGCGGAACTAATGTCCATTGTCCCAAAAACACGTGTTTTATCCTTAAAGGGTATTTATAATAAATGAAAGATATGGTGGCCGAAAAATCAATTAATTTCTTTATTTTTCACATTTAATTTTATAATAAATTGGCCTAACTATGACCTACCTATAGCCTCCTTTGTTATCAATGACATGCAATTATATGTGGTCATTTTTGCGTATATTTATATATTTCCATGATTCACGATTCTTTCCAAAATCAAGCTTATCTTTTGGTTAAATCATGGTTATTGCACCATTAAGCAGTATCAAGTATGATGCAAATTAAATGTCCAAATTTTGAATAGAAACAAAGGTTGAGCCGTTTTAGTGTATTACCAAATAGAAAGTTGCATCATGTTTTCAAATATGGTCTTCAAAGTTGAAAAAGATAAACTTCGAATTTTTCATTACTTAAAGAAATTTTGGAATGTGATAATCATTTATGTACGTAACTACAAGCTTAAAAGCAATTCCAACATTTTCAAAATAAAAAGGCTAACTAACATTTAAAGAATGCGGCTTTTAAGACTCACGATCATGCGAACTATTGGGACACGGTCTGTCTGTTGTTCGATGTATTCATTACGAAATTAGGACACAAGTCGCAATTAGTTCAAAACAAAATTAAAGAAAATGATTAGGTTTTAAACTAATTAAAAGTAAAGAGATGAGATATTTAAGATATAGTGGCGTTGTCGTGGCAGAAATAAAAGCCATATGAATATATGTTTCCTTATCTTCCGGTTTATGTTTTCGACTTTTCAGTTTGTTGCCACTTTCATTTCTCATCAATTATCGTATTGAAATCATCATTGTTATGGACTAAGTACCAAACCATTCATTTATATTTTTTTCCTATGTATATTTCTTAAAATGTCTCCAAAGTTGAAATATTTTGGTGGCGTCAAAAATGAATATTTTGTTTTTTTTTCCTGCAAAAATATGGATATTTAAAATAAATCTTGCGAAATCCAACACTGAAATTGATACCTTATAACTTTATCTTCTATAATTAAACTGTCTTAAAAATGTCTCCAAACGTTATTCACTAGTCGTGTGTGTTGAATTAGGTTCATATATATATATATATATATATATAATATTTCATAAATTGCAAAACTCATAATGGAAATATATTCCCAATTCGATCATGAGTTTTGGAGGATCACAAACTAAAAAAATAAATCTGACCGTTTTGAATATTGTTTTAAAGGAATTGTTTTCCGAAGATCGATTTTTTTTTAAAAAAATTAGGCCATAAGCCAATGCTTACTCACCAACAATAATATTTTTATAAAATTATATATAACAGTGTAGTTGATTTTTTCAGTAAAATGTGAAATGTAAAATCAATTGCATGTAACATTGTAAAATTTTTGAAACCTAATATCTATATACAATCATTGTTTCCCTTGAAACGTATGTAATGGTCCACAACTCAATGAGGTTGATGATGACGTATGGCCTTCGGATTTAGTTGGCGTGTCGTTTCTCGCTCCTAAAACGGCAGGTATTCCGTTACTATTCTCTTTTTGCAATAATGAGACAAATGAGTATAAAAATATTATTATCGGCGGCATGAGGAACTGCGTTAAGTGACGTTACGAATACTTAAACGCCGTCTAGTTACGTAATTAGTGTTGTGTACGTTACCTGAATCACCGGTAAGAATGAGAGGTGAGGTGTTCGGTTATGATGACGTGAATATGTACTGAAATTGACACGTGTAAGTTAAATTTGCCGTTGAAGGAATCACATTACATAAGTTTGCATAACATGATATACACGAGCGGTTAAAATCTTCGGACCGGACATGATTGAGCCACAAAATTAATTTAACTTACTCTTCTCTATCCATTGAAACGATCTAATGATTTGTAATTATATTTTAAAAGTTAATCCCAAAAAGTTTTACTGCTAATAAAAGAGTGTCTTATGGTGTGTTGATAATGAAAAAGCCAGAGTCCAGGGACAGACAAATTTAGTTTGTTAAGCTGACGTCAACGGTTAAAGTAAGTAATCAAATACAATTAAAGACAGTATAAAATATAAAGAAAGAAATTATTTGGTTAGTTTCCTTTTTAAAATACGTTTGATACGTTTTGTTTTTTTGAAATATAATTGTAAATAGTTTGTGTGAATTATAATAAACAGAAATTACCTATTCTTTTGTTTTCAAATGACAAACTGTGAAATATCTGTCAAACCTTCAACAGATAATATTTTTATTTAGTCTTTATTATTTTTCGCCATCTTTATTTTCGATTTGTTCTTGCAGATTGCCTGCATGAGACAATTATAATTTACATTATTCATATTAATAAAAACTATTGTGATTAAATGCACAATGCGACTATGTCAAAATTGGAAAACGACAGAGGATAAATAATATTTTTTTTTAAAGTGAGTAAAAAACTGTGTAGTAAGTACAAGTAGGGTGCGAAAGGGATTTGTTATTAAAAAAAAAAAAAGGAAAATGTAATTCTAAGATGGCTGCTTACTCTTCAATTTCTTCTATTTGTTTATGACGAGCGTCAAATGCAAAACCAAACCTGCGGTTAAAACTCAAACCTCTGTAGAGAGAGAGAGAGAGGATCTTGTCTATGTTGGGTATATAATGTTCTTTTGTCTTTGGGAAGCACACGTCAGGAGAAAAGGGCACACTTGAAATTCAGACAGCTTTTGTGAGAGAGAAATCAGAGATGATAGAAAACGGCGGAGCGTGGCGGAGCTCCGTCGAGGAAGGAGGAGTTGGCCGTACTATTCTTGTCGGCGTAAAGCTTGACGCGCCAAGCAAAGAGTTACTCACTTGGGCTTTGGTCAAGGTCGCTGAGCCTGGTGACACTGTTATCGCTCTTCATATTCTTGGAAATGGTACATTTTTGAATTTTTAAGGATTTTTCTATCAAAAGCTTTGATTTTTTTCTTCTTTTATTTGAAAAATGTTTCGATGTTTGGGCTTTGTGTAGAGATTGTCGATCGAGCAGGGAATTCTTCGCTTCTCTCTCTGGTTAAAATTTTCGACTCTGTTCTTGACGTATATGAAGGTTTCTGCAATTTGAAACAGGTAAAACCAAATCAAAATGTGGAATTCTTCAAATTCGAAACTTCCTTTGCCTACTGCCTACTTCTTTAGCATCTTCAGAAAACAAAGAAAGAAAATGTTGAATTTGCCTCTTTATAGGTGGATCTGAAGCTGAAGCTATGTCGTGGTTCCTCTGCTCGAAGGATCATAGAACAAGAAGCGAAATCGTTTTCTGCTTCGAAAGTTTTAGTTGGGATTTCGAAAAGGCACCACACGATTCGTTCATCAGCATCCGTAGCTAAGTACTTAGCGAAGAAACTATCAAAGGATTGTTGGGTTCTTGCTGTAAACAACGGTAAAATCGTGTTTCAAAAAGAAGGTTCTCCATTATCAACCATTAATCAATCTCAAGGTTTGATCTTTTGTTTCTACATTTCTGTACCTGATTGTGGTTGAAAAACTGTTAACTGGGTTTTGGTTTTGTCATAGGAAAAGAAGATGTTCGGAGGAATACATTATTGAACGTGCTTCAGAGATCTGTTACATTTAGTAAGACTAACAAAGTAGTTAGCTATTCCGAGGAAGTTCCCAAGGAGGATAATGAGGATCAATCCGGTGGTCAGAATCTGCAGCAGCCCTTAGCGGCTGCCTGTTTTGAGAACTGTTCAGTTTCTGTTTCGGAGTCTTTATCTTCGAACCATACAACTACTCCTGAAAAGTTACATGAAGCTTCAGATTTCTATAGGAATGATGATGATGCTGAGTGCCACAAAGCAATGGAGATTATGCCCGTGAATGTTACAGAATATTCAGGTGTTTCTATAACTATGTTGGTTAGGAAATTGCCTGAATCTAGACCAGGTTGGCCTTTGCTCCATCGCGCTGTTTCTTCATTAGGACAATCTGTTACTCCTCATAGGCCTTTGTCGAAACAGATACCGGTAGTTCAATGGGCTCTGAAGCTTCCTCTTAGGAACATAAAGCAAATTGGTTATGATTCTTCTGAAGACGCAATTGTTCCATTTGGTATTAACTCTATCACCAAGAAGCCTTCTCCTGAAAATAGTCCAAGAAGATTGCCTGAGGAATTAGAGAGACTTTATGAGAAATGCTCTTCAACTTGCCGGTTTTTCACGTACAAGGAACTTGTTTCGGTGACATCAGATTTTTCCGCTGGTTTGTTCTCCGTCATTTATGAACTTTTCAAGCTTTCATGTTATATGTTTTGCCATAACAAAGGAAAGCAATGTAATTTCAGATAATTTCATCGGGAAAGGAGGCAGCAGCAGGGTTTTTAGAGGTTGTTTGTCCAATGGGAGAGAGGTTGCTGTGAAAATACTCATGCAAACGGAAGATGTCTTGAATGATTTCGTGGCTGAGATTGAGATTATCACAACATTACACAACAAAAACATTATATCCCTTTTAGGTTTTTGCTTTGAAGACGATAACCTATTACTTGTATACAATTATCTCTCAAGAGGAAGCCTCGAAGAGAACCTTCACGGTACTGGTTAGACGACCATTGCCTTTCTAAGCAACTCAAGAGATTCTATTATCATTATGGATCTAACAAATGCTTGGTTTCAAACCAGGAAACAGGAAAGATCCGTTTGCATTTCGTTGGAGCGAGAGATATAAAGTAGCTGTGGGAGTGGCCAAGGCATTGGACTATCTGCATAATAATGCTTCGCAACCCGTCATCCACAGAGATGTTAAGTCATCAAATATACTATTATCTGATGATTTTGAGCCACAGGTGAATTACAAATTCTATTTGTTTTTCGTGAATTCATATAAAAAGACCAGAAAAAAACGCTCGAACACTAAGAAGTTTAGTAAACCATGTTCCCAGCTTTCTGATTTTGGGCTTGCTAGGTGGGCATCAATATCTACAACTCAAGTAATCTGCTCTGATGTTGTGGGGACCTTTGGGTATGGAAGAATGTAATTTGGCTGATGTTTTATGAAAGGTCTTGAAAATGTTCTTGTGCTAATTTTTTGTTCTTGATGCAGATACTTGGCTCCAGAGTACTTCATGTACGGTAAGGTGAATGATAAGATAGATGTGTATGCATTCGGTGTTGTTCTCCTCGAGCTACTTTCTGGAAGAAGACCGATTAGCAGTGGATGTCCAAAGGGACAAGAGAGTCTAGTCATGTGGGTATGTGTTGCTGCATACCATTTTGAAGTTAAAACCAAGATTTTTTTTCTTATTGAAACCAGTTATGTATGATGTTCATGTACAGGCAAAACCAATTCTAGATGATGGAAAGTATTCTCAGTTATTAGACCCTAGCTTACGGGATACCAACAACAATAGTGACCAAATGCACAGGATGGCTTTAGCTGCTACTCTTTGTATTGGACGTAGCCCTCAAGCGAGACCGAAAATGAGCATTGTAATTCAATTTTTTATTCTATACTAGCTTCTTTTTTTCACATCCATAGCTCTATATAGTTAGCTAAACGAATGTGGAATGGTGCAGATCTTAAAGCTACTTAAAGGCGATGAAGACACACAGAAGTGGGCAATGCAACAAGTGAGTAGTTCATCAGAGGAGTCGGATACCCTCAAGGATGAGCAATGTCAAAGATCTAACTTGCAGTCACACCTTAAAGTAGCGCTTGTTGATGTTGAAGATGACTCAATCTCCATGGGAAGCATTGAGCAAGGCGTCTCTGTTGAGGATTATCTTAAAGGCAGGACAAGCCGTTCTTCGAGCTTCGACTAGAAGTCCTTTTTTACTGAAACTATTGTGTGTACATATGGAAAAAAGGTGGGTTCTTTCGGTTTTGTGGGGTTCTTTAAAGCCCTCATTTCTTACCGGTTTAGGATTGTAACTGTAGATTTTAATTGCTTTGGGGGTGTTTTTTGTTTTGCAAATTTTGTTTAAGGATTACACTTAGACACAATATTTAGCAGTTGGCACATCTGTTCCTTATTGACATAATGACATGCATCTGATGACTTGTATGGCATGATTGGATGAGTGTGTAACACTCTCTGTGACAACTCCTATCATAATACAGCATTTCAGTCACTCATTTGCTTTGGTTCCTTCTCTATTATTTCTCAGAAACATGATGCAGCCAAATGGGAATTGTATACATAATCATAGCCAGTGTCGGAAGAAAGCCACATGATCTTGTCCTCGAGGGTTTAGATGCAAACTCCACCATCCCAAGAACCGAGGCAAAGGAACCAAAAGAAAAAGAGCAAGTGAAACATGGCAGAAATAAGATCTACCAGAGTTTGAGCCAATGTCAATGAGCTTGCAACTACTGATGGTGCAGTTTTCAGAGGGGAAGGCTCTGACTTTATTAGACTTGATGTTAATGAGCACGAAGCTTGTGAGAAATTGGATTCAAGCCTTACGGATCGGCCTTTGATGATAGTGAAGGGCATGGTCCAACAGACTTGTCTTCTTCGACAATATTCCTATGTTGAGTCTGGTAAATACGTTCCTACTATCTAGCGATAAGTGTGTATATTTATGTTAAGGTAAAATTTTTGCTTTCTGACCTTTCTTCAGTTTCTAAGTGAATTCAAATATAAAGTATACTACTTTTACTTATATAATGAGTCATAGGGATTATGACTCTTGACATCAAGTCATAAACTACTATTACTACTACCATACATAGTGATGAACCTAAAAGAAGCCTTGAGATAGCAAATGCAATGTCCTGTAGAATCTCTTGTTTTGCTTCATACCAATACAAAAAGATAATCCTAGTCTCTTGAGTTTCACTTACGATGTACTTTAAGAGCTGTGTCGTCCCACGTTAACTTGATTCATTCATTATCTTCGCATCCTCTAGCATCAAATTAAAGCATATATTCTCCAAACGTTTTTCATACATCCAGGGTTTGAATGCACCTTCAAGAACTATGTTCTGCAACAGAAGCAAACCAAAAAATCTTACAGTTCATTTTGTATTTGATGATAATAATGCATTCAATGTTTTATGGTAGCAAGAGGGTTTCACGACACCAATGCACATACATGACGACTTGCACATGTTGTTATAACAAAATCATCCATCCATGAAACAGAAAATTGTACCTCGAAATAAAAGAAAAACCCGCGCAATAGGTTCAAAGCTCTAGGACCACCATCCTTCCCATAACGACACAACTTCTTCTTGAAATCTGCAGAATCAAACAAAAGTAGATTCAATATTTTTTGCAATCAGAGTATAAATCCAGTGGAAAGCAAAGGTAAACCTGAAGTACATGGTAAAGATGATATCAAACGAAGTATCATGAACTGACTACATCATTCCTAGCAATAGTCAGATTAAAATGATAAGTGTATCCTAACAAGTGTGAATATCCAATTAAAGATGTCTGATTTGCATAAATGTAAACCCGCCTTCATCAAGCTTTCCTCTAGAAACTTAAAGTTACAAGAATGAGACTCTAGCTAGCCTTTCATATGGGGCACAAACTCATTTATTAGTTAAACGATTTTTGTTCTGAGAAGATAGTTCAGACAACCACACGCAAAGCAACACACTTCCCAATAACACATTTAACAAGTTGGTTCCCTTAATATACTATATACCTTTATACTGCTCGAGATATGAGCGTGCCGACTGGTTATCCACAATATATTCAATCTCTCTTCCATCTCGTAATTGCCTACACCGAGTCAACGGCCTCTTGAGTGTTACCTCATTATACAGTTTTACGAACTCCTTTTCGTCATAGGGCTTGTTCAGAATTTCCATTAGCTTCTTGCTAAAGAAAGAGTTGAATATATCGTCAGGTTCAACATCATCTTCAAGATCCTTGGAAAGCATTACAACAAGAGGAAAAGTGTCAATAAAAAAATATAAAGAATCAGAAAAGACTTGTTAACAGAAATGAGAGAGTACATACTATCACTTTTTCGTCTTTGTTTGTCTCGAATGGGATATTGTCTCCATCAGAGAATGGATGATCACTGACTGCAATAATATCAGGATCGGACAAACACACTAAATCTTTCGCAGGCTTCACTTGTTGATCTGGTTTAAAGATAGTAATGGAATTTCTCAGAGACGCTAAGTAATATGCATAGCTTTTATCTATTGACGATAGCCTTTCTTCATTCACCTTCTTGCAAGCTTTCAAACTGTTAAGTATGTTGTATTTGACAAGACTTGTAGACTTTGATTCAACATTGTTCTTGGTCTCAGGGATCTTTCTTCCCTGCATAGCCTCTCCTTTCTTTTGTTGGGTGTCTTTGGTGTTAACCACTGGGAACGTCCTTGAAATTGATTTACGATCTGCACTCTCATTCTCAGTCTTAAGTTTCTTTGAAGCTCTGGAAATCGTCTGAGATTTGATTTTTCTCCTTGCACTGCTCACATTACTCTCTTTCTTGCAGGCTTTCTTCATTCCCTGATGAGCATCTCCTTTCATTTGTTGGGTTTCATTGGTTCTGAATACAGTCCTCGAAACCAACTTAGGATCAACTCTACCATTCTCAATCTTCAACCTTTTCGAAACACTGGGAGACTTTGATTTTCTCCCTGCTAGACATTTCTCCTTTTTGACTGAAATCGGCTTATGATCAGCTCTACCATTTTCAGCCTTCAACCTCTTCGAAACACTGGAAACCGTAGTAGGAATGTTTGCTTTTCTCTCTGCTCTACTCTTCTCAGTTTTTACTGGTCTACCTTTCCTCCTATCAGATACTTCATTATCAACACTGAACATACGACGCATAGGAGAACTCTCCCTCTCATTGTCCTCAAGAAAATATAGTTGATTTTTACTACAACTCGCTAAGTATTTCTTATATTCCAAGTCATAATCCAAACCAGAATCCAATTCATCAGCACAATCAATCTGCGTGCTGGCTCTGTTTTCTTCGTCATTGTCAGCTGGAGTATAGAGTGTCTCGCGTTTTGTATTCACTTCGCCACAAAGAGCCAGCATTCTACCACCAACTTCATCTGTGTCTGTGTCTCTGTCTATCACAATTACTTCCTTATCCAAAGTTTTCGTAACGACCTCAGAGTTCTTCGGTTTCCTCATCCTAAAACTTTAGCAGACTACCAACCCATTCGATCCTGAAATCATGGCAGATTTGACAATGTAAATCGAGATCTCGAGATTCAACGCACAATTTCTTAAGCGACTACAACATTGACCTAGAAAACAAGGAAGAACAAAATTAAAATCATAATTCAGCATTGCAACCCTAAGCTTGGAGTAGCCAAAAAGTAGAAATTTTATCTACGCAAGGATTGTTGATTCGCCCACAAGGAAATCACAAAATCTATCTAAATTAGTCCCACTGTTAATGGTTTAATGCATATAATCACAAAAAAAAAACAGTCCAGTCAACTCAAATTCGCGTCTTGTTTAACGAAATTCAAAGAAAAAAAAGAGAGTAAAAAAGTGGATTAGAAATTGAGAACCCAAGTAACGAAGTGTTGCAAGAGGGGAAGAGGAAGAAGAAGACTAGAACGGAAAGTTTCGAATTTGAATATATATCTCGCTTCCTGAATTTTGTTGGACAAACCAAGCAGCAAACGATAAAAACCTTCCAGGTAGAAAATATAGATCCCAGAATCCAGCTGGTAAGCAGATAAAACCAATTCTCCGGGAAAAAATTGCGATCAGAAAACCCTAAAAAAATTGCCAGAAGAGGATTGTTCACTTCTTCTCATCATTCAACTCGCCGTATTCGTCAGTCACCGTCAGAAGTAGTAAATGCATGATTTCAAAACCAGAGCCGTTCCGTCACATACGCGCTTCCTTTTTCTCTAGAAAGAAAAAACAATTTAATTTCTTCAAGTGTTCAATATGGGCCGTAGTTAGGCTTTTAAGTCAAAATATAGGGCCCATCAAAAGTATAATCCTCTTTCCAAAGCTCAATAGCCATGTTTCATTTTATTATTAATAAATTTAAATTATCAATTTTAGTGATTTTTACTATATATTAATGGGTGAGATGTGGAATTTGTATTTTTATATATTAATGTAATTAAAAAATTTAAGCCACATAATAAATATCCATATATTTTGTTCAAATACAAAAAGAGATGATATGAAATTCATACCTTATTTCCTTCTCTCAAATCTCAAAACTATTCGTATATCTATTTTTATATTATTTTTTTGGATAAAATGTGGTAGCAGATTTTGTTAAAGTTTATTGGCATCCAATTTAAACTAATTGGTAATAAACTGATTGACTTATATCGTTTATATATTGATCAAATCTCATTTAAGTTTCAGATGTATGATATTTTTCACACGTTCCGTCCAGATAATGGTTCGTCTTACCATTAATTTCGATAATATTCTAGTGTAAAATTAATTTTGGTTTTAAATTGGTCAAAATAATATCGGGTCTTACGATTTTGGTTCAGATCGATCGGACTTTTTTCGATGGATCAATTGATTTCGGTTTGAATTTTACAGTGTGTGTTCGAGATCTGATATCATATTAGTATACATATGCGATTGTAAACTGGTATAAGTATAAACCAGTCACTTAATCCGGTTATGTTTCACCGGTTCAATCTTTATTATTTGTATATAAACAGAATTGTCTTCTCATTAATAAATACACAGAAAATTCGTTACAAGTAAAATGGTATCAGAGCTCGAGCTTTTGCTGTGACGAAGAAATTTCATCTTCTCCGATCGAAATTTCTCAAGATTTCGATCAATTCAGTCAAAATTTTCGTTTCTTTACTTCGATTCAGCTCCATTTCCGTTTAATCGAAATCAATCTTGATTTCAATGGTTAAGAGGAAGTGCAAGTCCAAGTATCGAAGGTCATCACCTGATTTTCAAGAATCGGGTTCTCCCACATCCCATCGAACACGCGGAAAGTCAATTCCAGCTAACGATGATCAGGATGTTCACGATAATGGTGATTCTCCTCAATCAAGATCGCCATACAATCTTTCGAGGCATCGCGACAATATTCATTCAGCTCGCGTACCCACCGGAATCAATCTTCGCATGGAACCATCACTTCATCATTTTGAGGTATCGAACTCTCCAGATAATGTTCATAGTCCTTATCACCTCCATAGCTCAGATCACCCAGGGTTAGTTTTGTCGTCAGAGCTTCTTGATGGAACTAATTACGGAATCTGGTTAGTAGCTATGACCACTAGCATAGAAGCTAAGAATAAAATGGGGTTCGTTGATGGTTCTATTCCAAAACCGGAAGAAACTGATGCATACTACAAAATCTGGTGTAGATGCAACAGTATGGTAAAATCTTGGATCTTGAACAGTGTGTCGAAATCTATATATACGAGCATTCTTTACATTAAGACAGCCTCGGATATATGGAAGGATCTTCACACCAGATTTCACAAGTCCAACCTACCCAGATTATACAAACTTCGACATCAAATCCACTCTTTCCGGCAAGGCAATCTGGATTTATCAGCTTATCATACCCAAATGCAGTCGCTTTGGGAAGAATTGGCAAATATTCAGACAGTTCCTCAGAAAATCGAGGACTTGTTGGCAGAGCGTGAGATGAATAGGATCATTGATTTCCTTATGGGACTTAATGATGACTATGAGAGTATTCGCAGCAGAATCTTGATGAAGAAGACTTTACCATCCATGTCAGAAGTCTATAATCTTCTTGATCAAGAAGATGTTCAGAAATCTGCAAAATCTTCTTCTCATTGTGAAGTTCAACCTGCTGCTTTCCAAGTGTCACAATCTAATCAAGATAAGCCAGTGTATTCACAAGGGTTTTCACATACTGGATCAACATATCAAAGAAAAGATAGACCAGTATGTACGTTTTGTGGCAAAATGGGGCACATTGTCGATCGATGCTACAAGAAACATGGGTATCCAACCAGTTTCAAATCCAAGCACAAGCAGACAAATTCATCTACCATGGCTAATGTTGCGATGGGAGGAACAGATGCAGTGGCTGTCAAAGAACACGATGCTGAACTCTCACACGATCAAATTCAGCAATTGGTATCTTTCCTAAGCAGCAAACTTCAAACTTCAGGCAACACTGTCAACCATGAAGTTCACTTTGCTCCAGTCTCCTTGCAAACCTCTCATTCAACTCCCAATCAATCCTATTCTGGTAATTTCCTTCTCAATACCTCTTCCTTAAATACCAGATTACCTCTTATTTGCTCTGCTAGTAATTCAACAGTCAATGTCGATGCGTGGATTATAGATTCTGGGGCTACCAATCATATATCCCATAACAGAAATCTTTTTATCACCCTACGACACCTTCCCCACACAAATGTAACCTTACCCACTGGAGTTCAAGTGAGCATTGTTGGTATAGGATCTATTAAATTGGGTAGTGATCTGTTTTTAGAGGAAGTCCTATACATACCACAATTTAAGTTCAATCTTCTTAGTGTTAGCTGTCTAGCTAAGAGTTTGGATTGTAGAATTTGGTTTGATCGTACATCTTGTGGCCTTCAGGACACTACGAAGGATGTAACGATTGGGATGGGTAAAGCTATCTCTAACCTCTATTTTCTGGATAACATTTCTCCAGTCACAGGTAATATCTCTGATATTACAGCTGCTCATGTCTTTAGTCCTGATCTTTGGCACCAAAGATTAGGACATCCTTCTGTCTCCAGATTAGAACCTTTACATAGTGTTCTATCTCTTCATAAAAACAAGCTTAAACATCCTTTTCATTGCAAGATTTGCCATTTGTCTAAGCAAAAACATCTCCCTTTTGTTTCTCACAATAATAGAAGTATGGAACCTTTTGCCTTACTTCACATTGATACTTGGGGTCCTTTCTCAGTTTCAACTCATGATGGGTTTAAATATTTTTTAACCATCGTTGATGATCACTCTAGAGCAACCTGGGTTTATCTCCTTAGAAACAAATCCGATGTTCTAGACATTTTTCCCAAGTTTCTTACAATGATAGAAACTCAGTTTGATGCTAGAGTAAAGGGTGTTAGATCCGACAATGCTCCAGAACTCAAATTCATCCAACTTTACCAAACAAAAGGCATTTTATCCTACCACTCTTGTCCTGAAACACCTCAACAAAACTCAGTTGTTGAAAGAAAACATCAGCACATTCTGAATGTTGCTCGATCTCTTTTCTTTCAATCTCATATGCCATTACCTTTTTGGGGTGACTGCATTCTCACAGCAGTTCATCTCATAAACAGATTACCCACCCCTTTCCTCAATAACCAAAGTCCATTTCAGATTCTCACAACCAAAGCCCCGGATTATAATCAACTCAAAGTCTTTGGCTGCTTGTCTTACGCTTCCACATCTCCTAAAGGTAGACACAAATTTGCTCCTAGAGCAAAAGCCTGTGTCTTTCTGGGTTATCCCATTGGTTATAAAGGATACAAACTCCTTGACATTGAAACAAATACTGTTTTTATCTCAAGGAATGTCACCTTTCATGAAAGTCTTTTTCCTTTTGCCAAACCAAATCTTTCTGAAACAGAACAAAATTTTTTTTCATCTCCAGTATCTCCTATGACATCTCATACCCCGGTTTTAGATTCTTCTGAATCTGCACCGTCTGATGTTCACAAATCTCCTATTAAATCATCCCATAGAAGAACAAAACCCCCTGCCTATCTTCGTGACTACTACTGTGATTCAGTAGCTTCTTCAACTGTCCATGAAATTTCTAAATTTCTTTCTTATGATAAGATTTCTCCTTCTTATCATTCCTTTTTGACATCCATTGATAAATCCTTTGAACCCACTTCTTATACTGAAGCAAAGAAACATCATGTATGGCGTGAAGCCATGAAGGATGAAATAGCTGCTTTGGAAAATTCCAATACTTGGACAATTTGTGATCTTCCTGATAATAAGAAAAGCATTGGTTGCAAATGGGTATTCAAAGTTAAACACCACGCAGATGGCAGTATAGAACGATATAAGGCTAGGCTTGTTGCAAAAGGTTACACCCAACAAGAGGGTGTTGATTATACGGATACCTTTTCACCAGTTGCCAAGCTCACTTCTGTTAAGCTTCTACTTGCCTTATCTGCAGTTTATGGCTGGTTTTTAACTCAATTAGATATCTCAAATGCTTTTCTCAATGGTGATCTTGACGAAGAGATATATATGAAATTGCCTCCTGGTTATGCATCAAAACAGGGGGACCTTTCTTCTCGTTCTGTTTGCAAGCTCCAAAAGTCCTTATATGGCCTTAAGCAAGCCTCTAGGCAGTGGTTCTTCAAGTTCAAAACCACTCTCTTACGTTTGGGATTTTCTCAGTCTCATTGCGATCACACTTGTTTCCTCAAAACAAGTAATGGATCTTTCTTATGTGTGTTAGTTTATGTGGACGACATAATCATTGCTAGTAGTAATGATTCTGATGCTAACACACTCAAGGTTCAGTTACAAGCTTGCTTCAAACTTCGAGACTTAGGTCCTCTCAAGTACTTTCTCGGTCTTGAGATTGCTCGATCCAGCAAAGGTATATTCATTTGCCAACGCAAGTATGTTCTCGACTTGTTAGATGAAACTGGCTTACTTGGTTGTAAACCAGTCTCTGTACCTTTGGATCCTCATTCGAAGTTATCAAAGGATCAGGGAGGTGACTTTGTTGATGCAGAATCTTACAGACGGCTAATTGGGAAACTTATGTACCTTCAGATCACTCGCCCTGACATTGCCTTCGCTGTCAACAAATTAAGTCAGTATGGTTCAGCTCCCAGACAATCTCATTATCAAGCCTTAATCAAAGTACTTCATTATATCAAGGGATCTGTTGGACAGGGTATTTTCTACTCGGCCAACTCAGAGTTACAACTTCAAGTGTTTGCTGATGCAGATTGGGGATCATGTCTGGATACGAGACGATCTACATCTGGTTTTTGCATTTTCCTTGGATCTTCTCTCATTTCTTGGAAATCCAAGAAGCAGCAGACTGTGTCAAAGTCCTCTGCAGAAGCCGAATATAGAAGTTTGTCTGTAGCTGTCGATGAGTTAGTGTGGCTAACGAATTTCCTGCAGGAGTTGCAGGTCTCTTTAACCAAGTCCACTCTTCTCTTTTGCGACAATACAGCTGCAATTCATATAGCTCATAATCCAGTCTTCCACGAACGCACCAAACATATAGAAATGGACTGCCACAGAGTTCGTGAAAGGCTCGTCTCCGGCTTATTCAAACTATTCCACATTCGTTCTGAATTTCAGGTGGCTGATATCTTTACTAAACCTCTTCATCCATCATCATTTCGCAGTTTACTTGGCAAGATGAATCTCCAAAACATTTTCAATTCATCTTGAGGGGGACTATTAGTATACATATGCGATTGTAAACTGGTATAAGTATAAACCAGTCACTTAATCCGGTTATGTTTCACCGGTTCAATCTTTATTATTTGTATATAAACAGAATTGTCTTCTCATTAATAAATACACAGAAAATTCGTTACAAGTAAAACGGTCGAAATCGGTCCTATAGTAACAAGTGGAAACTTTGTTTTTTATTTTCTTGCTGTGCTGAAGTCAAATATAAAGAGCCAGGAAGTAATGAAATGGGTTTTCATGAGGAGGATAGGTACAACATAATAAACATAATGCTGGAGATGGACCGAATGTTGAGACCAGGAGGTGGACGAGTTTACAACTATATAAGGGATTCGCTCTCTTTGATGGATCAACTTCAACAATTGGCTAAAGCCATCGATAGGTCCTTGTAGTTAATGAGCCTATCGTTAACGCATTCTGCTTACCTGCTGGGAAGATTGTTGTGTTCACTGGGTTGCTTGAACATTTCAGGTCAGATGCTGAAGTTGCTACTGTGATCGGGCAAGGTACAAAACCTTTGATCCTCTAAATATTTATAGGAAAATTGACATTTGTAGGATAGCCGAAAATCATGATATCCTGTTGATAGTTGTCATTTGAAACGTACCATGTTTCTTGCTAATCCGAAATTAATTAGGAAAGTTGCTATTGAATTCTGATTGTTTATTGTATTGTTTATCGGATTAGGTTGGTCATGCGGTGGCCCGACATGTAGTGAAGTGATCAAGAAAGATATTTGGTAGGAGAAGTGAGGAAGAAAGATATGCTGGTTCATTATTCAGATTCTTCTGTATATTATCAGGAACAACAATAGTTAAAATTGGATATATTTCTAACAAATAATCATCTGGTGAACCATTTGGCTCCAAGGGGTAATGGTTATAGCAGCTGTTGTTGTAGTTAGGAAAAACAAGTTCTAATGTGTGTGTTTGGTGTTACATTACAGGATGGAGATAGAAGCAGATTACATTGGTTTGCTATTGCTTGCATCTGCGGGATACGACCCACGAGTAGCTCCCAAAGTGTATGAGAAGCTGGGGAAGCTTGGGGGAGACGTGGCACTCGGGGAATATTTATCGACACATCCCTCAGGAAAGAAGAGATCACAATTTTTGGCTCAAGCCAATGTGATGGAAGAAGCACTATTGATCTATAGAGAAGTCCAATCAGGTCGTGGCATTGAGTTCACAACCGAGGCCGGGGAAGGCAGGCAAATACTCTCTCACACAGGCTTTGCAGTTGAAGTTTATGGACTATAAAGACATAGATGTTAGTTGTTTTCATCTTCATATTGTATATGATGGATTTTACAAGATGGATCGAAGGAGCTTCAGATTAAGATTGTTATGAGATCTTGCTCTGTTGTTCTTGATATTGGTTTGAGTTTCTTGTGTAATTGTGTCTAGAGATCATTAAGAAGAGGATTTACATAGAGTTCAGAGTATCATATAGATATGTATGTTAAACACACTCTTGATTCTTTGAAGCCTTTGTTTTGGTGTCTTCATTTATAACCGTTAGATTGCTCTGTTGAGATCCGACGGCTGGGACTCCCTGAGCGATCTTTTATTTAATAGCCGCAGGGAATGAAATAACTGTAATAACGCGCGTGCACACCACGAATCAACTGTTACTGTTGAGTCCGTTACCGTGTCTCCGTCACCGTTTCGTTACTTCCACGTGGCGGTTTCACGTCTCTTATTACCGGCTTTGACCGGTGTCAGATCCGAGTTGAAGTATACCGGTTCATGAGGAGAATCTACGACGCGGAAGTTTAAAAATGATTCAAAGATAAGAGAAGCCGGGATTTGCAGAGAGCCACCGCGACTCTGAGTCTCCGAGATCGAGAAATCAACACTATTCGCATCTTTCTAGGGTTAGCTGTTCGGAGTATCGGGACGCAGATTCCTTCACTGGTACGGTTTTACTCTTTTTTTTCCTTCTCGGTTCTTCCTCGCTTTTACGGAGTTAGCGTCGTACCGTCTGTTATAAAAGCTCCATTGAAGATTCTGTGACTCGAAAATTAGTTTTATCTGATAATTTTCTGGGAAATTTATGGTAGAGACACGGATCTTTTCAGCTTCATTGATTTTTATTGGCAATGTATTGGGAATGACATGTTTTCTGATTTCAAGATGGTTTATTTGGATGATAAATCCAAGGCATTTTAAAAATTTGTGACCAATGGACAACATTGTATATTTTTTCATATGAGAATTTCTCTGTGGTTGTAAGGATTCTAACGTCTTTTTTGGTTTCGAAAGATTCGTTTCTTTTGGGCGTTTAAGATGTTCATGGAGGAGGGGACTAGCAATGGTGAAGTTAGTGAGAGTAATCAGCGAAATGGTTTGGTGAAAATTGAAACATCGAATAATTGGAGTGGAGTAGGTGTTGCTATGGCTAATTCTGCTAATGCAAGTTCCAGAGATGGCAAGAAGTTACAAACATACAAGCGAAGAAAAATTGGGAGATTGATTTCTACGGATAAATTTTTGGAAACTGAGAGAATTTCCACGGCAGGTGTTAGTCACTCAGGAAGCCGGGTACTTTCCATGGCTTTTATATTGTGATTGATTTCAAACTGCTGGAGTATTTGTAGTTGCTAACCGTTTTGCAACTTTTCCACACCTCAATTGTTATGTGTGTTGTAAATTTGATTTACTCTTTTAGCAGTATTATAAATATAGGAGCCCTGGTAAAGGAATGCATATTAGGATCTATATCAATCTAGTGATGGTTGGGTACGTGCTTCAATACTAAATATTGTCCCCAATTATGCTGCATGATGTCGAGAGAGCTAATGATAAGGGTCATTATCTGACTATTCCTTCTTTTTGTTCAGGCTACATTGGTGTCTAGTGTGTGATAATTGGGCTTGGGGAAATGTTTTGCAAATAGTAGAAAATCCAATTAATGCTGGATGTTAACACTTTGCTTGTTTAATATCTGAGAAGTGTTTCCTATCCTGAAATCTGCCTCTTATTATGTTGTCTGACCGAAACCTGTTGATTTACTTTCTACAAATACGCTCCTAAAACATGTTAGTTCTTTTCTTGTTCTGGACTAATGTTTTCATTAAATTTATTTTGCACAGGAGTCTGTCTCTTGTGAACTAAATAATCAAAGGTTCAGCGTAGGAACTCATCTTACTGGTGAACTCTCCGAGCCTTCCAATCCAAATAAACCATCAAACGAGTTCAAGTATGAGACTGCGACAGCTGGTTGCCAGTATGTGCTGTCTCATGTATTAGCTTCGAAGGAGTTTGCATCCCTAAGTAAGTTGCTTTCCGAAAATCTTCAAGGGGTCAAGATTGAAGACCTTATGTGCAGAAGTCTGCTAGACACCAGGATGAAAGAGGGTGTTTATGAAGGTTCGCCTGTGCTTTTTTCAACGGATCTCCAAGAGGTAAGTAGTGGAAGCTCTATGCTTAGTCTGAAGATAACTATGCATCATATAGAATATCATGTCTTTCTTATCCTTCTCATTGTGAAAAATATTGCTGATATTGTGGTTAAGCTGAACTCAATCATAGAGAATGTGGTTGTGTTAGATTGAAAGAAAACTATAACTAAACTAATAACTGATTTCAGGTCTGGCAAAAAATTCAGGATGTTGGTAATGATATGGCTGTTCTTGCTAATAGTCTCTTAGAGCTTTCAAGAACCTCCTATACCGAGCAGGTGAGGGTCAGTCATAAATTTAATTGTTCAAGTTGCTATCGTATGGTAACTTTATCCATTTTTTTTCTTTCAAAATATGGAAGTTGAAGCAATTCTACACTGGGGAATCGAAGCCTCATCCTAAAGAAGAAAACATCAGAAATGACAGTGTTTGTGACATCTGCAAGCTATGTGGAGAGAAGGCCGCAGCCATAGACTGCTTAGCATGTGATCATTGTGAAGATATGTACCACGTCTCGTGTGCACATCCTGGTTGGAAAGGGATGCCGAAGAACAGTTGGTATTGTCTAAACTGCACATCAAAGGGAATTGGTTCACCTCACGAGAGTTGTGTAGTGTGTGAAAGAATGAAGACAGATAATAAATGTGTTTATATGGGTACAGATGCAAAAGATGATTCGAATGAATATGAAGAGAATTCAAGCTGTAACATGAATCATGGGGATCATCACGTAGAGATGAAGAGAGATTCTGAAGTCTGTAGGACTTGTGGAACAAAAGTGGAGAATGGCGGAAGGTTCATAACATGTGATCACCCTTTTTGCCCACACAAGTATTACCACATGAGATGCTTGACTTCGAGGCAAATCAAATTACACGGTGTTCGTTGGTATTGCTCATCATGCTTGTGCAGAAATTGTCAAACTGACAAGGATGATGATAAGATCGTCTTGTGTGATGGGTGTGATGATGCGTATCACACCTATTGCATGAGACCTCCATGTGCATCTGTTCCAAATGGAGAATGGTTTTGCACAACATGTAAAGCTGCAATTCAAAAAGTCCGCAAAGCACGAAAGGCTTTTGAGAAGAAGATGGAGAAGCAAAAAGGAAGAAAAAACGGGAATCTCAGGGACAAACCGCAAAGTAAAGGCAATGGAGAACGCCATAAAAGCGTAGGAGGAATGGCCATGCTTCTAAACGCAGCTGACACTCTGAAAGATCAAGAACAGATCAAGTTAAGGATTCGATAAAGCAAAAACAGACAAACGATATAACTTCTCTGTTTTTATATTTGTTCATCTGCCTAACTTTCATAACTTCAAAACTTGATTCTTCTCTACAGATTTGTCTTTGTTTTGTGAAAATTGCAGATTTTGCTAACTTTTCAAAGCAAGACCGTGGATTCTGAACTTCTAAGATTGATTTCTTTTAATCGGCACTGCCTTGTTCTATGCTGATTTTGCACTCTGGTCAACTATACACAGTGAACTGATTCTTAATCAATGAGATGATGCTTCATCAGATTTTTTTTAAAAGTTCGATCCAAATTACAATATCGTATGAGTAAAAAAAACTAAAAGGAAAAAATGCATTTATTTTTAATTAGTTGTGTTATTGATTAATTTGTACCTTACCTTAATGTTATAAAAATCTATTTGAATAGATACAACATATGTTACCAATTTCCATTTTCGGTCAACATACAAACATTTTAAAATAGCTAATAAATTAATCTGATTTGAAATAATTAAGAAACAGTTAAAATTAAGTTGGAGCGTTATTTTTGGGTTAATGGATTTTTAGTTGGTTGAATGATATAAAGTCTCACAATTAATTTAAATTTATTATATACACTACAAAAATATGGTTAAAACTAATAGCCTCTGTGTGCGTTTGTGAGCTTAAAAGTATAATGATGGGCCTGTGACTGAGAAAGAGATAAGAACTGTGGTTTTAATAAGAAGAAGCTGCCGAAGTACATGTTTCCAAGGACTGTGGTTTCCCAGGAGGACCTTCCAAAGACTTCTACCGGAAATGATTCAGAAGTTTCTTCCCAGAAAAATGGCTTTAAGTCCTTTCTTTGATGAAGAACAATCTTACGTTGCTATTATTATGATATTGTACACTACGAAGCTCTTCTCTCTACCTTAGTACAAGTGTAACAAGTCTGTGGTTCATTAGTTTTGCTCTATTTTCTTGTCGCCGACCACAAAACGTTTAATGTCACTGTCTTGTCCTGATGTCTGAAGTTGTTCTCTCTTCTTTATTAGTTGTTTTGTAGTTTGTAGATCGTCTTTCGCCTCTCTGAAATCCGCCTGTAGAATGGTAACAAGCATCCTTAAGAACTCCATGTGACTAAAGATTGGAAGAAGTGAAAATAGTGGAACTCACGTTGATCGATAGTGCCCTCTCAAAACTCTTGATAGCACTGTCCGGCTCGCCGAAATTCAATTGTGCTCTTCCAAGAGTAGTCCACGCCTAAAAAAGCGATATAAATAAGGAATCTGATTTCTATAAGAAAGCTTTCAATATCAATACTTCTATGCAGAATCAATAGCACGAGCATGTAAGCAGATCCATTTGACCGGGAAAATCTTTTAGTGACAAGGAGTTCTTAGCTTTTGCATTTTTTTAACTTAAAGAGAAACATCATAGGATATAGAGTATGACTGAGTACCTCAGCCCACGATGGATCTAACTCAGTAGCTCCTACGATGAATTAAGACCATAGGAATGTTAAGAAAGTTCTGGGCAAATAATCATTGAACTCTAAATTGCACAAAAAATATCAGTAACAATATATAAAGGCAAACTGAGCATTACGTGTTGCAGCCTTGAGTGCTTTCCATGCATCACCAATCTCAAGTAACACTTGTGCTTTCTGCTCATGCAGGACAGCATTTTCAGGCACAAGATTAAGAGCAGCTTCCCATTTCCCTAGAGCTTCCTGGTATTTTCCTTCCTTTAATAGCAAGTTCACGACGAGAAAACAGAATCAACTAGAATTCCATTTCACTGAAGTAGTTCTTTAAACAAATGTATATCACTTGAAGAACATGAATAATGAACCTGAGGTCATTCAAAGGGTAAGAAGATAGATAGAAAACGTCTCAACTTTTCTGGGAGATGCAAAATTTCCAACCCTATGTTTGATATTATTTCTTGATATCTTATTTCTTTGCACTAACTCCACTCTTAAATAACCAGAGTAATATCTTCAACTTTTTCCTTGCTCTTTCTCATAATATTCCTTTGGTCTTCTCATTAACAAAATCTGCTTTTTCTTCTCAAACATGACAGTCTTAAATTATTCCTAACCTGTGCTTCTATCAAGAACTCATGGCACATTCAAATACAGCAATAGTAGTCTATCAAGATGGTTCACAAATTGTTGATGGAAAATGACATAGGTGGAGGATGGCCACATGTCATATATACTGAAATTGCTTTGTGGAATCAGTAGCTTAAAAAAGGAGGTTTTTATACACAGCCTGTTACCTCAGCGAGTTTGTCTCCTTGTGATCGAAAGGACTCTGCAAGCTTCTTCGCTTCGAGATTGATTCGATTATCCGCTTGAAACTCTCTGACCTCCGACGACTCCAAGCGATCGCCAGTTTGTGTACGATCTAAATCATGTCCGCCAAACTTTTCGAAAGGAAGATCCGGTAAATTGGATAAATCAAGGCGAGATCTTTTCTTAGGGTTCTTGTTCCACGTAAGTTTCATCTTCTTCGACTGTTCCTTTGCCCAGATGAAGGATTTGAAGGTGTCAAACTGATGGTCGGAAGTAAATGGGCAAGTTTCGGGCATTGGGCTGTAATAGGACCCAAATTTTACGTTTGTACAAAATAAATTTCTTGTTTTTATGTTTTTGTTTTATTTATTATTATTTTTAACATCTTGAATTTTATTACATCGTAAAAAGAGGTTACAGTTTGTTTACAATCCATAAATTTTCGACCTCCGAACACACTGAGAGAAATCGCATAACATGCTTCACAATTGGTAACATGCTTCACAATTTGATAACATGCTTCACAATTTGATAACATGCTTCACGATTGATTCAAATGGTGGATTTTTCAATACCCAAAACAGGATTCTATTCCAAAAACTACATTCACTTTAAGTTTCAAAATCTGTTATACAGATCCACAAAACCATATAGCTTACATAGAGTTAGGACCTACTCTTTGAGTGTAGGGGCTTACTTGCTGAGCGGATTAGCCTGCTTTGGTACCTCTGAATGTCAGGTCGAATTTTAAGGAATTCGTATCTTCTTACCTCTTGGATAAAGAAAATTCATCAGACAAGGAGACTCAGCAGAGTTCACTCGTTCAGTATTGAAAACAAACTTGATATGAGATTATGTTTCACAAGAACTTCTACAGTTACAGTTTTGGTCATAACTATTTTATTCTTTTTTCTTTTGGGTAAGAATGTGTCAATATGAGATACATGTCTAACTTCTCGATAGAGTTGTATAAGAGTAGAGGAAACTAGTTAGTAGCATCTGTTGTTACCTGTGTGTAATCCAGCAGATTGGCATCATCTTATAAAATCTACACCTTCTTTGTTCGATGGTCACGAAGATGACACTTCAAAAAAAAAGCATCTTCTGAATTGTTGCACCACCTTTTTTTTACCTTCGCATTCTACTCCACAATCCCGAGACTCTAGACTGGTGATGCCGTTTTGTGCTTCCATAACCGCTGTCGCTCACACTCCCTCCTTCGTGGAGGTTTTCATGAACCTCTGAGAATTCTTTACTCCATGCATTCAGTGGAATCACATACGAATCATCCTTGGTCGTTTTCTTCTGCTGCTCAAATCTTTTCACATTTTCAGAAATCTGATGGAATGTTCTGTTAATTTTCGCTATTCCTCTTTCAACCGGTTCCACCACGTGCGAAACTGTGAACCTCATGTCATCCACAATCTAGCAGAAAAATGAAGCGTTTGGTTACGCGCAATGACTACAGCCAAAAAAATAGCTAAGAAGTACAGAATTCCATTTGTTATAGAAGAAACTGGCTTACGATTTCACCACTCCCAAACACAACATCACGCACACTTTGTGGGAAATTCAAGCGTTTCTCTATCTCGTCATGTCTACCATACAACATTCTAGTTGTTCGTCCACTATCTTTAACCTCTTCCGGGTCAGGTGGTGCATCTAAAGAGGCATAATCTGACATTACTGCTACATTCCGGACACATCGTTCTCCACGCTTGTAAGGCGCTGCTGGAAAGACGTAGAGATGAACCACAGCAGCAATACCCATCTGTGTTTGACATTACATTTTCAAGGTTGATAAACTCACACCAATCTTATTGTGGATACTCAAAGGAACGATTAGTTTTATGAAAACTACCTCGATACAGATGATGTAGTCTTGTATTCGCGTTTTCAGTTCCTTAGCCAGAGACCCTTTGAAAAGTCCCATAGAGAAGAGGAATGCAACAACAATACCTTGCCACCAAGTGAGGAATACAATGGACTTAAATGTCAGAAACTTGGCCAGTGGTTTAATGGGTGCTAACCTATCTTTGATGACACCATAAAACTGCACAAGGCAATACAATGCCCATGTTTGACTGAAATTGAGCACTACAGCCAGATATGGATATCTGCAATGAGACAACATTCATTACAAAATCAGATATTCTGAAGGTATAATCAAGATATAGCAAAAAACAACACCTACCAACAAAAGAGAAGGGAGGAAACAAGAGATTACCCATAATTCCATGCAAACTTCCCTTCTCCATAGACCCCAAATGCTTCAAGGACCATTGCAAGTAGGGCACAAATCATTTTCAGTATCATCTGTAGTAGAAATTTTTTTGTCATTTGAGCACATACATCATAGGGCATATCCAGAGAAATTTATGACAACACATACATATTGAACGATGCCAATTTTCACAGCGTGATAAAACTCAGGACCAAGATTCCAATCTCTTAGGAAGCAGTTCATTGGAAAGGGATGCTCTACAACTCCATAAGAACATGTGCCTTCAAGAAGGGGAGTGCTCTGGGTGATAACTGTTTGCTGCTCCATGAATTCAATTGTACGGTCTTCTCCATCTGCGGATATAGGGATAAAAATGATCGGAAAATCATAACTGAGAAATAATGGTAAGCCAATAGATTCCAAAGATATTTTAAAGTGAATAAAGAATATGAGCCATAAGCCTTCAACAATCAACCAATTGCTTTTTTAAAGCCCAAAAAATCATATTCAGGGACTCCAAATATAAGGAAGCATAGTTTAACGGTTATATGAGCGTTACCTAGGCAAGCTATCAAATATCTCTCGAAACAGTACAGTGCAAAAGCTTCATAACAATCCCGGATCACCTCACAGTTGAAAGCTGCTTCTGAATTAACCAAAGACAAAAACTGCTCGAAAATGATAAAGAACCTAGAATTAGAAGAAAAAAATCTGACGATGAAATTTTAAAAGAAATTTCACTACAATTACAG